>OX637359.1:10558723-11158723 GCA_951799405.1 Agapetus fuscipes
CTGGTTCAAGTAGGTACTCCAGAACCTCTGAGAAGATCGAAGCGCCTGGCTAACCGTTGATAATGCCCATCGAAGCCTATGGGTGAAACTGTTTAGAAACAAACCAACCAGACCATGACTACAAAGCCCAAAAAATGTTATTTAATGTCAACTGGAAATTAATTAAAAAAATATTTAAAACAACTCTCAAATTATCGAGTTTTACGTTTTTGTCTTAGCTCAGATTGTGTAGAAAGTGATTATTAAGACAATTTCATTGAAAGGTCATCTTTGAATCAAATGGTAGATAAGCTCAACAAGCACTGGGGAGGCGTGCTGCAGAAATCATATTTTAGTCGAATTGAATCAAAGACGGCGATGTAGGAATTGTCTCTTGAATAAGAAAATATATTTTCTGTTTTTCAACGGTACTCTTTGTCTTTCCATGTACATATTTATCTTAATTTTTAGAACAATTCTAGATTGCCATCTTTGATTCTGTACGACTCATATTTAATATGCAAATAAATGCATTAAGTATTTGCAGGAACATGCCCCCATTTTTCCATATTTGTTTTGCAGAGCAATATTTCTTTTCATGGAGATTAAAATCCATTTAAAATGTAGACAGAATAATGTATGAGATTTTTTAAGTCTTTTTTTTTGCATCTTATACTTTGTTTCTAAGGGGTTGTGACCCTTGTGGAAGAAATCACTCTTCAAACCACCAAGGTGCCTGCTGCTGTTTTCACTTGATCGGTCCGTTGTTTGGGGGATCTTCTCCTTCCTCTCTTCCCTTACAAACAACCAATAACAACCTGTCGTTTCAGGCTATCTTCAGATTGGGTAGAATGTGATTCTTAAGACAACTTCATTGAAATGTCATCTCTGAATCAAATGGTAGATAAGCCAAACAAGCAATGGGGGGACGTCCTGCTGACGTTGGATACGTCACTAGCGAAACATCGAGAATATTGTTAGTGCTCTCATAACGGTTCGTCTCATATCTGAAAAGTGTTAAAGTGGCAAACATGTTAAAAAATCTTCATAACCTCCAAATGATTATAATCAGATAAAGTATCTCTTAAGATGAACGATTACAAAGTTAATGCCTCTACAATCAATAAAAAAGATTATAATCAGTATCAAACTTGACCGGTCCGTAGTTCAGTGGTAGCACTTCGGACTCTGAATGGAAGGTTGTGGGTTCGAATCCCAGCGGAGCACAAAAAATATACAATCTATATTTTCAAAATGGCTCTCCGCTTGGTTGAAAAATTCATAAACCTTTACCAATGACCGGTCACCACAGATCCATCCAGCCTTACAGCAACTGGGTCTTGCTTGAGAATTGGCGCTTGTAGCGACGACGACCAAGCTCGTAAAAAGGTCGATAGCTCAATCGATAGAATGCTGGTATTCCATGCCGAGAGCAAGGATTCGATCTCAAGGTTTACTCAGCCTTCACAAGAAATGAGAACCAGCCCCCTCGGGAGCTGGGAAACCCCCACTTCAACTAAAAAGTGGTTGGTGTGAGGCCGGCCCCCTTACCCGTAAAAATAAATAGGTCCCGAATCGCCACATGCGACCCGACCCCTTCAGGGATAACGCAGACAAGAAGTTACACTATATGTGTAGCTTAGTTGCGTTTGGGTATATGAATTTGTATGGATACCAGCATCAGGACGGCGGTGGCGAAATTCAGAGCTACCTTGCCAAGCGACGTCACATTTGTTTCACACTTTAAATGTGCGGACTCCATTGTTTATCTCATTCCAAACATTTGTACACGTCGTAATTTGTTAATGAGGTACTCAGCCTCAGTTAGCCAATACTGCTTAATTAGTAGCCATCCAGGTGAAGCGTGAAACAACGCTCGGCCGGTGTTCTGGTCACGGCTATCCACATCCAGGACCATGGAAGAGAAATCTTCCCAAATCGATTGTTTCAATTGCATGCTTGCATATTTTCGTGTTGATTAGCTTTAAAAATAGCGTAATTAACGTTTATATAAGCGTGAATGATTGATTTATGTAAATAAGGCACGAAGCATCGAAATATTCAATTTAAAACGAATGGAATAACGAAAACGAATAAATGAAACTCTTGTCGACCTTCCCTTCAACACGGTGACATTGGCAAAGTGAACCATTTTCTACAGCATGGGTGGTCAGCCGCATACCAACCTTTAAGTCAAGGAATATATAAAACAAATAACATTTAAGATATAAACAGAGGGATAAACATTAAAATCAAATACGAAATTCTAAATTAAAATGTACAAAAAATTGGAAAACATGAGAAACCCTTGCCCTAGCCGTCAGCATTGGTTCCACGACAAAATGTCCATTGACAGAATGTCCACCGACATTTTATCGCGTGGACATTGTGTCGGTGGACAATCTGTCGGTGGACATTCTGTCGGTGGACATTCTGTCGGTGGACATTCTGTCGGTGGACAATCTGTCGGTGGACATTCTGTCGGTGGACAATCTGTCGGTGGACATTCTGTCGGTGGACATTCTGTCGGTGGACATTTTGTCGGATGGACATTTCGTCGGGGGGACATTTTGTCCGTGGACATTATGTCGGTGGACATTCTGTCAATGAACATTTTGTCGTGACACCGTCAGAATTACAGATCAACCGCCATTTCTTTCAGTCCTGACATACTTCTCTCATTTCATTCAACCTTCTTCATACAAGCTCTCCTTTTATTATGACTCCGGATATTCCATTCATTCGCAATTTCGGAAATTTGGTCCATCCATACCTTTATAGGTCTTTCTCTACCACGACAAACATCTATTCTTGCAACATATACTTTCTTCGTCTGTCTTTCCTCATTCATTCTCTCCATATGTCCGAACCATCTTAGACCATTGATTACAGATCATTTTCTGTGTTTCAGATATTGGTACAAGGTTTATTTTAAAATTTTCCCAGAGGTCTATTTTGGTATTTTTGTGAATCATTTGGAATCCTAATTAGGGCGATATTCGTCAATTTGTGATTGGAAATTGGTCAATCAATTGGACGCGTGGACGCTGAACCGTGTACATTCTAATCACCAACGGTGGTATTCAGAATCAGCAGTTAATTCGTGGACTAAACGCCATTTTACTGATTCCAGATTTTCTAGATTTCTAGGCACGGTATAAACGTGAATAGGGTGACATCGGCAAAGTAAACCATTTTTTAAGGTATGAGTGGTATCGAAAAAAAATAATTAAATAAATCGAATGAAGTAAGGATCGAAAGAAATGGCGGTTGATCTGTAATGCTGGCGGTTAAAGCTGAGGCTTTTAAATTTTATTTAAAAAAAAATATATATTTTGTAGTTTTTTTAATTTTTTTACTGTTTAATTGTTTAGAGTTTATCCCCCTATAATATAAAATGCAACGGCCTCCCCATACAAAATAGTTGTGCGTTAATGGCATTCAAACTGAAGAACTCCTGAACAGATGCACGTCATATTCACAACAAGTATTGTTCAGGACTTGGGATGTGCTTCCTCATCATTAGTAGATTTTAAATTGTTGTTTTTTAAATAAATAAACATGATCAATCACAACACCTTTTTATGTAAAACCTATGCGAGAAACAAAACTCATTTTGACATTCGAATTTCAAATAAATTGCCAGCACTTCAAAGTTGCCATCGTTGCCATTGCCAAGTCGATTCTTTTTCGGTTGAATTCCGTTGAGTACCTACCTATATTCTTTATTTATTTCAAAATTATACTTCAACCAGTTATAACATGTATTTTTTAGAAATAATGACGATCGATTAGGTCAACTTTTTATATGAAACCGTACTTATTGCGGCATTTAATTTTTTTAAAGTATTATTACAATATACAATCTAAGTTGCATAGACGCATTAACATTTATAATTCATATTCAATGCACTCCTCTTCGGAGACACGAGTGAGTTTGCGCTTACAAATGCTGCATGTGTATTTACAAATAAAAATTTCAGCCTCTCATGAAGAAGGTTATGACTCTGGAGGAAATGAAAGAAGTATGTAAGGATAGAAAGAAATGGCGGTTGATCTGTGATGTTGGCGGCTAGGGTTTGTTAAAGTAAAATTGGTTTTTATGATTTAGTTTTTTATGTCCATGTTTTTATTATAATTTATTGATTTTAAAAATGTAATTTGTCATGTATGTTCCTTGACTTATAGGTTGTTATGTGGCTGACCACCCATACTGTAAAAAATTGGTTCACTTTGCCAATGTCACCCCTGTTTCAGGGAAGGACGGCAAGAGTTGCAAGGCTTATGTTCATTTGAGATTGGGTTTTTATATTGTAGGTCCACATGCGGCATGTGTTAGCGCGAAATTATACATGTCTGCTTGTGGGAATGCATTTAATATAAATCTTAAATGATATATATCTTTGCAGCTTAGATTAGATTAGATTAGATTAGATGACCATAAGCCCTGCAACTTTTGCTGACCTTTTCAGAAACAGGGGACACATTTGTTAAGTGAACCCATTTATGCGATATGGGTGGTAAGCCTCATACTAACCCTTAAGTCAAGGAATTTGAGTTTGAAAAATCCTTAAACAACGGTAATCTTAATTTATAATCTAAAGTTGCAAAAAAAGTTATTTGATAATTCAAATTGAATGCACGCCCACAAACTGGCAAATGTCATTTCACGCTAACATATAGTTGTGGCGCTTGATTTTTTTTAAATATTAGAATATATAATCTTGCACAGATACAATAACTTTTATAATTCATATTCAATGCATGCCCCCCTGGAGACACGAGTGGGTACGCGCTTATTAATGCTGCATGTGAACTTACAAATTAAAAATAAGGCCTCTAATGAACATAAATCCTGCAACTTTGGCCAACCTTTTCAAAAACAGGGGGAACATTTGTCAAGTGAACCATTTTTTTCGATATGGGTATTCAGGCTCATATATATATATGAGGATAATTTATTTATTTAATTTTTTACATGACCAAAGAGCGCCGTTTTTGTGTGTGTCACACCTCAAGGGCCCTCCTAATCATGAATGAGATAATTTATAAAGGTGCCGTTTCAGTGCTCCCTTAAAAATGCCAACAGATTCCGAAACCCTCACTCCGGGTGGCAGTCTGTTCCACTCCATCGGCCCCGCAAACCGGAAAGCGCGATCCCCAAAATTAGTGCGTATTTGACGGCGAGGCTGCATCAATCTGACAGCTCGACACCCCGCTGACCTAAGTGTCCGCCCCCTCACACTCATCTCAACGGGGGAAAACATGTCTGCCAGATATGATGGAGCCGAACCATTTAGGGCTTTAAATACCATCAAACACACACGGTAGACCACCCTCTCAGGAAAACGAAGCCAATGTAGTTCTTTCAACAGCGGAGTGATGTGAGAGAATTTGGACATCCCGAAGATCAGTCTTGCGGCCGCATTCAAAACAGACTGAAATCTGTTTAGTTGCTTTTTTGACTGGCCGATATAAAGTGTCATACTTACCTATAAGTCAAGGATTTGAGTTTGAAAAATCCTTCAACAACGTTAAATTTAATTTATAATCTAAAGTTGCAAAAAAAGTTATTTGATGATTCAAATTGAATGCACGCCCACAAACTGGCAAATGTTCTTTCACGCTAACATATAGTTGTGGCGCTTGATTTTTTTTTAATATTATTAGAATATATAATCTAAGTTGCACAGATACAATAACTTTAATAATTCATATTCGAGACACGAGTGGGTTCGCACTTATAAATGCTGCATGTGAACTTACAAATTAAAATTAAGGCCTCCAATGAACATAAGCCCTGCAACTTTTGCCAACCTTTTCAAAAACAGGGGGAACATTTGTCAAGTGAACCATTTTTTGCGAGATGGGTATTCAGGCTCATACTTACCTATAAGTCAAGGATTTGAGTTTGAAAAATCCTTCAACAACGTTAAATTTAATTTATAATCTAAAGTTGCAAAAAAAGTTATTTGATGATTCAAATTGAATGCACGCCCACAAACTGGCAAATGTCATTTCACGCTAACATATAGTTGTGGCACTTGATTTTTTTTAAATATTAGAATATATAATCTAAGTTGCACAGATACAATAACTTTTATAATTCATATTCAATGCATGCCCCCCTGGAGACACGAGTGGGTACGCGCTTATTAATGCTGCATGTGAACTTACAAATTAAAAATAAGGCCTCTAATGAACATAAATCCTGCAACTTTGGCCAACCTTTTCAAAAACAGGGGGAACATTTGTCAAGTGAACCATTTTTTTCGATATGGGTATTCAGGCTCATACTTACCTATAAGTCAAGGATTTGAGTTTGAAAAATCCTTCAACAACGTTAAATTTAATTTATAATCTAAAGTTGCAAAAAAAGTTATTTGATGATTCAAATTGAATGCACGCCCACAAACTGGCAAATGTCATTTCACGCTAACATTTAATTGTGGCACTTGATGTTTTTAATTTTAGAATATAAATCTAAGTTGCATACATACATTTTATAATTCATATTCAATGCATGCCCCCAAGCAGACATGAGTGACTTTGCGCTTACAAATGCTGCATGTGTAATTACAAATAAAAATTTCAGCCTCTCATAACCATAAGCCATGCAACTTTTGCCGACCTATTCAGAAACAGGGGGAACATTAGTTAAGGGAACCCATTTATGCGATATGGGTGGTAAGCCTCATACTAACCCTTAGGTCAAGGAATTTGGGTTTGAAAAATCCTTAAACAACGGTTATCTTAATTTATAATCTTAAGTTGCAAAAAGAGTTTTGATGATTCAAATACAATGCACACCCACAAGCTGGCAAATGTTCTTTCACGCTAACATATAATTGTGGCACTTGATGTTTTTAATTTTAGAATATAAATCCAAGTTGCATACATACATTTTATAATTCATATTGAATGCATGCCCCCAAGCAGACATGAGTAAGTTTGCCCTTACAAACGCTGCATGTGTAATTACAAATAAAAATTTCAGCCTCTCTTGACCATAAGCCCTGCAATTTTGCCGACCTTTTCAGGAACAGAGAAACATTCGTTCAGTGAACATTTTTTTAGGTATGGGAGGTCAGCCTCATACCTCATGCTTCATACAAGATACTCAGAACATGAAAGAACTAAATAACCCTTTTACCGCAATTTTTTTTTCAAATTACTTCTTAAAGCATTTAATTACTATGAAGGAGGTGTGAGGAAAAATTATTGCGAAGCCAGACTTACACTGCCCGAAGGGCCTAGCAGACAACCGTGCGCAGCACGGTCAGTCTGCTAGTTTGTTTTATATATTTGAATGTATTGATTGCTTGTATTCCTTGACTGATAGGTTGGTATGCGGCTGACCACCTATACTGTAAAAATGGTTCACTTTGCCAATGTCACCCCTGCTTCAGGGAAGGTTGGCAAGAGTTGCAGGGCTTATGTTCATTTGAGATTGGGTTTTTTATATTGTAGGTCCACATGCGGCATGTGTAAGCGCGAAATTATGCATGTCTGCTTGTGGGAATGCATTTAATATAAATCTCAAATGATACATATCTTTGCAGCTTAGATTTAGATTTAGATTAGTGGTCGGCCTTATTCCAACCTATCTAAATCTAGATCTAAATCTAAGCTGCAAAGATATGTATCATTTGAGATTCATATTAAATGCATTCCCACAAGCAGACACGCATAATTTCGCGCTTACACATACCGCATGTGGACCTACAACATAAAAAACCCAATCTCAAATGAACATAAGCCCTGCAACTCTGGCCGACCTTCCCTGAAGCAGGGGTGACATTGGCAAAGTGAACCATTTTTTACAGTATGGGTGGTCAGCCGCATACCAACCTCTAATTCAAGGAATACAAACAGTCAAGTATAGAAAACTAATAATAAAATTAAAATCTACAGAATATCTATAAAAAATGAAAATGAAAATTTTGAAAGCCTTAGCCTTAACCGCTAGCATTACAGATTACCCGCCATTTTTTTCAGTTCTCCCATTTCATTCAGAGTCATAAAAGATTCACAAAAAACTTCTTGTCGGCTTTCTGATCCCTAGATGACGACATACTTCATCTTTCCTTCTTCGGCAGGTCTTCCAGGAGGGTGTTTTCTCATTGCCATCTCATTAGCTATGATGTGTGCGAGTCTTTCATGGCTCATTCTGGAGACATGCTCTCTCCAAAATTGAAGATCTGCTCAATCTTACCATGTCTTCTTTTTCACAGGCTTTTCGTAAATGGTCATTTAATGCAACGCAACTAAGCTTCACATATAGTGTAACTTCTTGCCGCGTTATCCCCGAAAGGTTTCGCATATGGTGAGTTTTTACAGATAAGGGGGCCGGCCTTGCGTCAAACCCTTCAGTTGAAGTGGGGGTTTCCCATCTCCCAAGGGGTTTTGTACTCATTTTTTGTGAAGGCTGAGAAAAACTTGCTTTTGGGGTTTGAAATAAGCACCGAAACGGGACATCAATTCTGGCACCCTCGGAATGGAATGCAAGCACTCTACCAACTGAGCTATCGACCGGTCTCATGGTAGCAGAAAAATCGAAATGGCAATATTTAAAAGTAAAAGTAGCCACGAAGATTGGCGGGTCTTCTAAAGAAGTGGAAAGAAAGAAAAAGAAACAGTTGATAAGGGCTTAGTCTCCTGTCGACTCTGAATAGACCAGAAAATTTCGTTCCGATTGTTTTGAGCCATCTGCCTGTGATATTTCTAATTGATTTGTTTCGAAATCTGTAGGTACCCAAAGTACAAATCCCATCTATCAACATGCAATGTATAGATGGAGCATCTGCGACGATTTGTGTACCAAAAAAGAGTGCGCCCTAGGGCGTACGCTCCATACAATCGAGGTAATAATAATAATATAAGGATGATTAATTTGGTGAGCGCTGTTTATGTGTGTATCACACCTCAAGAGCCCTGTGCGAGCTTGGTTGTTGCTGTAGAAAGCGCCAATTCTCAAGCAAGGCCCAGTTGTTGTAAGGTTGGATGGACCTTTCAGTGACCGGGCTTTGGTAAAGGTTTATGAATTTTTCAACCCAGCGAAGAGCTCATTTTGGAAATATAAATGGTATATTTTTTGTGCTCCGCCGGGATTCGAATCCACAACCTTCCATTTACGAGTCCAAAGTGTTGCTACTGGACTACGGACTTGTACAAGAATGTTAAGTATAATCAGTTTCCAGGCGACCGTTATGGTTATGTCTCTTTTTTACGTATCGTCCCCTTAGTGCTTGTTTGTCTCTGTGCATCGGAGGTAATTTCACATGATCAATGTTTCTATGTATACTGGACAAACGTGTCTTATGAAAACTGGAAACTGATTTTGAAAATGGTAAAAAAAAACTCTCATATTATCGTGTTTTACGTTTTTCTCTTAGCTCAGATTGTGAAGAATGTGGTTTTTAAGACAATAAGATTGAAAGGTCATCTTTGAATCGAATGGTAGATAAGCCAAACGAGCCGGTCGATAGCTCAGTTGGTAGAGTGCTTGCATTCCATGCCGTGATCTCAAGTTCGAATCCCGCCGAGGGTGTCAGAAATGATTTCCCGTTTCGGTGTTTATTTCAAACCCCAAAATAAAATACCGGCAAGGTTTACTCAGACTTCACAATAAATGAGTACCAGCCCTCTCGGGAGCTGGGAAACCACCACTTCAACTGAAGTGGTTGGCGTAAGGCCGGCCCCCTTACCCAAAAAAAAAAAATAGGTTCAACTCGCCATGAGAAATTACTTCTGATGGACATAGGACAATCACGCACGGGGAAAGAGCGCCTTCTCTAACAAGTACCATGAGAAGCAGAAATTACGTCAAAGGAGAGCCGTGCACTGCATGTCTGCCATTTTATTCCAGACGACTAACAAAATGACATCACATAAAAAACCTCGATGAGAATCGTCTATTTTTACCTTGACGAAAGCAGGCGTAGTACTTTGACGGAAATGATCATATCGGGTTCTTTGTAGACGTCATAGAGTTTCTGTTGTTCTTTCGATGACGCCAACTATTGTTTTATCACACCGTTTTTTTGTCATTAATCAGGTTCTGGAGGTGTAAGTCAGGACAGTACCCGTAGTACGAGTTTTTTCACAATACTCTGAAGTATTGAGTATTCGAGAAAAATGTATGTGAACTTGAAAAGCACCTGTGGCAAAAAAAGTTTTGAAACTTATTTCGCGTACGGGTACTGGCTTCATTAACCTTTTTGCTTCTGAATATTCTGGCTGTACGAATACCCCCAGTACGGAATACTTTTTCATGCACATTTTACAAACATTTATTGATTTCCTCCTGTTCAACTATGTAAACAGTCACATGGATTAGTTATTCCAGAACAAAAATCACAAAATTTTAAACTTTCACTTTCACTTTCATGGTCGGTGTTCAATGATATAGTTTTTCTCGGGTTAGAACATGTTCTACTTGCAGTAATTTTGTCTGCCGACGTTTCATTCCCTCGAGCGGGGAACCAAAAGTAAACGAAGGATAAAGGTGCCCCGTCGCTTCGTGCCTTGAAAATGCTCTTCGCTCGAGGGAATGAAACGTCGGCAGACTAAATTACTGCAAGTAGAACATGATCTAGCCCGAGAAAAACTATATCACAAAAATCACAAAGATTAAGTAAACATTTCCATTTGCAGACTTTTGAATTCTTGAACACAGATGTCAGGGATAAGTTCAAAGTTGGGTGACGTCTATGATTGACAGCCGCACTGTAATGCTACTCGTAGGTTACACTTGACGTCTATGCGTGTCACCCGCAGTTGAAGGGTTAATGCTCTAGTTTTCTTTTTACTCTGCTTTTATCCTAGGTTTGAAACAGATCAAGTTTTTTTAAACCTTTTCTATGCAAATCTGAAAGTACAAGCAGATACCTACATGTTTATTTTCTTGAAATTACAGTTTACACGGGTAAACTTTGTTAATCTAGTTGAACGATATCAAAAGTGAAATGTACACTTGCCTTCACATCGGTATACTCCTTCAGATAAAGACTTTGCAACTTCAATATTGATTTAATATCCACGGTTATGATTTTAACCTCAGATCGCTGGTTCGCATCTTGGATTACGCCAGAGCTAAAAATGTTTTTCGCCCGAAAAGGTAAGGGATAGTCTTGACCGGGGCAGATCTGGAAATTTTGATTTAATAGCGATATTCGATACTTGATGGTTTACTTTGTAAACTCGAGAGGGATTCATCAACACTTTCACTACAACTTGCTTGTAGATATTTGCTAATATCACAGGAAACTATTTCTGATAACACAAGTTTTACACTAAAATGATCAAAGCCTTATGCCCGGTATTTTCAACGTTGGCATAGCGATTTTATACTGAATGAACAGGATTTACTTATGTCAATCGTTTGGGTAACTCTGTCGCTATTCCGCTAGGGGTGGCCAGAGCCTCTGCAGAGTTGCCTCCATTTCTTCCTATCCTTACATACCTCTTTCAATTCATTCATATCCATCACCTTTTTCATGCATTTTCTTCTTTTACGCTCGCTTTGTATATTCCATTCTTTCACAATCTCCTCAATCTGATCACTCCATATTTTTCACGGTCGTCCCTTACCTCTTTTTCCATTCACACTACCTCTGTATATATCAGTGGCGAAGGGTGCCATACAACTCGATTCCCATCGGTTTCCCTTTTAAAATGAAGCAAAAATGATAATAAAGTAGACTGCATGGTTTCGTCCAATGGGGAAATGGTTTCAATGGGGAAAAAACATGTATTGTTTCTTTGGTTTTAAATGTATTTTTTTTACATTGTGCCTATATTTTTTAACTACTTTGTTGCCTCATTTTAAAAGGGAAGCCGATGGGAATCAAGTTGTATGGCACCCTTCGCCACTGGTATATATACTTTCTCAGTCTATCATTATTCATAGTTTTCTTGATCAGTTTAAAGTCACATAAGCCAACGTTGAAAATACTAGGCCTTAAAGTATGCTCGCAGATTTGTTTTAGAGAAAGGCCATATAGTCTTTACAGGTGGGCACCTCACATGAAGTATGCGTGTCTCTATATGTGGGTGTGCCTGGTCGTGTGTATGGAGACTGGAGAGTGAACCTCAGCTTGTAGTGATGGAAGATGGGAACGGAATGAGCTATACAAGAATGTGTCGTAGCGCACATGAAGTGATAAGGCCGAGGTAAAAAAACAACAACAAAAAACTATTATTTCATTTTTTTTTTCATTTTATCCCATGCCCCTTAATCTCAACGGGTAGGTCTCTCCGTTTATATTTAAAGATAGCAAGCAATAAAACACGTTGGCACGTAAACAACTGATATTTACATGTATGTTTCACACAGGTTCTTAGTCTAGTGGTAACGTTTCGGATTTGTAAATAACTACATTTGAAAAATTTCTGTGCCAGTACCCCGATTACACAAGTTTACGCATGTACTAAGAACAAGACATTAGACTGAAGCAGGACTCGTAAATGGAAGGTCATGGGCTCGAATCCTGGCGTAGTACAAAAAAACATACCATTTTTATTTTCAAATACGCTCTCGGCTGGGTAAACAATTCATATCCCTTTACCAGGGACCGGTCACTAAAGGTCCATCCAGCCATACAGCAACTGGGTCTTGCTTGAGAATTGACGCTTTCTATGTGTGAGGAAATTAAACTTCGGCAACGGTGACAACTTCGGAGCACTCTTTCGACATGTTTAAGCGCAATCAAAAAGAGTTACATACATATTTATCTTTAAAACTAAGATTATAAATTATCCGACTATAGGATACTTTACTGTAATAACTCTAGAAATAGTCTGCTTGACTGTATTTTGGGTCTCAACCCATTTTACGAACTCTCCTCACGGCTTTTAACAATAGGAGGCTATGCCCGATACCACTGTACGTAGGTACAGTCGGCAGGTACTGATGGCTGAGCCTTAGCAAGTCCGCGGGATGATCCCAAAGCGTGACTCTACATTTGCGCTTTGATTTATACCACCGGCTCCCAAACTTCCTGACATCGTAGACCCCCTACTGTAACTCTATCGCCATTGTTGCGGACGCAGCGACCTTCGATTATTCGTGCTTAATAAGTGAAGGCCCTTCTTAGGGCAACCAATTAGAATGCGATTATTGCGGCGACCTCGGTATGTGTAATGTGAAATGTTGACCCTTAATAAAGAAACACTTCTACTTTAGGGTCCGCTATCACAAATACCGGGGAAGCTGTTAGATTAACTAATAATTGATAAAAATGCAGATTTGTCTCGATTGTACCGACACTCCCACGCTCCAACCCTAGTTTTCGTTCCCACCCCTATTTTTGTGAAATCCCGTTACCTACCTATTGTTTTGTGGGATATAAATAGACGTCTGTTTTATGAATAAATTACTTGTTCTTCGACTTCCGACTTTTTACTACCTACTACTGTCCGCTTTCTTCAGAACTTCGACCTGCTACTCTTCCGGACCAACTCTTCCTTACGACAACGACTCGCCGCTTTGACCCCTGACATCGAGATTTGTAATTCTTGGAAAGGCAGCTGCCTTGCAACCAGCTGACAGAGGAACAGTGAAGAGAAGACGGATCCAGTCTCCCCGCGCCTATAGAGCGTCAGCTACAGCCATTATGCTAGAGGTGGCATGAGCCGCTACATGGCTGCCTGCGTTTCTATTTATCCAAGCATATCGCACCGTGAAAACCATAGGGTCGTAGGTGCAAATATGAACATTCTGAGTTATGAGCGTTTCAATTTAATATTATTTCTTATAATTATATAAATGAAGCTATAATGTAGCTATAAACTTGATATTTTTACATTATAATGTTTATTTTAAGAACTTTAGTATGACTTACGAAGTATTTAAGTTTTACTTTAGGAAGTAGGTACTTTAGCACATATGACCATCTGGTTTTAAAAAAAAATTATATTGTTGGCGGGTATGGTATTATGACTCCAAATAAAACAGCAGAAAAGTAATTAATATTTTTATTTCAAGCCAAGTTTACATAGTTGTCATAACATTGAATGTACCTAGAACTACGATAAAAAAAACCTGGAACCTTAACTATCATCAACTATGATAATATTTTATCATTATTATTCATTTGCTTCAGTGATTTCTTCCCCGTTCATCACGTTCAAGTCTTGATAGAACTTGTGGTAGTGTTCTTGAATGACGTTTGCGTTACAAAGTGAGATCAAATGCTTTTTTTTTAGATTTGATATTCCTGGTGGACGTGAATATGCTTTGCTTAGTTCCATGCTTGAAAAATTTCCTCGCTGTCTGTGTCTTATGTTGATGGTTCTATACTCAACTTCTTCATAGCTTGTTTTTATTTGGAATTGATTTTTCAATGTCTTTTCAACTTTGATTACTTTTATATCGTTCCAAAGGACTTGGTTTCCTTGTTCATCGGTGTTGTAGTTCTTACCCATTTCCCCACACAGTTTTTTGAAGTCCAGGATGTCTGACGTGCTGATTTCATTTATTTGATACGGTTCGCCAGTTTTTACGGTTCGGTTAGCCGTTTGGACGACTGTAACCCATTGCGCCGGGACGTAAATAGATCCTCCTTTTAGTGCCCTTTTTTTTGCTTTTCTATTAACGAGTGCATAATATTATCACCTTCGTTCTGTGAGTGTCCTGTTATGAGAAATGTGTGCGTTATTTTGGGTATATCTAATTTTTGTACTGCATATAGATACAGACAAACAATAAATTTGTTTTTATTTTGTCCGCTGCAGTTGTCGGAGTACAGGATGATTTCTTTCCCACTAGCATGGTTTGTGAAAAACTTTAATAAGCAGGATGCTATTTCGTTCGGACCACGATGAGCGATACCCTCATACCAGAGGTAGCAGTGTCCAGCATTACAAGTCATGTCAAATATGGTGAAATTGAATGTAGATAGTCTCCTCTTGTAATAAAACAAGGACACTTCACCTGAGGGCGTGGGTAGCACTGCTTGTAAATCAAAACAAGCAGTTATGCAGTCATTAGTTTTTGCGGATTTTGAGTCATTTTCTTTCTCTTTTCAGCTGAGGTTAACTTGTTGACGGTGGGCATTGTAGGACGCAGTTAAGTGGATTTTGTCAGTTGCATTTTTGTAGCTTTCACAGAGTGAACAGAGATCTTTTTTTGGTTGGAAAAAACTAATATTGAACTCTGTGTTGAATATATTTCGAAATGTAACGTAATTTCTGAACTCTGAACCTTTTTCTTTACAAAATGTAACGTAGTCTCGATGGATGTCTGCAAGGGTTCTTTCACCCCTGATGAATTCTCGGCTGGTTTGATTTCTCAGGTAATGAGACTCTACACGTGGAATCGAGTTAATGTAACCTCTTATTATTTCTTTCAGATCCTCGTCTATCTTTTTGCGATTATTGTGAGTTCCTCGCTTATCCTTTGGAATGAAACCATCTACAGTACAGCGTTGCACATTTGCTATGATCTTGTCACTTATACCGAGAGTAGCTTTAAAATTTAGCTTGCAAACTCTATATTTCTTGCCTTCAACTTCAACCCTTGCTCTCGGCATGGAATGCAAGCATTCCTACCAATTGAGCTATCAACCTTTTTACGAGCTTGATCGTCGTCGCTACAAAGCGCCAATTCTCAAGCAAGACCCAGTTGCTGTAAGGCTGGATGGACCTTTGGTGACCGGTCATTGGTAAAGGTTTTATGAATTTTTCAACCCGGCGAAGAACAAATTTGAAAATATAAATGGTATATTTTTTGTGCTCCGCCGGGAATCGAACCCACAACCTTCCCATTCAGAGTCCGCAGTGTTACCACTGAGTTACGGACCGGTCAGATTGTATATTTCGTTCGTAGATGATATATTTTCTCGTAACGATTTTAAAAACTCAAGTCTTTTTGCGTTCATGGTCAAAACTGTTAGTTTTTAGCTAGTCAAACCATTATAAACAAACCACATAACTAACTGACAAAATCACAGCAACATTGCATCTAGTGTTGCTAGATGCAATGTTGCCAGGTATGGAAGAACCATTTAGCCGTAACTGCTGATATGGTAATATTGTTCTGTATTTTCAAAACTATTTTAAAACCATAGGACCATAACTGCAGATAGTGCTTTATGGTTTTTAAAGTATTTCATGGATCTTTAAAAAGCCATAGGGACGTATGTGTCTCACATCAAAATTGAAACGTCGTAGCAGAAACTGTTATATAGCATTAAAAAGATAATTTTTTTTGCAGTTAGACTGCATTCAAAGGTCATTTCACGAAAGATTTGCAGTTACAACCATATGGTTTTCAAGGTGCGATATCTCTTTAGGTAGGACAGACGCCTTTTAGGTAGAGGTGAATAGTGATCAGTACTTCCCCTGAGATGGAAGTCTCGACGACCGTCAATAGATCTTAACGTGTATTTGAAGATATGACGAAATAAAACATGGCGGCGTATCAATAGCTGATCCTTTTGTATGGAAAAACGATCAGCTGTTCAGGTATCATCATGTTTTATTCCTTCCTATCTTCAAATACATAGATGTGGTGAGATCTACCGAAAATCGTAGAAACTTCTTCCCCAGGTGTGTCTACATTTTTCCCGTTTTCTTGTGCTCTTATTTCATCTCCACGACATTCATCACACTCATCATGCATGCCACGCGTTCATGTGCTGTGGGTCATTCTGACACATACAAAAAAATAGGACGGATATGAGGGGGTTTGAGTAAGCCGATGCTTACAAAGCTATTTTTACACGTCGTGGCATGAATAGCGCCCACTTTGGGAACCTCTGATTTATACGATTCCGAAGCCGCTCTCCATTCTGACATTTCTTTCATGTGATTATGATAGGCCGCCCTCCGTGATGTACTATACTCTATACATATATACCTATATATGGCCAATCTTATCGAGATCCACACAACTAAATGCCTTCAGTCAGATGCGGATTAAGTGCGATTCGAGCGGTGCGACCGAACCAAGGCCCCTGCGTCCTAGAGGCCCCCCCAAACGTTTTAGAAATATATAGTCCGGTCGATAGCTCACTTGGTAGAGTGATTGCATTCCATGCCGTGAGCTCGGGTTCGAATCCCACCGAGAGTGTCAGAAATGATTTTCCGTTTCGGTGTTTATTTCAAACCTCAAAAGAAAATACCAGCAAGCTTTATGTAGCCCCCTTTAGGAACTGAGAGACCCCACTTCAGCTGAAGTGGTTGGCGTAAAGCAGCCTCCTTTACCTGTACAAAATAATAGGTTCTACTCGCACGTGGCGAAACCCTTCGGGGATAACGCGGCCAGAAGTTATATAGTGATATGTGTATCTTAGTTGTGTTTTTTTATACTCCAACTTATAATTAATTCCGGGAACAAAGACTCCCGTGACGATTTGTATGAAGTTATGGAAAAATATTTCAACGTGCATTTACAAAGTTTCCTCCAACGAAACCTCCAGATTATTTGAAATCTGGGGAGCCTTAGTAATATTTAAAATGTATATTTAAGAGGGAAGGGTTATTTGGGGGTCGGGAGGCCCCTCAACGGTTCTCCGCACCAGGGCCCCTAGTGGTCTAAATCCGGGCCTGCCTTCAGTACAAGGCATGGGTGAGCCGAGGAAGACCTGCAGTGTTCTACAATGTAACTATTCACTTAGAATTCATATCAATAAATATCCCCGGTCAGTATCAAGTGGTCTAAGCTATAGACTCGGATAGTTGGCAAGACGCAGGTTATGACTCTGGAGGAAATGAAAGAAGTATGCAAGGATAGAAAGAAATGGCGGTTGATCTGTGATGTTGGCGGCTAGGGTTTGTTAAAGTGAATTTGGTTTTATGATTTAGTTTTTTATGTCCATGTATATATTGTTATTTTTATTCTTTGATTTAAAAAAATGTAATTTGTCATGTATGTTCCTTGACTTATAGGTTGTTATGCGGCTGACCACCCATAATATAAAAATTGGTTCACTTTGCCAATGTCACCCCTGTTTCAGGGAAGGACGGCAAGAGTTGCAAGGCTTATGTTTATTTGAGATTGGGTTTTTATATTGTAGGTCCACATGCGGCATGTGTTAGCGCGAAATTATACATATCTGCTTGTGGGAATGCATTTAGTATAAATCTTAAATGATATATATCTTTGCAGCTTAGATTAGATTAGATTAGACGCCAGTTCGATTGTAAAAGTTCTGCTCTCTGCTGGATTGAAAAAATCAAATAGTGAGTAGTTCGATAAGTTGAAACGTCTTGTTTTCCTTTGAATACACTTTCTTAATTTCGATTCACAGAAAAAAAATGAGGTACAGGGTACAAGCCTACACGTCATCAGACAGACAGACTCATGCCAAACAGGCCGACAGTGTACAGAAATACTCAAACCAACAGGCCGACAATCTTTGAGACAAAATAGAACCTTTTTTTTCAAATTGGCCAACAGGTCAACAAAGGGCCGATTAGTTTTATAGCCCCTGGACCATGCTTGAGAATTGGCGCACTCTTTATTGATGAAAAAGCTCGCAGAGGGCATTTGATGTGTCCATAATCTGTAATCAAAGTTGCAAAGATATATTGACATTTAAGATTCATATTAAATGTGTGCCCACTTACCCAGACTCGGGTAAGTTGCGCTTGAACATGTTTAATGGATGTAATGTCCTTACAAAATAAAAACGTAATCTCTAATGAACATAAGCATTAAGCAACTGCAACTCTTACCGCCATTCCCTGAAACAGAGATGAAATAGGCAAAGTGAAGCATTTTTTACAGAATGACGTGTCGTCAACCTCATACCAACCTATAACTTAAGAAACTGTTAGACTGTTTCTGCGTGAGTCATACAAAAACAGCGTTCTAGAAACGGGAAATCATTTCTGACACATTTGGTGGGGATCAAACCCTCGCCATTTGGCATGGAACGCAAGCATTCTATCAACAAAAGCTTGGATTTTAAGAAAAAGAAGAAGATGTACACGAGACTTTGTTCTAAAATTGACTTACTACATGACGTAAGCAAAAACACACACAAACAATACGGACCACATTCCGGCAGAGCGCACCATATACGAGCGCGCATATCCCCTCTGTCTCTGCCCCAACACATTTCACTATCGGGATGTGATATCAATTGGCTGATGGCATCTCGGCTCACACCAAACAACAAAAGGTGAGTGGATTCTCGCACCTCCATCTCCTGACAACAATGGCCTGGCATGATGACCTCAGCGAGATAAGGTCGCCTCTCTTTCTCTTCAATCTGCTCATGTCTGTCCTTCAAAAAGGTGTAAAAAATATGTACCTACCTCAAATGTATCACCAGATCTTCTTCTTTCTCTTCTTTTTCAGCCTGTATTGACCGTCCACTCCTGGACGTAGGCCTCCTCTCGCATTTTCCATTCATTTCTATCCTGAGCGATCCGCATCCAGGCACTTCCCGCACTTCTCCGAACATCGTCGCGCCAACGCAACTGTGGGCGCCCAACTCCACGCTTTGCCGTCCTTGGGCACCAGCACAACAGTCGCCTTGTCCCCTTTTCATCTGGATTGCGAGCGACATGTCCCGCCCATCGCTACTTGAGGGTTGCGGCCATCTTGATGACATCGGAAACTAGATCTAGGGTGCCATAACGTTATTGTCGATAAGGGTTATCCAAATTTCGCTCATGCGCTCTATATGGTTCATCCAGAACCGTCTTCTCTTCCTACTCCATCTTACCATGCTTTCAGTGTCACACATCGTCCTCTCAGAGCTTGATTGGCTTATGTCCATCAGAGGTAATTTCAGATGAACAATGTTTGTACGTGCACTGGACCAATGCGTCTTATGAAAACTGGAAATTGATTTAAAAAATATATAGGTACACCTAATCTAATCTAAGTTGTAAAGATATGTAACATCTGGGATTCACATTATATGCATTCTCACAAGCATGTGAACCTACAACATAAAAAACCAAATCTCAAATGAATTAACACCCTGCAACTCTTGCCGACCTTCCCTGAAACAGGAATGACATTGGCACAGTGAACCATTTTCTACAGCATGGGCGGTCAACCGCATACCAACCTATAAGTTAGGGACCTAAATTTACAAATAATAATAAATAATCTATATTTCATATGGCAAGGCTTACTCAGCCATCACAAGAAATGAGTACCAGCAACCTGGGATTAGGGAAACCTCCACTTCAATTGGATTGATTGACGTAAGGTCGGACCTTTATCTGTGAAAATAAAAAAAGTTCCACATGCGACTTCTACGGGGAAAACGGTGCAAAAATATACACTATATGTGTAGCTTAGTAGCGTTTATATAATATGTAAGCAGATGAATGTGGCAACCTTCCTAAAATTCTAGAACAATCTATGATATTATGAATCCATGTTAAAAAATATTTTGAATAGAAGGTAGATAGCTTTAGGCAACTTTAAGGTTAAAGTCAAACTTATTGGTCCGTTCACATCGTGAAAGTTAATATAAATAGTTGGCAAGTTCCAGTTATTATCAGAGTAAACGTCAGATGATGTTTGAAGTTGTGGCCTTTGTAGACCTTCCGAGAACATTTTCCTTGCCAGTAATAATAATAATAAGAATAATATTAGGATGATTTATTCAGTAAGCGCTGTCTTTGTGTGAATTACACCTCAAGAGCCCTCTACAAGCTATATATGTAGGTCCAGTTGCTTTCAGGCTGAATGGACCTTTGGTGACCGGTCTTCGGTAAAGATTTATGAATTTTTCATCCCAGCGAAGAGCATATTTGAAAATATTTATATAGTAGTGGCGAAGGGTGCCATACAAGCCGGTTCCCATCGGCTTCCCTTTTAAAATGATGTTACAAAGTAGTTAAAAAATATCGGCACAAAGTAAAAAATATATATTTAAACCAAAGAAACAATAAGCATTTTTCCCCATTGAAACCATGCTATATAATCTATAATCTATCTATAATCTATAATCTAAGTTGCAAGCATATATTCATTTAAAGCTCTCAGATGTATGCCCACAAACAAACACGTGTAGTTCGCGCTTACAAATGCTGATTGTGTACTTACAAATAAAATCCAAACTCAAATGAACATAAGCCCTGCAACTCCTGCCGACATTCCCTGAAACAGGGGTGACATTGGCAAAGTGAACCATTTTTTACAGTATGGGTGGTCAGCCTCATACCAACCTATAAGTCAAGGAATTGCAGTCTACTTTATTATCATTTTTGCCTCATTTTAAACGGGAAACCCATGGGAATCGGCTTCGCCGCTGTTTTATAGTATAATAAATATTTTAATAGGTATTTTTTGTGCTCTGCCAGGATTCGAAACTACAACCTTCCATTTACGAGTCAGAAGCGTTACCACTGGACTGAGGACCGGTCTTAAGTACCCCCAGTATACAAGTTTATACTTGTGGTCCTACATTCCACTTTACAGGATCTAATCTAATCTAATCTAATCTAATCTAATCAAAGTTGCACAGAGATATAAATATTTTAAGTTCAAATAAAATGCATGCCCACACACAGGCGCGTGTAAGTACTCGCTTACAAATCCTGCATGTGCAAACTCAACTCGTGCGCTTGTCAATACTGAAAACACTTTTCGAATATATTTTTTCGGCAAACGCTGTGGTTGAAATTTGAGGTTATGTTTTATCCTTGGTTTGCCGGTACCTTAAGTAGTTACTGGATACACAGACTTGACCAGCGGTCAAACAAACGGTACCTTACCGTAACGTTAATGATTTGTTAACGATAAATATCGCAGAGAGCCACCTTAAACACAGCCTTAGTAAATAATATACTACTCCTTCCATTTCATTGTCCAATCAGAACTCATCGAGACAAATCCTTATTTTATGTGGGTGCAGCCAGGACAAATTATAAGCAAAATTCTTTTATAAGTAGAGCCTGCGTTGCAGTAAATAGTGTCCAAAGGACTGATCCTAAGTTGGACATTTTCTTTCTGTCTGCACAGTCATTGAAAAACAGGATTTTGAATCTTGCAGGATTTGAATTTCATTTTTGAATCTCATTTCTAATTTCTTTAATCATTCTCAATTCCTATTTTGTTTTTTTTGCTTATTAATCATCATTGACGTGTTTGGTGTGCGCATTGTTTTTCTACTCCCTTCCCTTTCTCCTGACCTTTCTTTCCTTATCCCATCATGAGGACGAGATTTATTTTTTATTTATTTTTTATTTTTATTTTTATTCTGTTTTGATTTGTGTATTTCTTTTTTTTTGGTTTTGGATGCTGCTTCTTTTTGTTTTTCTTTACTTTTTATTGATTTACCTGGCATGATTTGTAATTTAAAATATTAATTTGTAGAATACAGTAATAGGCGACATGAATTGTAAAAAATATCTTATATATATACAAAATTATATTCAATGCTGTTGTATTCTTGTTTAAACAATAAAAAAAAAAAAAAAAAAAAAAAAAAATAAGACTGTTTTCAAATAAAATTATTTTTTCTTAAACGTAGTTTAATTTTCACAATAATATTTTATATCTCGAACACTTTCGACCGTCAATACTCAGGCCATTATCAAGAGTCGAGATATAAAATATTATTGTGTGAAAATTGAACTACGTTTAAGAAAAAATAATTTTATTTTAAATAAAATGAATTTTCACTGTGTGAATACACAAACCCTACAAAATCTAAGACTGTTTTCTATAGCTTACAGGCCGATCGATAGCTCAGTTGGTAGAGTGCTTGCATTCCACGCCGAGAGCTCGTGTTCGAATCCCACCGAGGGTACCAGAAATGATTTCCTGTTTCGGTGTTTATATTTCAAACTTTAAAATAAAATAGTAATCAGCCTTCACAAAAAATGAGTAACAGCCCCCTCGAGAGCAGGGCTCGAAGTCTCATCACCACGGTAATTCTTACCTACCGAATATCGGTATTATTTGTATGAAGACTAATCAGCTGTTCACTTGCGGCCATCTTGGATTAACAGGTTTTCATAAAAATATTTCCGATATTCGGTAGGTAAGAATAACCGTGGTGATGAGACTTCCAGCCCTGGTAAACTCCCACTTCAACTGAAGGGGCTGGAGTAAGGCCGGACTCTTTGCATGTAAAAATACATAGGATGCATTAGCCACATACGACTCCTTCAGGGAAAACGCGCCAAGAAGTTACACTATATGTGTAGATTAGTAGCGTAGAAGCGTAGAGTTATATCCTTCCGATCCGGGAATACACGAAGTTACGCCGTACTCTTACGAAGTTCATGGAGAATCACACTCAAATATTGTTTAATAAAATAAAGCTGGTCGTGCCGAAAATGTACGTTAAAATATTGCTCTCTATCTACTTCAAGCTCAAACATCTTTTTTCAAAAAAAATGTATAAAAACTCAAACGCTCACTGGAGGTGCTGTTTTAGTCCACATATTATTTCTTGTGGAACGCTTGATTTGAGTTGAGGGTGGTGTTTTATACTCGGATTACCGTGGGTATTAATATTTAGTTAAATGTCGGACGTATGTCTTATATGGGGCGGTACGTTGTGAATGTTAAAGCGCGTGCGCCGAAAGCAGTAAATATTTTTTTTTTGAAAAATTGTAACAGTTTAAATTTTAGCCTTTAGGTTCTATATAATCTATAATCTAAGTTGCAAGGATATATTCATTCAAAGCTCTCAGATGTATGCCCACAAACAAACACGTGTAGTTCGCGCTTACAAATGCTGATTGTGTACTTACAAATAAAATCCAAACCTCAAATGAACATAAGCCCTGCAACTCTTGCCGACATTCCCTGAAACAGGGGTGACATTGGCAAAGTGAACCATTTTTTACAGTATGGGTGGTCAGCCTCATACCAACCTATAAGTCAAGGAATATAATAGGTTGATTTTCTATATTGAAAATATTGTGTTCGTACTAACGGAATAGACTCGGCACAAATGCCAAAGACAAGAAATGGTGGTGTCACATTTATATGCAGCTGTATTTATAATTGCCCATTAAACTTTAATTTACTTGTAGTGTAATTTCGTTTCAAAGATTTTTATTTAAATATTGGTTCTTTGTTTCTTTCTACCCTCATCCTTCATATTGATATTTCATACTTCATATTTGACTCAGAAATTGGTATGCAGTTGATCTCCTATGCTGTAAAAAATGATTGATTCTTACTATAGCCATTTATATTTACAATATGTATTTGTATAAAGCTGCCATTCCATTAGGGCTCCAGAATCTCCACAGATGTGTCTCCAATTTGTTTTGTCCTCACACACTTCTTTCGTCTCCTTGACATTCATCCCTTTCTTCATGCATGCTCTTCAGGTTATTACTAAATAATAATCATTGTAATAATACGGAAGATGGGTTTGTTTTATGTGCAACCAGTCACCAAAGCGCTGCCTTAGTTGTTTGCCGTATACGCCATTGAGAAAATTTTACATGAGCAATATTTGCATGTGTACTGGACCAATGTGTCTTATGAAAACAATAAATTTATATAAAAAATATTAAAAAAAACTCTCACATTATCGAGTTTTACGGGTTTTTTTTACGGGTTCGAGAATTTGATTCATAAGACAACTGCATGAAAAAGTCATATTTGACAAGATTGGCGTATACGGCAAACAAAAACTGGTGGAGCGATAAGGTGAATTTTACCAAAAAAAAAAAAATCATAAAAATTAACTATCATAAAGTTATAATCGGAAATCTAGACACAGAAGCAAATAACTTACAATACATATAAACAGATAAGGCAAAAAATATTTATTCTTTCACAAACTATACTGTTTTGGACTTTGTTACATTGCTTGTTACTGGCGCACAGCTTTCAGTGTGAGATCTCGTGGGGAAGCGTGACTTAAACAGACGTTTTATTACCATAATTTAAAGCAAATATCTGATTGTGTGTTTGTGCATTAAAGTGTTAAAGTGATCTCTCGGGTTACCAGCGCCGCGAGTATAGGGACTGCTGCTCGCTTAACTCTGCGATGTTCAGCACCCCGAGTATAAATACATTGCGTAGATTCTCCTGATGGGCTATGAAAGCAAATGATCAAGCTTAAATCATTTACCACAAGTTTAATCTATAATCTAAGCTGCAAAGATATGTTAACGTTTAAGGCGCATCTAAAATGCATGCCCACAGACAGGCACATGTAGGTTCACGCCTACACATTCTGCATGTGTGTATACAAATGAACAAAAGCTCAACTGAACTTTGAACCTTGCAACTCCTGCCACCTTTCCCTGAAACCGGCTTTGGCAAAATCCTAGCCAGTCTTCGAGCACATTTTTTTAAATATAATTAACAAAAAATAACTTAAAAACTAACGGGGCTATTCTTAGACATTTTAGTCGTCGGTTGAGCCCACGCTTTGACAATCTAATGATGCATTTTTATGAAGATCTGTCAATCCAAGATGGGCGCAAGTGAACAGCTGATTTGTTTTCATACAAATATAAAAAAAATCGGTAGGTAAAAATGACCGTGCTAATGAAACTTCCAGCGCATGCACCATTGGTTTGTCAAAGCGTGGGCTCAACCAACGACTAAAATGTCTAAGAATACCTCCGAATGTGTTTATAATAATTAAATTTAAAATGAAATGCCCTTGCAAGCGTTGCAAATCAACTGCCATTTCTTTCAGTAATTACATACCTCTTTCATTTCATTCAGTTCTGAAGTCCGGTATTTTTAACGTTGGCTTAAGTGCAAAAAAAACGCAACTAAACTACACATATAGTGCAACTTCTTGCCGCGTTATCCCCGAAGGGTTTCGCATGTGGCGAGGGGAACCTATTTATTTTTACAGGCAAGGAGGCCGGTCTTACGCCAACCACTTCAGTTGAAGTGGGGATTTACCAGCTCCTGAGGTGGCTGGTACTCATTTCTTGTGAAGGCTGAGTAAACCTACCGGTATTTTATTTTGGGGTTTGAAATAAAAACCAAAACGGGAAATCATTTTTGACACCCTCGATGGGATTCGAACCCGAGCTGACGGGGTAGAATGCAAGCACTATGCCAACTGAGCTATCGACCGGAAATGTGAATTTAAAATAATAAAAAAAATACCCACACGATTGACGTAAGTGTTCTTTTTCATTCAGTTTATACTCGCTAAGGTTACGTTGAAAATACTGATCTTAAGCATCGTAAGGTTAAAGCAGAGTGTGTTACCCAAAACATGTGTATGGAATCTTAAACAGCGTCTCTTGCGAGTGTTTAAGGTTTCATACACGTTTGTTGCAGGTTAGTGGTTGAGTGTGTCGTAATGGTTTTTACACTCGTGCTACAATAACAACGAATGGGAATCCATACGGATCTACGGGATGCATGATTACAGTACGGGTGATTTATTTCGCTGTTCCTCGCTTGTAATGCACTTTGTAAGCGGCTGCATTAATAACCGCTGCAAGGAGATCGTCTCGCTCCAGGGTCGTGACCCCCTGCAGGGCTCCCCTCCAACCTTCACAGAGTCACTGGGAAGCTCCTCCATGATGGACATCAACAAAAACATCGAATCCCTACTAAGAGCTGAAGCATTTAGGTTGACTTATTTGTTCAGTACTTGTTTTGTGTGAATCTATAATCTAAATTGCAAAGAAATATTACATTTAAGATTCATATTAAATGTATTGCCATCTAATCTACGTTGCAGAGATATGTAACATTGGGGGTTCACATTATATGGATTTTCGCAAGCAGACACGTATAAGTTCGCGCTTGCACATGCCGCATGTGGACCTACAATATAAAAAACCCAAATCTCAAATGAACATAAGCAATGCAACTCTTGCCGACCTTCCCTGAAACAAGGGTGACATTGGCAAAGTGAAATATTTTCCATAGCATAAGTGGTCAGCCTCATACAAACCTATAAGTCAAGGAATACAAGCAATTAATTACATCCAGTTATAAAAAAACAAATAAACACTAAAAAATCTTTAAAAATGAAAATTTAGTCTTTGCCTTAGCCGCCTACATTACAAATCAGACGCCATTTTTTTCGTCAAAAACAATACTGCTAAATAAGACCTAGCTACTATAAGGCTGGATAGATCTTTGGTAAGCGTATATTTTCCTAACCTATCGCAATATTTGAAAATTAAATGTTTTATTTGTGTTCTGCTGGGAATCGAAATCACAGCCCTCCGTTTACGAGTCCAACGTTCTAACCACTAGACTACGGACCGGTGATAAATAATAACGAAAACATCAAATCCGTACTGAGAACTAAATGCAACCAAGCTGCACATATAACGCCACTCCTTAAGTGCATACAGCATTGTCGCCGAATTATTTCTAATACCTTTTGTGAGGATCGAACCCTGTTTTTTGGCTTTTAAATACCCTGACTCTGAAACGGTGAAAAAGCTTCCTGTTCACATGAATAACAAATTCATTTTTATACAAAGTAAAGGAGAAACGTAAATCTAAAGAATAACCTTGAAATTTGAATCGTGAGCTCGGGTTCGAATCCCACCGAGGAGGATGTCAGAAATTATTTCCTATTTCGGTGTTTATTGCAAACCCCATAATAAAAATACCGGCAAGGTTTACTCAGCCTTCACAAGAAATGAGTACCAGCCCCCTCGGGAGCTGGGAAACCCCCACTTCAACTGAAGTGGTTGGCGTAAGGCCGGCCCCCTTACCTGTAAAAATAAATAGGTTCAACTCGCCACATGCGACCCCTTCGGGGATAACGCGGCAAGAAGTTACACTATATGTGTAGCTTAGTTGCGTTTTTTTTTTTTGCGTGCAAGGAGAGGGGGGAGTATAAACGCACACAATCTCACGCATTTTTTTCATATAAGTCGATATACTGATGTGTTTAATTTTTTTTTGCATCAAAACGGGTGGTATACGCAAAAAACACACCTGAAAAATGTCTCTAAAAGTACAAATATGAACGTGCATTGATTACTCGATGGCTAGGGAAGTTGAGTTAATATTTAAGGCATAGGAAAGGGAAAGAATTATGATTCCGACTTGACGGAAGTTATATTAACTTTCCTTCACGTCTCACCCGAAGTCTGCTCATTATTTTGAAAAGTAAATGCCGAGGTTAGCGCGGGTTTGTCTTATATTGTCTCCAACCTCTGTCCTACTTTTTCCCAGAGATGGCGCAGATAATGTCTCATCATCTGTAGATAAGATATTTTTTTATCTAATAGAAACCGCCGAGAATAGCATGGGTTTGTGTTCAACCTCTATCCTACTTCTTCCCAGAGGTAGCGAAGACAATGCCTAATCATCTGTAGATAAGATAAATATTAATCTAAGGTATATTGTCTCCACCCTCCACCCTATTTCTTCCAAGAGATGGCGCATATAATGTTTTTCATTCCCTGTAGATAAGATAAATTATAATTTTACATATATTGTCTCCAACCTCTGTCCTACTTCTTTCCTGAAATGGCGTCGATACTTTATAATCATCTGTAGATAAAATTAATTATTACTCAAGAGAAAACGCTGAGGTGAGCGTATGTTTATCTTTTATTGTCAAAAACGTTTGTCCTACTTCTTCATATAAATGTGCGCAGATAATGTTTCATCTTCCGTAGATAAGATAAATTATTATCTAAAAGAAAACGCCCATGTACGCGCTATATCTTATATTGTCTCCAACCTTTGTTCTACTTCTTTACAGAGATGGCGCAGATAATGTCTCATCATCAGTGGATAAGATAATACATGAAATGCAAATAATAATCTAAAAGTAAAAGCTGAGGTTATTGAAAGCATGTCTTATATTGTGTCCAACTTAATTCTTAATTAAGTTGGTCTTACATAAGTCTTAATTCTTCTTAGATATTAGCACAGATAATGTTTTTTATCTTTTATTTATATTTAAGATAATGTAATTTCATCATCTGATGATAAAATAAAGAATAATCTAAATTGTAAGAGAAAATGCCAAGGTTATTGCGGGTTTGCTCTTTATTGTTTTTTTCATCTTCTGTCTAACTTATTTTCAGGGATAAAGACATAATGTTTTATTATCTGTTGATGAGACAATACGTTAATTGCAATGAATAATAAAAAAAAAAATTCATTCTTCATATCTTCATTGATATTTTTCATTTAGAGACGGCGCACTTTCGCAAAGCGGTTGGTGCTTCACTTAGGGAGAACTATAATCTATAATCTATAATCTAAGTTGCAAGGATATATTCATTTAAAGCTCTCAGATGTAAGCCCACAAACCAACAAGTGTAGTTCGCGCTTACACTTGTCTTGTCTTGTATCCTGCCGCCATTCCTCTAGGGGTGGCCAGTACCTCCACATAAGTGCCTCCACTTGACTCTGTCCCTGCATACTTCTTTCATCTCATCTAATTTCATCACTCTTTTCATGCATGCTCTTCTCTTGTTTCCACTCTGTAAATTCCATTCATTCGCAATCTCACTTATCTGATCAATCCATTCTTTTCTAGGTCTTCCCCTTCCACGCTTACCTATTACATTCCCTTTATACACTCTTTTTGTCAGTCGGTCTTCATTCATCCTTTCAATATGTCCAAACCATCGCATCACACTTCTTTGAACTTTCACTTTCACGCTTTCTTTTACTCCGCATTCATTCAGAACCCATTCGTTTCTCACTCTATCTTTCAGTGTTTTTCCTGTCATACTTCTTAAATGAGCCATTTCTACGGTGCATACCTTATTTACTTCTCTTTCATTCACCGTCCATGACTCGCTTCCATACATCAGGGTCGGCAACAATATACAATTGTGTACCGCCATTTTCATTTTCTTTGGTATCCTTTTATTCTTCGCTATTCTACCAAACGCTCCTATCACGCATCTTCCTTTGCTGGCACGCTTCTCTAATTCCTTCGTCATCTTACCATTCGCCTCAAACTTGCTTCCTAAATAGTCAAACTCATTCACTACTTCAACACTGATTTTCTTTATTTTTAAATTTACATCATATTCTGTTTTGAGAGCAGTATTTTTTTTTTCTTGTAATTAGTTACTTGTAATTAACATCTTGTA
The DNA here is from genome assembly GCA_951799405.1 of Agapetus fuscipes. Taxonomy (NCBI): domain Eukaryota; kingdom Metazoa; phylum Arthropoda; class Insecta; order Trichoptera; family Glossosomatidae; genus Agapetus; species Agapetus fuscipes. The sequence continues at coordinate 10,588,655 of OX637359.1, forward strand.
ATTATTTCCAACTTCCTAAATTTGATATCCGTGGCAACATATAATTGGCCATGTTTTTTTTGTAATTGCTACTATTATATTTCTTATGTAACGCTGTTTGTTGTCCTATTAAAATAAAATAAAAAAAATACAATAAAAATAAAATATTGTTTCCAATTTCTGTCCTTTTTCTTGGCAAGAGATGAACTGAGGATATCCCTCATCATCTGTAGATAAGATAATATGAAAATATGAAGAATAAATTATTATTCTACATACTGGACTATTGGTCAGAATAAAATACCTTTCATCTTAAAAAAGGTTATTTAAGAAATCATAGAAACGTTAGATTATCTACTAGCGTTTTATCTTTAGAAGAAATGTTGCCCACTCCCGCTATTTCAATACTATGTCTGTTTATTCCGTTGAGTAAACACAAATGCAATGCTGGCAACCTTGCGGATGCAAATCTACATGAAATAGCGAAAAAACCAAAGCGACAACTCCGTACAAAAAAAAATACCCGGCGCAGACAACTTAGTCTTCGCCAATACATAACTAGCGCAAGAAGCGGCTCCGTAGATGACGATTTAATCTGATCCAGCAATTTAACTTCGTAGTCCTAATAAAATCATTTGAAAACTTATCTTATAAAGTATGACTATTTAAGTATAATAAAAATTATTTTAATGTTCTTACATGACGAGCTAAGTTGCACATAAGTCTTACCGTATTGACCCACGTGTGGAACCAATTATTTATTTTTACAAGTATAGGAGGCGGCCTAATGCCAACCACTTCTCAATATAATGTGGGAGCTTAGCAGCTTCTTGGGGATAGATTTTCATCTCTTGTAAAGGCTGAGTAAACCTGGGCGGTATTTTTTATTTTGGGCTTGGATTGAGCTCCGAAACGGAAAATTTCTGAGATCCTTGGTGTGAATAGAATCCTAACCCACTGGCATGAAACCGAAGCATTTTACCAAATGAATGAGCTATCGACCGGACTTTTAATTCTAAATTTAATACTTTAGAATACTAAACGTATTCTATCCGGTTTGTCTTTAGTTTTTTTCTATCCGGTGCCGGATCAGAAGTCCATATTGTATGTAAATTTATGAAAGCTTTCACACGGTATAATATAACCCGTAATCCAAAGACAAACCGGACAGACTGCGTTGTGTGTTGAAAGGACGTCAGGATTTATTAATTTTTCTCTTCCTGTGCCTCATCAATGAAGATTGGCGATCATCATAGTGATTTCTTCGACACTGCAGCACTAAAGAGGGATCTTGTGCTTCTGCCAAACCACTCTCTCAGGTTCTTCAACCAAGATGTTTTTCTTTGACCTGGAGCTTGTCTTCCCTCAATTCTTTTCTGTATGATGAGATTCAGGAGTGAATACATACTTCTTGTTTCATAATCAAGCTTAAATGCGTATTTTTACCAATTCGCCCGTCTCTGGTGAATTTTGTTCATGTTAGGTAATTACATAATTGTATATGTATTGGTCGAGATTGCTCGAGGGTTCTAGTAAAGTCTCGCATGTGCCAATTCTCATTGATTCGAGAATAGTTCTTATTATTACTATAAAAATGGCCAAAGCTGTCTGAAGCGTTAAAGAAGTTGTATGGTGTACCTACGTACAAAATAAATAACCATTATTTTTATTAAATCGAACCGAAGCAAATCGTAACAATACATTTATTGTTATTAAAGGTTTGACTGATATATTACGTCGGGAAAAAGTCTTTTAGCATTTAGTATGTATACCTATACTTGTGATAAAATATCTTTGGCTGTACTATTTGTATCTGGCAGGTTTTCATCACATTAAAAAGGGGACATTTCAAAGAAAGAATCAAATCGGGAAAATTTTATTTCCCGATATTTTTCATTTGTTTTTCTTTCTGTCAAAATGAGCGCATCAAATGAAGAAATTAGATACATTTTAATTTTTTTTTACAAAAAAGGGAAAAATGCAACGCAAGCCGCGTAAAAAAATAGTGACGTTTTTGGATCTAATGCAGTGTCAGTAAGAGTAGCACAAAGTTGGTTTAAACGTTTTCAATCCGGGAATTTTAATGTCAAAGATGCACCTCGCTCTGGTCGCCTAAACCAATTTTCATATAAAATGCGATGAAATTTTTCCCCGGACCTATTATATAGACTGTATAAACCTTAACCTCTCTTTGCAACTTAGATTGTAGAGATCACAGATAACAAGTTAGCTCAGTTTTCAGGTCTGAGTGAGATTGATGCACCAGTGTGCAAATAATGAGTTTTTTCTTCATTCCGCCAGAACTGCACGGAGGTTATAGTATATGAAATGGGTAGCACTAGGTACCCACTGATACGGCGTAAAAAAGGAACAGAGCAAAGCGCGACCCCGTCTAGGGCGAGGCGTGCTGTTTGGATAGATACACGTGAACGGTGAGGCCGAAAAGTTAAAAGACACAACAATATATAATATATACTCACATTGTTCGGCCGGTTGTGTTGTACGGATGTGAAGGCTGGAGTCTGATTAAAAAAATAAAGGAAAACTCTCCAGGTGTTCTTTGTCGCATTCTTGGACCTGAAGGTGACAAATATGTAGGCAAAAAGTTTTTACATATTTAAGAAAAATAAATAAAATATTGTCTGATCAGCTGTTCACCCCGCTGCATTTGCTGCGTTTTCCCCGTAGGCTTTCGCATGTGGTGCGTGGAACCTTTATATTTTTACAGGTAAGGGTGCCGGGCTTACGCCAACCACTTCAATTGAAGTGGGGGTTTGCCAGCTCGTGAAGTGGCTGATAATTTTTTGTGAATGCTGTGTAATCCATGCCGGTATTTTATTTTAAGTTTTTGAAATAAACACTGAACGCTCGTCGATGATTTATTGCATGCTACCAACCAATGCGATCGCTAGAAAATATGCTACTGCAAGGACTGGGTGAGAAGTCAAGTAGATACGTAGATGGAAAGCGGTATAGCATGACCCTACGTGAACAGTTGATCAGGCTGTCATATGTTTCTCATAAAAAATGTATCGAGAACATTTTTTTTGCCGCGAATATCATGAGTTTGACTGCTGTAAGAGAAGACAAACTTGTCTTGTCTTGTATCCTGCCGCCATTCCTCTAGGGGTGGCCGGTACCTCCACACAAGTGCCTCCACTTGACTCTGTCCTTGCATACTTCTTTCATCTCATCTAATTTCATCACTCTTTTCATGCACGCTCTTCTCTTGTTTCCACTCTGTAAATTCCATTCATTCGCAATTTCACTTATCTGATCAATCCATTCTTTTCTAGGTCTTCCTCTTCCACGCTTACCTATTACATTCCCTTTTACATACACTTTTTTTATCAGTCGGTCTTCATTCATTCTTTCAATATGTCCAAACCGAGTGCAGTAAAATGAGAATGGGGAAAAATAATGTCGTACTATATTTTCATTCCAGGGAACCTTCCCGAGATGTCTGCGTGTCCCTCTGCCCCCCCTCGCCCAGCCGCAGCGGCGCTATGGCCGCGGTGTCTGCTGCGAGGTAGACTCAGTAAGTGAATGCGGCTAAAAATCACGTTAAGACTTCATTACGCTCCGAGGATATTTGTTTAAAATTTAGTTTTCCTGCCTCGAGGAAATTTAATGGCTAAGTGAGGTGAGGAGGGGGGGGGGAGGGTGCAGCAGGAGGGGGTGGAAGGGGTGGGGGTCTCAAGACTCATGTCAACTATTATATTATTTAGTATTTATGCTGTTATTTAGTCTATCTTAAGCCCTCGTATAAGACATTGCTTGAATTCCTCATAATCGCTTAAGAAGAAAAAAAAAATACATGTGAAAATTAAATCTATTACAAGAGGTGATTTACAACCTAAGTTGCAAAGATATATTGATATGTAAGGTTCATATTTGATGTATGCTCATATGCTGTGACAGTACACGCTTACATACGCTGCATATTCACATACAAAATAAACCAAACCTCACATGAACGTAAACTGGCAAGTCCTGTCCACTTTCCCTGAAAACGGGTTGTCACTTCTTGCTCGTGGAACCTATTTATTTTTAGGGTGCCCTTACGCCAACGGCTTCAGTTACAGTGGAGGTTGACTGGTATTCATTTCTAGTGAAAGCTGAGTAAAACTTTCCGGTACTTTATCTTGGTTTTGAAATTAACACCGTAACGCAAAATGATTTCTGACACCCGCACGCGACGGGATTTGAACCCGAACTCTCGGCATGGAATGCAAAACACTCTACCAACTGTGTTATCGACCGGACTTCTAACAAAATCTATTATAGAAATGAGTACAACAGCCCTTGTGGTAGGTGTTAATAAAAAGGTTACCACCGTGCCAAAGACTTCAATTTGGTTTTAGAAGCTTCAGCACATAAAAGCGCCCTAGGGGTGGCTAGTGCCATTAAACGGCGCTACATACACACTCAAGCTACACAAACAGTGCAACTTCTTGCCTACGTTATCCTCAAAGGCGCCGCTTGTGGTGCTCCGCCGCGATTCGAGCCCACAGCCTTCCATTTACGAGTCCGAAGTGTTACCACTGGACTAAGGACCGGTCGGCTACATTAAATAGGCCAAATATGATTATTATTAAAGAAACTGCATCTTATCTAATTCGCAGGTTCTCCTACATAACACTGTGATATAAGATGGCTGCATTAATTTAAGATTGAGTGCGCTAGTCAGGACTTGCGTATAATTTTTCAGCGCTGCAATATTAATTGCAGTTGACAGGCTTACACCACAAGTGCAAAACATTAAGCTTAAGCTCAACAAACAGCGTAAACTGAAAAGTGTATGTAAACTCGAGCAGCGCCTGCAGTGAGTGTTTTAGTGTGTATGCATTTTTTAGTTGAGTTGAAACGTAATGTTGTATGCTTGGGGGTGACAGTTTAGAACGGCACAGTGACATAATGATAGGTGACAGAACATCAAAATGACAGTACATTACATGACAAAACATTACTACGACAAAACAACACACACCTAAAATAGAACAAACCATTAACAACACATGAAACGATTTTGTATTGTGATGAACTTTCCTGTGACGTTTTGTATTAGTGTTGTTTTGTCATTGTGATGTACTTACCTGTGATGTTTTGTCATGTGATGTACTGTTATTGTGATGTTCTGTCATGTCTCGTATAGCCATGTGTCGTTCTGTCACGTGTCGTTTTTTCATGGAACTTTCAGAATTATGGTCAACAGAGGGGATGAATTGGGTGACTTTCATATATTTTTTTACATTTGTTCATTTTTAAACTAGTCTGCCTACTAGTGTTACGCACGATTACAGCATTCTATCTTCTTATCTATTTCTAACATCAGTATGACAAAATAACACAGAAAGTACATCACTATGACAAAACATCACATACCTAAAACAGAACATACCATGAACGGTACATGAAACGGTTTTGTTTTGTGATGTTCTGTCACGTGTCGTTCTGTCACGCGTCGTTCTGTCACGTGTCGTTCTGTCACGCGTCGTTCTGTCACGTGTCGTTCTGTCACGTGTCGTTCTGTCACGTGTCGTTCTGTCACGTGTCGTTCTGTCACGTGTCGTTCTGTCACGTGTCGTTATGTCACGTGTCGTTATGTCATGTGTCGTTATGTCATGTGTCGTTTTGTCACTGTGTAGTCCTAACATGGAACCATGCTTGGGGTATGGGACGCAGAGTATTTGCTGGAAGAAAATTGAAATTAGTAGACACCGTGGGTGGGGGGAGGTTAAGGGGGGGGTGGACAGTGCCAAGTGGGGGGTAGGAGACGGCTAGATGGGGGGAGGGGGGGGAGGCGCCTTAGCCACGTAAATGCATACATTGATACATAAGATAGAAAACAGGTATTAAGAGTATAAATGCAGTGTATGTAAATATATTGTTTTTTATTTAATTACTCTTGTACGGGAGACAGGATGGATTTCAGAGAATCTAGAGGTCTATGATTGTTGGTCTTTTTGTAGTGCCGCATAGTTGTCGGTGATGTGGCGGTTGAAGTGTTGATATTTGGTAGCACGCCTGTTAGCTGAATAGTGTTGTATTGTGTGTTGAGACACTAAAAGAAAGTCACGATTGATTTTGTGTTGAACAGGATTAAATTGGGGTTCGGAAACGCAGATAACGGTAATTTGTTCGATAAACGGGCAGTTTGGCAAAGGAATGAGTCGCGAAAACATGAAAGTCTTTAATTTCAATTTGAGATTGGGTTTTTATGATATAAGTGCACATGCGGCATGTGTAAGCGCGAACTTCTACGTGTCTGCTTATGACAACGCATGAAATATGAATCTTAAATGTAATATATATTTGCAACTTAGATTTCAGATTATATAGACTTAGGGACATTTTAACATTTTCATGATCAAATCTGTAAACGAACGTTAATGTGACTGCAAAATTAAACATGGATGTGTGGCAGTAGTAAATTTTAAGAATACCTAAATTAAATAGAAAAATGGAGGCGTAGTCAAAAAATAATACAAATTTGTGATATAAATTAGAGATGCTTGTATTCGATATTCTTAATCGTTTTGTTCTTTGTGCGCCACTTTCACCACAGCCTAAGATAAATAAATAAATAACTAAACAGCTGATAAATTGCGGCCATTATGCAGAATTAGAAATCAGAGATACATCAATTAATATATTATCGCACGTTTAATAATAAAGAGCAATAACTCAAAAAACAAGAATGTTGGGAATCACGTTTAAAGTTCAGACACCCAGTACAACTTGTATGGGATGAAAAAGACGACCGATGTTGTATCTCGGTCATATTCATCCAAATTGAACGGCTGTCGCATTCTACCTATTCTTCTCGCATTGTTCTTGCGTTTTATTACAAAATCTCGATTTTTCCCAATTTTCGAGTTATTTCTCTTTATTATTAAGCGTGCGTTATGTACCCCAAATATAAAACTTCTTCTTCTTCTTCTTGTATAAGATCCAAGGTCAGTACCGTTAGTACGAGTTGCAAAACTTGAGTAATGTAAAGTTTACGGCAATTATTAAAGAGTGATTTCCCCCAAAATCTGCCGTTTTTGTTTGTTTGAACTTGATTTTCTTCATCAGTGTAACTCTTTTGCTAAGACCATAAAGTGTAAGAAACAAAAACGGCAGAATTTGGGAGAAATTTAATATTTTCCGTAAACTTAACTTTTCTCAAGTTTTGCAACTCTTACTAAGGGTACTGGTTATTGCAGAGCTCCCTCTTGTGAAGCAGAAGACCAGCTGTTCTTCAATCCTTTGGGTGGCCAGGCTGGTGGACGCTGGTCGTCCGGTATTTCCTGTGCCACGATTCGGGGGAGCATAATATCACTCATGCGGGCACTACATGGTCCCTCCAGAACCATTATTGACAAGAGTGTCAACACATAAAAGCGCCCTTGGGGTGGCTAGTGCCATCAAATGGCGCCATAGAAAAATTGGCCAATTATTATTATTATTATTATTATCATTATTATTATTATTATCTCTTCTTTCTTAGTATAACACATCATTTACATTTCAACTCAGCCATGACGTTGGTCTCGTCCCTACAAAGTACCAATTCTCAAGCAAGACCCAGTTGCTGCAAGGCTGGATGGACCTTTCGTGAGCGGTCATTGGTAAAAGTATATGAATTTTCAACCCAGCAAAGAGCATATTTGAGAATATAATGTTAAATAAACGGGAAGTTGTTCCTTGACTTATGGGTTGGTATGTGGCTGACCACCCATTCTGTAGAAAATGGTTCACTTTGCCAATGTCACCCCTGTTTCAGGGAAGGTCGGTAGGAGTTGCAGGGCGTATGTTCATTTCAGGTTGGGTTTTTATATTGTAGGTCGACATGCGACATGTGTTAGCGCGAAATTATGCGTGTCTGCTTGTGGGAGTGCTATGAATCTCAAATGATACATATCTTTGCAACTTAGATTTAGATTTAGATTTAGAAACGGGTCATCACATATCACAACGGCTCTCAGCTGCAAATGTATTGAAAACAGTCATCGCGGCTCGGCGTGTTTGATGTTTGGGTTATTGATTGCGAGGCATCCATTACACTCACCCCGGGGCAGGCATTCATCACTCACGTACTGTCGTAATTACTTGTATAACAACTAATGTCTCAATGCTCGTGTAAACAAACTACAGCTCACCGGTACTTAAAGCGATGTCTGCAAGGCTTACAAGAGGTTAGTATTAACTTAAGTGAGCAGTTTACGTAAAGTCCGATATGTACCAAAAAGTAAGAAGCAGACTGTTAGAACAAGCTCGGTACATCTTCGCCAAAATGAGTAAAGTACTGAAGTGAGCAGAGCTCCAAAGAAGTCACCCACAGAGGAGACGAAAAGTCAGCTGAAAGTCTTCAAGAAGTATCAAGAAAGAAAAAAAAGAAAAAAGAAGAAAAAAAGCAAAAATATGGACCACGGTCAAAACCCGGAACCAAAAAATTAAGCAAAGTACTGTTGTGTTGCGAATTTGAGCCTTGAACTCCGCAAGCGCATGGTGAGGTGCTATGTCTTCCCAATTGCTCTATATGGTATGAAGGGATGGACGCTCACACAGACACTGCATAGAAAGCAACTTCTGCCAAACGTTAAAGCGAGAAAGCTGATGTACCTACTTCGATAATATTTTCAGAAATGAGAAATACCGCCATCTTCATCTTATCATCCAGGGTAAGATCAAGGGGAGAAGAATTCAGGGAGGAAGAACTCAGCACCACATTTCGAAAGCATCAATTTTCCTCCTTACTGTTACGAGTACTGTTACGATTTTTGGGGTTCGAAAGTCTTTCAATTAACAACACTGGTCTTCTTTTACAGTTATTTATTTTACACTCTTAAATTTATTTTAACAAAGACAGTCTCGATTATTCCATTACACTGGTTTTAATTCACTGGTCGAATTTGTTCAATGTATTTGTGAAGCTTGCAGAAGACTGACCCTAGTGCAAGCAATAAGCGTCTTATATACTCTTCACAACAGTATTATCTAGAAACTATATTCGCTAGACAGTTACAGAATTAAGGAAAGATTCAAGTAGGTACGTAGTAATCATTATTTCTAGACGCTTCAAGTATTTTATTTAATTATTCCTACCCACACATACTTATGAGGATTCCTATTACATAGCTATAACTAATACTTTACTTACTTTACTTTCTTCGGCTCATAAGCCTTGAAGGCTCAGGGCCTCCCGCACCCCAATCCTCCAGGACTCTCTGTCTTGTGCTGCTTCCCTCCATGGTCCCCTCACTCCCAGAACTTCGGCGTCGGCTTCAACGTTGTCTGCCCACCGCATCCTGGGACGTCCGAGTGGTCTAACACCTGAGGGGGCACCATCCAAGACTATTCTGATGATCCTGGAGTCTTCTGCACGTGCTACATGTCCGGCCCACCGGAGTCTTCTTGATTTCATTACCGACACTATGTTTGCATCTTGAAACACGGACATCAGCTCCGCGTTGGTCCGGATACGCCACCTGTCATCTTCAAATACAGGTCCGAAAATGCGACGAATCATTTTGTTCTCAAAGACCTGGAGAGATTTTTCTTGTTTTTGAGTCAGACTCCAGGCTTCGCATCCGTACAACACAACTGGCCGAACAATGGATGTGTAAATCTTGAATTTTGTGGAGCGGGATAGCCATTTTGAGCACAATAGCCCTCTAAGCCAAAAAAAACATTATTGCCGGAGTGAATTCGGGCATGTAATTCTGAGGATAGGATATTTTTGTCATTTATAAGGGTACCCAAGTATTTGAATGAATTGCAGTTCTTAAACTTAATAACTAATACCTATACTTATTTTAATATTACCTATTTACATAACAGTACTAATCGATTATACTAACCTCGCGTACACTGGTTGCAAGAAACCCTACTCTATTTAGATATCATTTATTAGCGCACAAGATGTCGGACTTCGGTTCACGATCAAACTATTGGAACGTCTCCATCAACGAAAGGTTAGACTCCGAAATTGACGATGCCCATGTTAGTGGTTCACCGAAAATTGATGGACACCTAAACGCTCGTCAGAGCCGCTGTTTCAATGTGTATACATTTTTTTGTAAACGATATGTTTGAGTTTAAGGAGTAATGTTTTATACTGAGGATGCAGATCACGCGTCCATCTTAAGCTTTGTGTCTTCATCAAGAGATAAACTAATATTTGAGCATCTTAATTTCGAAGACACAATTAATCTTTTTGCTGTTGTTATATATCTTGCTCCTAATAGATTTGATTAATTTAGGTCTGGTCGATGGCTCAGTTGGTAGAGTGGTTGATCCCCATCGTTGGTGGGGATCGAACCCTAGACCACTGGCAAATATACTGGTCGCTGGGTTGAATAAAATCATAAAGCCTTTACCAAAGACTGGTCACTAAAGGTCCATCCAGCCTTACAGCAACTGGGTCTTGCTTGAGTATTGGCGACGGTGGAATTTGTAGCGACGACCAAGCTCGTACACTATTGCGGCACTACAACAAGTGTCATAGGCCCCTAGAGTCTCTAGAATCTAGGGAGTCTCCCGCACAGGATTTATTAAAAAAAAAATGGAACACAAGCATTCTACCAACTGATTCTACAATAATTCCATAACAGTCTAGTGGTTAAAGCTTCTGACTCGTAATCGGAAGGTCGTGGGTTCGATCTCCGGCGGAGTACAAAAAAATATATCATTTGTGTTTTCAAATATGCTATTATCGCTGGATTAAAAAAAATCATAAAAAATTATCAAAGACCAGTCACTAAAGGTCCATCCAGGCTTACAGAAACTGGGTCTTGCTTGAGAATTGGCGCTTTTTACAGCGACGACCAAGCTCGCAGAGGACTCTTGAGGTGTGATACACACAAAAACAGCGCCCACCAAATAAATCATCCTGATATTATTATTATAGATGTTTTATAGAAGAACGGAGAACCGAGGATGATGATGATGATGAGTGCACTCTTATAAACCATTTAGATATCTTGATCCACGGTATTTGTAGCATCTGCCTGCAGACCATGTCACACTGTGAGCTTTATATGGAAGAATTAAGCTCACAAAAAATCACAAAATAATTTAATCAACTCCGCTTTCAGAAGATTAAAAATCATCATTCGCTAGCCGAACGCTGCACAAGGCGGACGTGTTCACGCGGACGAAGTGCACATTTGTGTTTGTTTGTATTGTGAAACTAAAAAGAATCGCGCCCAGCAGGGCGAGATATTTTTGAAAAAAAAAATGGATTCAATACTAAGTGATATAAAGGAGTGTATTAGTAAAATGACGGGATCAGTGAAGGAGACTAAAATAAAGCTTCAACTGGAGCAGAAGATCATGCTACTAGAAGAAGAGATGCATGCTGAAAGGGACTCCCTTCAGAAAAAGATCATAGAACTCCAAGAAACGGTAATAACAAACAGCAAGCATTACACTAAAAAGTTGGAAGAGTTTATCGAATCTGGCCACAAAACCTACGCGGCGGTGGCTGGGGAAGATAAAAATGTTAAAAAAAACAAAAACGCAGTGACAAATTACGCAATCATGGTAGAATCAAAAAACACATTAAGTGCCGAAGAAATAAAAAAAAAGATCCAAAAAGAAATCAACCCTACTGAACTAAAAATTGGTATATCGGGTATAAAAAAGACTGGTGAAAAAAAGATAACAATTACATGTACTGAGAAAACAAGCGCAGAAAAATTGAAAAAAGAAATTTCCAATACACTTGGAAAGGAACTGACGACAGAAGAAATGAAAAAGAAAAAACCCTACATCATACTAAAGGGACTAGAAAAAAACCTCACAGAAAAAGAAATCATCATGGGCATCGTAAACCAAAATGAGGGTATTGAAGAAAAAGAAAAAGAGAACATAAAACTTATAAAAGAACTGAAAAGTATTAACCCAAGAGAAACTACCAACTATATCATACAAACAACAGGGAGACTTCGAAAAATTCTTTTAGAAAAAGGCAAAATTAATATAAAATATAATAGAGCATACGTAGAAGACTGCAACCCATTAGTACAGTGCTATCACTGCTTAAAATATGGCCATACAGCACAAAGATGCCTAGGAAGAACACAACCACCAAATTGTCCACACTGCGCTCAAGATCATACCTACGCGAAATGTAACAACTTAGAAAAAGATGCGATTTGCAGTAACTGTCACTTTTTAAATATTAAATACAAAACAAAAAACGACACTACCCACAAGACAACTAGCCCTCAATGTATTTACAGACAAAAAATGTATAAAATTGCCATAGATCGAATTGACTACGACTAAATTTACATATTTATGACTGACATAAACATAAGCTACATAGATTCTAAACTAAATATAAATGAACTAATATTCGACTCATTCTATGAAGCAAATCAAATATTAGTGAACTGTGAAAACAGTTTAACAATCCTACATAATAACATACGGAGTATACAAAAAATTTTTGATGAATTTGTTATTTCAATAAAATTATTAAATTATTTACCGGACATTATTGTGTTAAGTGAAACCCACTCTGCCGGACAAATAGAGTATAATATTCCTGGGTTCACTTATTTAGCTGCAAGTACCAAAATTAACAAGAATAGCGGTGTGGCTATATTTATTTCGGATCGTAATATTGTGATAAACGTAAATGAAATTAACACTGTACCTTACGTAAATATATTAAATCTTGAAATTAATAATAACAATAAAAATTATAATATATTTGCAATCTATCGTACTCATACATCAATTATATCACAATTTATAGAAGGATTAAAAAATATACTCGTAACTTGCACAAGTAAAAAAAACATTTTGGTTGGTGACATGAATTTAAATATTGCTGATAATAATTACACAAACGATAAAGATATCTACCTAAATATGCTGGCAGAATTGAATTATTTCTCCTGCATTAATTCATTTACAAGAAATATTAGAGGACAACAGCCATCATGTTTGGATCATATATTTACAAACATCCCCGACTTTCATAATATTACTTCCGCAGTCATTCACACATCTATAACAGATCACTTCTCATGTATATTTAACTATAAATATTGTTATGTAAATATAAATATTGAAATAAGTATGGGTAGTTATAAGTATAAGAGTCCTCATAGGTACAGGTAGGTAAGATCGATAATTATGTATAAGTGTAGAATTCTCTAGGCTAAGTAGGTATTTGTTATAATTATAGGAATACTGTATTGCATTGGTAGGTAGGATTTTGGTTGTGTCTAGGTAGTACGTGAAACATCGAGAAGTAATAATTACTCTGGAACCTTCTAGCAACTATAGGTCTAGATTATACTGCTCTAAAGAGTATAAAGGGTGCAAATGGCCTGCAGAGCGGCCAGTATCATAGAGACTTACAAACACATCGAAGTCATCTGATCAGTGAACCAAAACCAAGTGGAATAATCGAGAAAGTAGTGTGAAAATAAATTTTGTAACTGTGTAAAATAAATAACTATTGAAGAAGACCTGTGTATTTTTAATTTGAAGACAATTGAACCCTAATTTCGTAACAATTGGCGTCAGGTGCGGAATTGTCAAGAAAAATTAAGATCTTCTGTCTAAAAATAAATAAAATAAATTAAATAGTGTTAAAATGAACTTTATTCAAATTGAACTTTGTGTGAACTGACTTTTGTGAAAACAAGTGTTTAAATAAATTTTTGTTAAAAGAAAAGACGCAAAAGCAAGTTGTTTATAAATTCTGGAACATCATATGGAACATAATTCTGGACATAATTCTGGACATAACATAATGACTATTTTACCGCATTGAGAAAGTCATCAAATTGGACCATAGTTTTTTTTATTATTGTGTGTGATTAAAAAAAATAAAATAAATAAATAAAAATCTTGAAAAATATTACAAAAGAACGTTCCAGATTCATCGAGAAAAAGTTTTTGAATAACTATCCTTTGTTTACAAGTGTGTGAATGTACATTAAATACCTACCTGTGTGTTTGAAAGACTTGAGACGAAATAAATAATTATGTACTATCAGACATTATTATGTTAAAAATATTGGTGAATTAAAAATAAATATTAAAAGACAGTACCTACCTACCAATCAGTGTAATCAGACAAATTATTATTTTTGCTAAAGTACGTATTCAAAACAGCTATATATATAAAACTCAAAACTTGTATTAAATAAATTTGAAAATATTTTTGTTTTGACGTAAATTTTGAAAAAAAATGGCAACTAAAGTGAACGTCAAGGACCTCAAAGTCACTGAGCTTAAAAATGAGCTTCTGGAGAGGGACCTGGAGACCTCAGGAGGAAAGGCAGCCTTACAAGCACGCCTCATAGAGGCCTTGGAACAGTCAGGCGAAGACCCGGCATATTTTGTCATGGCGTCTGGAGGGGACCGCGCCTTGGACGAGCTAAATATCAGCATCAACAGTAACCTGACAGGACTGAAGACTGAGATGGCTGACAACGCCAAGACCCTGGAGGAGAAGATGGCTGACAACGCCAAGACCCTGGAGGAGAAGATGGCTGACAACGCCAAGACCCTGGAGGAGAAGATGGCTGACAACGCCAAGACCGTGAAGGAGGACCTGACCGGGCTGGAGGAGAAGATGGCTGACAACGCCAAGAGCCTGAAGGAGGACCTGACCGGGATGGAGGAGAAGATGACCAGCAACCTGACCGGGCTGGAGGAGAAGATGACTGGGCTGGAGGAGAAGATGACCAGCAACCTAGCCGGGCTGGAGAAGAAAGTGGCAGAAAGCTCGCGAGCAATGTCGGAGATTGAGGCCCGTGTGGCAAGCCTGGAGGATCGTCTGCGTGCCGAGCTGGCTGACAAGTGCCAGATGGAGTCCACCAGAATATCCCCCAAAGGCGGCCTTCACGACGAGACCGACCAGGGATGCTCAACTCCAACCAGGGTCACTAGAGGGGATGACGACCCTTCGCTGTCGAAGCACAACCTTCCGACCTTCGACGGGAAGACGTCGTGGGAGGAGTATTTGACCCTCTTTGAGACGGCTGCCATGATGGGAGCCTGGAGCCAGCAGAAGAAGGCTTCGGTTCTCAGCCTGTCGCTCCGAGGAGACGCTCTCAGGGTTCTGCAGGCCATACCCCTGGACAACCGTGGTGACTTTGGGCAGCTGAAGCAGCGCTTGGATATGCGCTATGGCCACAAGTGCCTGGAGCAGCTGTACAAGTCGCAGCTGAACACAAGGGTGCAGAAGCCCAACGAGAGCCTCCAGGAGTTTGAAATGGACATCGCCCGCCTGGTACGAGACGCTTACCCGACAGCCTCCGACGACATCTGTGAGAGCTTGGCAGTGGACAAGTTCCTAAATGGATTGCGGGAATGGGAGACGCAACAAGCCGTAAAACTGGCCCATCCCAAGGCTTTGAACGAGGCGCTCAGCCAAGCTCTCGAGTTTGAGGCTGTCAAACAGTCCATCAGGGGCCACGCCAGGGTTCGTGCAGTCGAGGCAGAGGAGGTCAAGCTACCTACAACCGAGGAGCTAATTGAAAAAGTGCTGGAACGTCTGAGACCTCGAAGACGAGACCCACGCTGCTGGAACTGCGGACAGCTGGGCCACCTTAGCACCAAGTGTCCCAAGCCTCAGAAACCCAGAAAACAGGCTGCGGAAAACTAGAAAGGGTTAATGGGAAGGGGCAACCGTTGACCCACGCTGGAGAGGCCCTGAAATCTGCTGCTACTGTCGCAACCGTGAGAGGAAAAGCCAGCAGCATTTTTATCAATGGCATAATAGATGGAGTAACTCGTGAACTACTGGTGGACACGGGAGCAACCAGGACAATTCTGAGACGCGACATAGTGGCACGAGGTAAGCAGATTGCACCAACAAAGTGGTCTCTGCACACCGCCACGGGAGAGTCAGCACAGGTGTATGGGGAGACGATTGCCACCTTCCAAATTGGCAGCACCACTTTTGATCATCGGACGTTGGTGGCCAACATTGAAGAAGACGTTATATTGGGAATGGACATACTGGACAGATTTGGGTGCAGTTTAAATTTAAAGAAAGGGTCCATTAAAATTGGAAATGAAGAAGTCATCCTGCAAAGACGGAAAGAACTGGCTGCACGTGTTATCCTAGCCAAGAATACCGAAGTGAAGGGGCGATCTGAGATGATAGTGAGTGCCCGCCTGGATTCCAGTAGTACAAATGACCAAATCTGTATGATAGAACCGGAGAACATGGACAATGTTAACAAAGGAGTCATGGTGGCAAGAACAGTGATTCGCGCAAAGGAGACCATTCCTGTCAAGATCATGAATGTGAACAGCTACCCAGTTAAAATGAATGAAGGTTTTGTTTTGGGCAGATGTGAGAGGATAACTTCCATTGTGCAACAGATGACAAACATGTCATGCGAAGGAAACAAATTGTCAACACAATTGGAAGCCCTGGTCCACGACGCTTCCCAAGGTCTAACCGAGGAAAACAAACGGAGAGTGAGGAGTTTGATCTGCCGCTACCAGAACATTTTCGAGGACTCTAATGGCCGTCTGGGAAGAACCAAGGTAGTGCGACATAGCATAGACACCGGAGAAGCGAGACCAATAAAACAGGCTCCAAGAAGACTACCCTTTGCAAAGCGGGAAGAAGCTGACAAGATCATCAAAGACATGAGCAAGGATGGCATCATAGAACCATCAAGTAGCCCTTGGACATCCCCGGTGGTACTGGTGAAAAAGAAGGATGGTACCACGAGATTTTGTGTGGACTACAGACTGCTCAACGATGTTACGAAAAAGGATAGTTACCCTCTGCCAAGGATTGACGACACCTTGGACACATTGGCAGGATGCACCATTTTTTCCACATTGGACCTGAAAAGTGGCTACTGGCAAGTTGAATTGGATGCCAAAGATAAGGAGAAAACTGCATTCTCGACTGGATCTGGACTTTGGCAGTTCACCGTGATGCCATTTGGCTTATGCAATGCCCCCGCCACGTTTGAAAGGCTGATGGAGAATGTGCTGCGAGGACTGTCATGGGAAACCTGCCTGGTATACTTGGATGACATAATCATCCTGGGAAAGGACTTCAACCATCAGTTGAGAAATCTGGAGCAAGTTTTCGGGCGACTACAAGACGCTGGACTGAAGCTCAACCCGAAAAAGTGTAACCTGTTCAAGAAACAAGTAAATTACCTGGGACACATAGTTTCTCAACGTGGAGTTGAAGTTGACCCTGCCAAAATCAAGGCAGTAAGAGACTGGCCCGTGCTGAAGGACAAACATGAAACTAGGAGTTTCCTGGGGCTGTGCACTTATTACAGGAGGTTTGTGCCAAGATTTGCGGACATTGCAAAACCGCTCACCAAGCTTACGGAAGAAAACACTCGCTTCCATTGGAGTGATTCCTGCGCACAAGCATTTGAAGAGCTTAAGGGAAGATTAACAAGTGCCCCCATCTTGAGCTACCCACGAAAAGATGGAAAGTTCATCCTGGATACCGACGCTAGTAATGTGGGGATAGGAGGCGTCCTTTCCCAAATACAGGATGGGCATGAGACTGTTCTGGGTTACTTCAGTAAAGTGCTTTCCAAGCCAGAACGAAATTATTGCGTGACCAGACGAGAGCTTCTTGCCGTGATAAAATCAGTGGAACACTTCCGCAAATACTTGTACGGGAGAAAATTCACACTACGGACTGATCATGCTGCACTGGTTTGGCTTCTGAAATTCAAAAACCCAGAAGGGCAAGAGGCTAGATGGATTGAAAGGCTCCAGGAGTATGATTATGACTCCGAACATAGACCTGGCACGCTTCATCGAAATGCGGATGCATTATCCAGACGACCATGCGCCAGTGACTGCAAACATTGCAGCAAGATGGAGGACAAGGTAGCAATTGTCCAAAGGACGACCACCGAAGATGAGGACTGGCAAGATGAAAAATTGGCGCAAGACCAACTGAATGATCCGGACTTGAAGTATGTGATGGAATGGGCGCGAGAAGGAGAAAGGCCAACCTGGGAAAAACTCGCCCCCTTATCACCAACTGTCAAGGCTTATTGGGCTCAATGGGGATCCATAGTGATAGAAGGAGGGTTTCTGAAACGAAAGATCGAGAAGGAAGACGGCACACTTAGAAGAAAGCAAACCCTCGTTCCGAGGAGCCGAGTACCGGAAATCCTTGGACTGCTGCATGGAGGAACTTCTGGAGGACATCTAGGCGTTAAGAAGACGCTGGAGAAAGTGAAAGAGCGATTTTACTGGATCAACTGCAGCGAAGACGTCAAAGATTGGTGTCGAAAATGTGTAACCTGTGCAACGGCCAATGGACCGCAAAGGAAAAGGCGAGCACCAATGCGTCAGTACAATGTTGGCAGCCCCTTTGAAAGAATTGCCATCGACATAGCTGGCCCATTTCCTACAACTGAGAAGGGTAACAAGTACATCATGGTGGTGATGGATTACTTCAGCAAGTGGGTGGAAGCTTACTCAATCCCTAACCAAGAGGCCGTAACCGTGACTGAAGTTCTAGTTACCGAATTTATCAGCAGGTTTGGCGTACCCCTGGAATTACATTCTGATCAGGGAAGGAACTTTGAAGCTGCTATCTTCCAGCAAATGTGTGAGCGGCTAGGGATCTACAAGACCAGGACCACTGCGCTACATCCACAGTCTGATGGAATGGTGGAAAGGATGAACCGTACCGTGGGGAGGTACTTAGCCAAAGTAGTGTCCAGCCATCAGCGGGACTGGGACCGACATCTGCCTTTGTTCTTATTGGCTTACCGGTCGGCTGTTCAGGAAACGACGAAGAAGACTCCCAGCAGCATACTGTTTGGGCGAGAAATGCGACTTCCTTGTGATCTCAAATTTGGCTGCAAACCAGGTGAAGACCTAGCCGGAGAAGACTATGTGACAGACCTTCGCAGGAGGCTGGATGACATCCATGATCAGGTCCGCATGAACATCGGGGAAGCCAGCGATCAAATGAAGGAGCGCTATGACACCAGAGCTGACAGCATGGGGTACAAAGCTGGTGACTGGGTGTGGCTTTTTGACCCCAAGAGGCGCCAAGGATACTGTCCGAAACTTCAGCGTTCCTGGGACGGGCCGTACGAGATCTTGGAGCGCATCAACGATGTGGTCTACCGCATAAAAAAGAGACCAAACGGAAAACCAAGGGTCGTGCACTACAATCGCCTCTCACCATACCTAGGCGATAATGATGACCAACCAGCCCAAAAAGTACGACAGTGCGTCGCATCCGAAAGATCACCAGCCTTTGAGACGTTTTGGGAGAACGCGAAGGCAGGGCAGAAGTTTCGCCATGGAGTGACCACAGAAGTCCACAAGGACTTATTTGAGGTCACTAGGGACCACACACTGGCATGCAGTGTACCGGAAGATCTAGATATGTCTAGAGGAATTGCACGGGTCTTCCGATACAAATTCGGAGAACCGCAACCCTCGAGCAGCCCGCAAGGAAGAGCTCTGAGACTACCGAAGGGGCGTCAACAAGCATACTGCCTGGTTGTCCCGGATTCCAGCAACCTGGAAGAGGACTACAAGGCATTGTGGGACGGCCTTGTTGAGCTGCGTGACTACATGTTGGAGGATCAGCAGGCGCGTCTGGCAATACCGAAGATGGGTGGCGGCCGCGCTAATCGAGACTGGCGGATAATCCGGAGTATGATTGAAGCAGTGTTCTCGGGAGTCGGCATCAGCGTCATGGTGTGCTGCGAGCAAGCGCAGCCGAGAGCCAGTGGGGAGAAATCCGTGGACTGCCACTTCTTCCTGACCACAGGGTGTCGACGTGGATCAGCATGCCCCTACCTACACAGAGTCAAGACTGTTCCGGGACGAAACAGTCTAGGTGGGGGGTAGTGTTATGTAAATATAAATATTGAAATAAGTATGGGTAGTTATAAGTATAAGAGTCCTCATAGGTACAGGTAGGTAAGATCGATAATTATGTATAAGTGTAGAATTCTCTAGGCTAAGTAGGTATTTGTTATAATTATAGGAATACTGTATTGCATTGGTAGGTAGGATTTTGGTTGTGTCTAGGTAGTACGTGAAACATCGAGAAGTAATAATTACTCTGGAACCTTCTAGCAACTATAGGTCTAGATTATACTGCTCTAAAGAGTATAAAGGGTGCAAATGGCCTGCAGAGCGGCCAGTATCATAGAGACTTACAAACACATCGAAGTCATCTGATCAGTGAACCAAAACCAAGTGGAATAATCGAGAAAGTAGTGTGAAAATAAATTTTGTAACTGTGTAAAATAAATAACTATTGAAGAAGACCTGTGTATTTTTAATTTGAAGACAATTGAACCCTAATTTCGTAACAATATAATACTCCACAGATAGAGACAAAAAAAAAAAATAAAGTATCAAAATATAATAAAATAAACCTAGATGGTTTAAAAGATAAATTAAATGTTGTGAACTGGTCCGATTTATATCTAATGAATAATGTAAATGAATGTTGTATAATGTTTGAAAATACAATGAAAAAACTTGTTGAAGAATCAACAAGTGTGCAACATAACATAAAACACAAATATAAGCCGATTAAACCATGGATCACACATGGGCTAGTAGTATCAATCCGACATAAAGAAACTCTGTATAAACAAACCCGTCAACAACCGAACAATCTAAAATTGCTCAAATATTTTGAAAAATTTAAAAAAAAGCTTACATATTTAATAAAATCCACAAAAGAAAATTATTACAAACATAAATTAGAACAAACCAAAAATAACCCTAAAAATGTATGGTCTGTTATAAACGATTTTCTTGAAAAAAACAAAAACATGAAAAATGAAATAATAGCCATTAATCATGAAAACGAAACCACGTGCTGTAGAGAAAATCCCTCAAAAGCTGCTAATATTTTCAACAATTTCTTTTCAAGTGTTGGAAAAAATTTAGCTCAGCAAATACCTGGAAAAAGTACTTCTCCCGAATTAAAGTGCAATATAGAAGAGAAACACATGATATATATATGTATTTCAACCCACAACAAGGGAAGAAATAGAGACAGTAATTAGCAATCTGAAAAACGGTACGGCGCCTGGATATGATGCTCTTTCTGCTGAAACTTTAAAACATATTAAAGAACAAATATCGAAACCACTACAACATATAATTAATTTGAGTTTTGAAAGTGGAACGTTTCCTTCAAATTACAAAAAAACAATAATAACACCCATATTTAAGACAGGAAATCGGGAAAAAGTAAACAATTACCGACCCATTTCTGTTATATCTAACATAGCAAAAATTTTTGAAAAATTAGCAAAAATTAGGTTAATTAAATTTATAAAAGCCAACAATATAATACACGATAACCAATTCGGATTCATAGAAAATAGAAGTACTCAAGATGCCATCGCGAAAATAACGAACTTAATTCATAGCTCACTTGACCAATCTTTTAAATGTATCGGAATTTTCATTGATTTAAAAAAAGCATTTGATAGCATCTCTCACGAAAAACTAATTGTAAAACTGAATTCAATTGGGATAAAATTAAAAGCGTTACAATGGATAAAAAGTTACTTATATCAGAGATCTCAAATAGTTAAAATTAATAGTTCTTATAGTCAACCATCAACCGGTGAATTTGGTATCCCACAAGGTACTGTACTGGGTCCATTACTATTCATCTTATACACAAATGATATTTTCACTCTAAAACTCAATGGAAAAATAATATCTTATGCAGATGATACTGCCATTATATTGTAGGGACAAGATTGGCGCTCTATTAATGAACGAGCAAATCTTGACATGAATATACTGAAGGGGTGGTTCGATAGTAATATATTATCACTAAATATTAAAAAAACTCAATTCATTTCTTTCGCAATAAATAAATTTAATTCAGATCCGCCAATTAAAATCATCATACACAGTCAGAATCGCAATGAAACTAAAAACTGTGAAAACACATGTTCAACACTAACTTCAACTAAAAATATAAAATACCTAGGCATTATTATAGATCAAAATATGAAGTGGAAAAATCACATAATGGAACTGGTCAAACGAATACGAAAATGTACATACATATTCATAAGACTCAGAAACATTCTTAAAATCGAACAATTAAAAATGGTATACTACTCAATTGTACAATCAATGTTACAATATGGCATAATTGGATGGGGGGGATCATATGATAATATTTTAAATTCAGTCAAAATAGCTCAGAGATTAATTATTAAAGTAATTCTAAAAAAGCCACCAACATTTTCAACAGAATCTTTATTCAAAATTTTTAAGGTACCAACTATAGAACAAATTTTCAAACTGTACTCTATTCTGGAAATAGTAAAAATTGACAAAGCAAAACAATTTGAAAGAGCTATATCAAGGAGAAGACAAAATTTTATAACAATTCCTAAATTTAAAACAAAACAATTCGAGAATAATTTTATCTGTAGGGGAATAAAATACTATTACATATTGCCAAATGAAATCAAAATAATTAAGGATGTTAAAAAAATTAAGTTTAAAATAAAAAAATATATATATTCATAGTTCTACTTATTGATTGGTTGTTTCTAATTTTTGGTTTTTTTCATTTTTTATATTGTTAGTTTATTTTTTGATTTATTCTTGTGTATTACCTATATTTTTTTCCTTTAAGTATTATATTAAGTTTTTATCTCATTATATTATATAGAATATAATTTAAGAACATAATTTATTTAAGATAGCTGCGATTCCCTCACCAAGCACAAGAGCTTGGCTCTTCAATTGGTGAGGAAATAACAATTAAGTTTTTATTATTATTTAGAAATATTACTTGTTTTAAAATAAATTTGTATTTATATTTTGTTAAATAAAAAAAAAAAAAATAAAAAAAAATATGGAATTACGAAAAGTTCAAGTATTATCTTAGTTCCTTTATAAAAAAATGAAATCACAAAAGCTCATATGGCTTTGACCCTCTTTTTATATTATAGATCTCATTTATGCGTATGTTTTTACTTTGTTTCTTGGCTTAAAGATAAGTTAATGGCTTACCACCCATATTGTAAAAAATGGTTCACTTTGGTAATTTTACCCTGTCTCAAAGAACGGTGGCCAGAATCGCTGGGCGTATGTTAATTTAAGACTTGGATTTACTTTATGTAAGTACTCGTACACGGGCATCTGTAAGCGTGTATCTGCTAAGTACTGCTGTGAAAATGCATAACATTAAGTTTTAATTTTAAGCGCCTTTGTAGTGACACATTGTCATAAAAGGCGCTATATAAATTCTGTGATTATTATTATTATTATTAACATATAGCTCTTATATCTTTGCATCTTATGTAGTTTATTGCTTCTCTCTACTGCTGGGTAAAAACTGATTTTGTATTATGTATCAATTATTTTCTGTTTCAAGGTACAAAAACCAGATTTTTTTCATTTGAATGGTGCCGTTAAACCTTAAATATTTTAAAATGACTGATTTTTCATTGGGATTTTCCCATGCTTAACTTTCACTTACATTTTCTCAATCTCACCATTCTAGGTGTTGTCCAGAATATGACATAACCGTAGACTCCGGTTAAGCGCCCTTCGGGTGGCTAGTGCCACTAAACGACGCCATATAAAAATTGGCCAATTATTATTATTATTACAAACGCCAGTTTTCCCGTACTTAAGAGTGGGCTTAATTCTGGTTTCAGGTTCAACTAATCTAATTAATAAGGCTATTGTACTGTACAAATTGGTTCACTTTTACCAAAGTCATCCATTTTTCAACAGCTTGTGCAAAACTCTTTCGTATACACATATTCTTGTAGAGTTGCATCTCATATAATATTGTACTGTACTATTGTTTACTCTAGTTTTATCCAATTTCTAGTTTATTTTTGTTATTTTAATATAGGACCTTGCTATTGTTTTTTGTTTTATCTTTGTTTTATTTTTTTTATTTTCTACTTATTTTGTTAACTTTTTTGCAATGTATTTCAATTTTTGTTTACCCTCATCTATGCGTTCTTTTATTTTACCTAAGTTTTAATATTATTACTTGATTATGCTCTATATGCTATATGCTCATTGCTCTTATGTTTTTCTTCTTTCTTTTTTCTCTTATGTTTTTCTCTTCGTCTTCTTACTTTTTGCATAAAGATCTTCTACTTTTATTCTGTAGTAATCTTGTAGTAAGCTTTATTTTGTAGTAATCTGTTTTATTTTGATACTATTATGTTTGTAATGTTTTTTATTTCTATTTATGTATACATGTAAAAAGCACAATGTGCCGTTAACGAATGAATAAATAAATAAATAAATATTCTGCTTTTACATAATATTGTCCTTACAGAAATATGCCTCTACACGCAGACTCAATACAAGTAAATGTGTACACTCGTACATTTAAAACTCATCGAGGTAGGAGATCTTTATTACCACAGTGTGTAATTTGTCTCACATGTAAAAGATCTCTCGATTGATAATATGATATCGCACGTTTAATAATAAAGAGCAATAACTCAAAAAACAAGAATGTTGGGAAATCACGTTTGAAGTTCAGACAAACAGTACAACTTGCATGGGATGAAAAAGGCGTCCGATGTTTTATCTCGGTCATATTCGTCCAAATTGAACGGCTGTCGCATTCTACCTATTCTTCTCGCATTGTTCTTGAGTTTTATTACAAACTCTCGATTTTCCGAATTTTCGAGTTATTGCTCTTTATTATTAAGCGTGCGATATTTTGATTGAATTTTTTTTTTTTTTTATCATAACTAGGTATAGCTGAAACAAACAAACAAAAGACATATTTAAACTATAGAGTGATGGTAATTTTAAATATTGATTAATATTAAAATTAACTCTAATAAAAAATAGTTTAACATTTCGGATATTAAAGAAGCATTTACATCCTTAAAACGTTTGTCATGACGCCAGAAAAACGTCAATAGTGATGTAAGTTATTCAATAACGGTTTGTTTAATATTCGAAAAGTTTTCAGTTTTACAGACACCAAAAATTAAAACTACGTCTTTTTAAATAAAAGTAATAAAAAATATGTTAATCTCTGTTGGCGAGCTTTTTGGGTTTCAAAAAAGGTTAGGATCGAGCTTTTGAAAAGCACCTTGTGTGATGAGGCCTTGTCGGTAGTGTTGTTTGATACAGAAAGGCCAGATCCAATATTAGGAGCAGCGTAAGTCATTACTTGTTATTTATTAGTTATTCTCTATTGCCTTTCACGTTATTCGTTGCTGATTCCACATCTCTCTTTATGTTCTGCAAATGATCGCATTAATATGTATATAATACACACAGAAACATTCAAATAACCAGACGCCGTTTATTCCAGGTTTTTTTTTTTTTTTTTTTTAATTGATTTGTGAAGAAGAATGCAATTCACCAACCTATCCTGCCTGGCCGAAACAGCTATTAATATCATCAATTAATAATTCATTATTGTTTATTTTAATGAATATAACATCTGTTGAACCAGGGCCAAGTTATGGTCAAGTGACCCAGACGGGGATCGAACCAACGAAACACTCCTTTACTTAATTTTGTTTTTATTGCTCATATATTTTCGCCGTAAAAGACATCTTCAGGAGCAGTCCACTGTGTGAACCATCCTCTTTTTCTTTTTGTGTCACTTCTATCGAAAATCGGCGATCATCATGGCTATTTTGACTTTAGATGCTGCGGCTCGAAACAGGGACTTGGTGCTTCTGCCGAACCACTGTCACAGGTTTTTCAGCCACGATGTCCTTCGGCGTCCTTGAGATCTTCTCCCCTTAATCTTACCTTGTATGATAAGATAAAGGAGACGGTACTTCTCATTTCTTAAAATGTGACCGAAGTACATAAGCTTTCTTTGCTTAATGACTGGCAGAAGCTCCTTTGTAGTGCGTATTCGTTGGGACTTTTTTTTTTTTTTAAGGAATCCTGTGCGGGAGGCTCCCCAATTCTTGAGAGTCTTGGGGGTCTATGTCACCCTGGAAGGGTGCCGCAGAGGTGTTGCTTGAGTTCTTGGTTCTGTCGTGAGGCGCTGCAAGGAAGTGGTGATTGATGTTGGTTTTGAATAAAACCGGATTAAATTGGGAAGGGAACACAGATACTGGTAGACCATTCCATAAACGGGCAGTTTTGCAAAGGAATGAGTCATGAAAACGCCAAGTTCTCATAGTTTTGAGATCGACTGCAAAGGGATGAATGAGAGTCGTACTACGAGTTTCCCTTTCTGAAATGAGAGGGGGAGGGATTAATGAATGGAGCTCATGTGTGAACCACCAATTCTTGATAAATATCCTTAGATCTTGTTTGACAAATACTAGTGATTGTGTGTAAGTTACGCTAAGTCTACGGCATTTTGTTTAGGAGTATAAGTGGATGTGTGTACTGGTTTATTGATGAGAATACTGAGGTGATATGATCCGGCGGTGATGAGTCGTGAACGATAAGCCTAATGAAACCCGGGATGCTTTTGTTCTAGCGGAAACAGGCCTGGATGAGGAGCGGTTCTGGCGGTGTGACTGCACAGGGCCTGCGATTCCAAAAGGCCCCCTGAGACCCTACAACTTCAAATATAAAATAATGATTTTATATTTTTCAGGGTTCGGTGGTTAACACAGTGAAAGTCCATTGTATATTAATTAAATAACACACAGTTTTAATTCACTTTTATTTTATTTAAATTATGTCTAACGTTTTCGCCTAAAAAGGCATCCTCAATGACAATGACAATCAAAAATTTCTTGATTTTTGATTGTCATTGTCCTGAGGATGCCTTTTTAGGCGAAAACGTGAGACATAATTTAAATAAAATAAAAGTGAATTAAAACTGTGTGTTATTTAATTAATATATAATGATTTTATTTTTACTTTGAACGTAAATGTCTTTCGGTGCTATTGTTAGACATTTGAGCCCACGCTTTCACTTATTAATGATGCATTAGTATGAAGACCTGTCAATCCAGGATGGCCGCAAGTGAACAGCTGGTTAGTCTTCATACAAATATTACCGAAATTTGATAGGTAAGAATAACCGTGGTGATGAGACTTTAAGCGCAGGCATCATTAGTTTGTTAAAGTGTGGGCTAAACGGACGACTAAAATGTCTAAGAATAGCCCTGTTTTGTCTTTCGTTTTTGACAACCCAAGATTTTCAATCGATTCTGATGAATTTATTTTTAAAATTATTCTAATATTTGTGCAGATTTTAAAATTTGCTTTAATTATAAAATACACATAAGAAAAATAAGGAATATTGATGAGAGATGAGATTGTAAACAGCAATCTAATCTAATCTAAGTTGCAGATATATGTAACATTAGAGTTTCCCATTATACGCATTCTCACAAGCAGACACGCATAAGTTTGCGCTTGCACATGTCGCATGTGAACCTACAACATAAAAACCCAAGTCTCAGATGAACATTCACCTTGCAACTCTTGCCGACTTTCCCTGAAACAGGGGTGACATTGGCAAAATGGACCATTTTCTACAGTATATAATTATATAAGATATCGAAGTTAAGGGATATAGACAATAAATTACATTTTTACAATTATTAACAAATAATCTACATATATTTTGTAGGGTTTGTGTATTCACACAGTGAAAATTCATTTTATTTAAAATCAAATTATTTTTTATTAAACGTTGTTTTATTTTCACAATATTGTGAAAATAAAACAATATTGTGAAAATAAAACAACGTTTAATAAAAAAGAATTTGATTTTAAATCTACATATATACCAAAACAAATACAAAATTCAAATTTAAAAACCCCAGTAGAAAAAAATGAGTGAAATAATTTTGGGGTGCGGGGCCCCATGTCTCTTCTTGCACCAGGGCCCCCGATGGGCTTAATTCGGACCTGAATCGAAGAGTTACAACAGAGAAA
Source organism: Agapetus fuscipes (assembly GCA_951799405.1). NCBI lineage: Eukaryota > Metazoa > Arthropoda > Insecta > Trichoptera > Glossosomatidae > Agapetus > Agapetus fuscipes. Next base: position 10,616,480 of record OX637359.1, read on the forward strand.
TGTAGTGCAATTAATCGTGCAGGGAGTGTTTATTATGTGTTAAGAAACATCCTCTTATTAAATACCATTGTTATTCAAAACTAAACATAAGTATTTCACAACTAGAAGTTAAACTTTTTATATTGGCGCAGATGGGATTATGGATAGAAGCTGTTGCTCTTGAGTAACATTGTTTTTGTTGTTTGAAAAAAAAATAGCAACGATTTGTTCAAACAAATTTTAAAATATCAAAAAATAAAAAATATTTTTTCGTCCAAAAATTTTAACATTGTGGTTTTCTGATTAAAGATACAGCAACAATTCGTTCCTTTTGTGCTTGCGTGTCTTATGCCCATCAAAGATAATTTTGCAATGTTTGTATGTGTACTGAACAAATGTGTCTTATGAAAACCGGACATTGATTTACAAAATATTGAAAACAACTCTCACATAATCGCGGTTTTACGTTTTTTTCTTAGCTCAGATTGTGTAGAATGTGATTCGTAAGACAATTTCAATGCAAGGTCACCTTTGAATTAAATGGCACGTAAGTCAAACAAGCATTGATACGACGAATAATCTTAAATCCTCTGAAGGTGGCAAGATAAAGTCCGATAGCGCTTAGGCAATCTAAAAATATATGAAAATAAGGAAATAAATGTGAAAATAAATAAAGAAATAATAAAGTAAAAAAAAAAAAAAAAAAGTGCAAGATATGTAGTTTTAATTCGAATTAGAATGAATTTTCACTCCATAAATGCACAGACCTTAGAAAACTTAATAAAACATCAATTATCTAAAGTTGCAAAGATACTGTTGTGATCTTTACTTGGGTTGTTTTTAAACAAACTACGATTTATTTAACAGGATTTATTTTGCACAACATATACGGTTACACAGTACTTCTCTATCTCGCGTCACACTGTATCAAGCGTCTCTGGCTCTCCGCACTATTGCGGCTCGTATATATAGGTACAAAAGAGACGATTATTGCATGTTCTAGATTATTTTATATACTTCAATAATGGATTGTTCGACACTATTCCAGTTACACACCAGAAAACTACGTGAATGTACACACAAACTCATAGTTTGTAACTATACATTTGTCTGTTCACGTGATTTGTATCCTAGAGGAACAGATTGAGGAAATTGTGAAAGAATGATATACAAAGTGAGCGTAAAAGAAGAAAATGCATGAAAAAGGTGATGGGAATGAATGAATTGAAAGAGGTATGTCAGTATAGGAAAAAATGGAGGCAGCTCTGCAGAGGCTCTAACCACCCCTAGCGGAATGGCGACAGAGTTACAGTTACAGTAACTTATCTTATTTCCGTACACGAGTAGGTAGTTTATCTCCATGGAAGTTTCGGAGTTGTGTGGGGTTTCTGTGGGCTTCACGGCATTTGGGTCTGGAGGTTGATTATCTGTTTATCTGACAAGAAAGTCAACAACTGTTGCCGCCCGATACCAGGTGCGGGGTGGTCAACGGGGGGTCACGCTCCCCGTACCACTCCGAGCATTAGAGATGTTGCGAATACTAGTTTTGGCCAATACCGAGTAATCGCCATTTGCCATTGGGATAACGCAACTAAGTTAAAGTGTAACTTCTTGATGATGATGGATGATTTCTTTCCTGTGGCGCCATTTAATGGTCCAGGACCATCTCAAGGGCACCATGGCTTCTGGAGAAAAGTAGTGTCTTCAGTTCCTTTCTGAAGGTGGTGGTAGGCTGGTTCGCGCGAACACCGATGGGCTTGCCTGCGTTATCCTCGAAAGGGTCGCATGTGGCGATTCGGGACCTATTTATTTTTACGCGTAAGGGGACCGGCCTCAACACAAACCACTTTCAGTTGAAGTGGGGGTTTGCAAGCTCCCGGGGGCGCTGGTTCTCATTTCTTGTGAAGGCTGAGTAAACCTTGAGATCGAACCCTTGCTCTCGGCATGAAATGCAAGCATTCTACCAACTGAGCTATAAACCTTTTTACGAGCTTGGTCGTCGTCGCTATAAAGCACCAATTCTCAATCAAGACCCAGTTGATGTAAGGCTGGATGGACCTTTGGTGACCGGTCATTGGTAAAGGTTTATGTATTCTTCAACCCAGCGAAGAGCAAATTTAAAAATAGAAATTGTATATTTTTTGTGCTTCGCCGGGATTCGAACCCACAACCTTCCATTCAGAGTCCGAAGTGTTACCATTGAACTACGGACCGGTCGTACGGTGTACGGTCGTACGGTACACCCTTTTCTTGTACCTATTTGACGGGGAATACCTCGTACAATTTCATTTTATAATCCAGCGTGATCGGTAGCAGAGAAAGCTGATGTACTCTGGCCATATTTTGAGAAATGAGAAATACCGCCTTCTTCATCTTATCATACAGGGTAAGATTGAGGTGAGAAGAACTCAAGGACGCCGAAGGACATTGTGGCTGAAAAGCCTTTGACAATGATTAAAAAAAAGCTCGCAGTCCCTGCTTCGAGCCGCAGCATCCAAGATCAAAATAGACATGATGATTGCCGATCTTCAGTACAAGTGGCACCAAAAGAAGTGACTGGGTTCGTAGCATAATGGTAACGCTTCGGACGCGTGATTGGAAGGTAGTGGGTTCGAATCCCAGCGGAGCATAAAATTATATTTAATATTTCAAATATGCTCTTCACTGGATCACAAAAATTATCTACATTAACCTAAGCTATAGATCCATCCAGATTTACAGCAACAAGGGCTTCTTGAGAATAGGCGCATTCTATAGCGATGACCAAGCTCAAGGAGGGCTTTTGAGGTGGGATTCACACAAAAAAAGCGCTCACGAAATAAATCATCCAATTGCAGTTATTATTATTAACGCATTTTGCCTGGTTTGGGTCGCCCTGAACATGGCTCGCCCTGAAAATGCTTTCTGCAAGTGAAAGCGAAACGTGGGCAGATGTGGGAGCTGCAAGTGGAACATGGTCAATCCTGAAAGAACACAAAAGTGATTTATTTATTAATACTAACTATTATTCGGTATTCAAAGAATAACAAAATAGAAATGACGAGTAATGCCGAATACCGAATAATAGCGAGTATTCATGTCAACTCTATCGAGCATAAAACGTTACGCAAAGTTCTTCTCGATTGCGTAAATCTAAAATATATTAAATATACAACGGCACACCTAGAGAGTGATGTACTTTTGATACATTTTTTCGATTTACGCAAGCGAGATGAGTTGAATATTATATACTCGGGACATTGGTCAGCCCGCAACTTGCCAAACAAACCGTTAGCCTATCACTAACAGCCTTCAACTCATCGACTTATGATAACTGTGGACTAGAAATTATTTGACGAAGATAGACATAACGTACCTACGCATCTGTATAACCAGTGTGAGACCAATCATGACACATGGAGTCGAGACAAGAGCAGACACTTCGAGAACCAAGAGCCTACTCAGAACATCTGAGATGAAAACACTCCGCGCCATTGCTGCAAAAACAATGAGAGACCGATTGAGGAACTTAGAAATTGATTTATTTATTTAATATAAAGACGCCAACAGAACAAAAGAGTTGCACATACACAAAACACATAATACAAACACATAAGTATCTACAATGCTCCAATAATAGGTATCTATCGCATATACATTTTAATAATACGAATGTTTTCTCAACAATCACTGACATTACTTACTATTAAACGTCAATGTCAATAAAAAAATTAAAGCAGTGTTGTCAGTACTGAAAAAAATGTTTGTACGTAGGAAGTAGGTAGGTACTGTAAGGTGTACAATACACCACAAGTGTGTGAAATAAAAAACAAACAAAATACCCAAAACAATAATGTTACATGTCAGAGTTGCAATGCGAGGTACTCGTATACACAATGTTAATGTAGTGGTGTGTGTAATCAGTATTATGAATACAGTCTCTGTGTACTAAATCAGAAGCATGTGCGATACTGAAGACATTGTCAGATGGAGCAGGAAGAGGAGACGGTTCTGGAGGGATCATGTAGACCACATGAACGAAGGAAGGATAGATAGCTCGAGTCGTGGCACAAGAGAGATCGGACGGCCAGCGTCTACCAGGTCGCCCCTCCCAAAAGATGGAAGAACAGCTGGTCGTCTGCATCACAGGAGGGAGTTACACAATAGACAGATCATAGATCTATAACAAGAGAAAGAAGAAGAAGAAAAAATTTGACAAAAGTACTACATCTGTTTCAACTTACTTACGAAAATGGTCATTAGTAAGAAAGAGCACAAATAACTTCACCGCTGCATTTCCATCTGTACAAAAAATTCGGACGAATTAAAAAATGTTTTTAGAAAGGTGGCAACATTGCCGCGTGCGTACTATGCACGAACCAGTCCGAAGATAGTACGCGCACGTTATAAGCCTTGTGATCGATAAAATTGATGAATTTGAAAGGAATAAGACATTATTGTAAGACAATTCCTTGACTTATAGGTAGGTAGAGCTATAAGATTGACCACCCATACTGTAAAAAATGGTTCACTTTGCCAATGTCACCCCTGTTTCAGGGAAGGTTGGCAACAGTTACAAGGCTTATGTATGTACATTTGAGATTGGGTTTTATATTGTAGGTTCACATGCGGCATGTTTAAGCGCGGAATTGTACGTGTCTGCTTGTGTGAAATCATGTAATATATATTTTAAATCTTTGAGACATGTATAGATTATGGAATGTTATAATTCGGTGTCACAACACAGAAAAGACAAAGCAAGAAAACATAGAATTTGACATGTAAAAACATGTTTTGTATGACTACACCGCTGCAACGTTTGACAGGACTGAGACAAATGTGGGCTACAGTATGTATCAATGCAGTAAGTTAGTTTCTGCTCCTCTATGTTATTACTCAATGCTTAAACTATTGGAAGCAGAAGGAAGATGATTGCCTGTGCAAGATCAATACCAGCACAAAACAAATCACGTGCACAGTGACTACTTATCCACTGACCACGGTGTGCTGGCTCCTTCCACAAAAACTTTAACTTCAATTATACTCATCCAGTATCCTGTACCCTTAGTACGAGTTGCAAAACTTGAGAAAAGTAAAGTTTACGGAAAATATTAAAGCGTGATTTCTCCCAAAATCTGCCGTTTTTGTTTCTTACACTTTATGGTCTTAGCAAAAGAGTTACAGTATAATCTATAATCTAAGTTGCAAGGATATATTCATTCAAAGCTCTCAGATCATGCCCATGCTCTCAGATGTATGCCCACAAACAAACACGTGTAGTTCGCGCTTACAAATGCTGATTGTGTACTTACAAATAAAATCCAAACCTCAAATGAACATAAGCCCTGCAACTCTTGCCGACATTCCCTGAAACAGGGGGGACATTGGCAAAGTGAACCATTTTTTACAGTATGGGTGGTCAGCCTCATACCAACCTATAAGTCAAGGAATACGAGTAATAAATAACATTTAAGTATAAAAAAAAAAAAACAACAACAAAACCTTAAAAATAAATCTATACAAAAAAGTCAAAAAATTCTTATGCAAAAAATGTAGAAAACTAATAAACTAACATTACAAATCAGCATTGCAGATTAGCCGCCACTTCTTCCTGTCCTTGCATACTTCTTTCATTTCATCCAGAGTCATAACCAGAGTCATAACCTGGATATCCCATTCACTCGCTATTTCGAAAATTTGGTCCATCCATACCTTTCTCGGTCTTCCTCTTCCACGACATCCATCAATTCTTGCAGCATACACTTTCTTTGTCAGTCTTTCCTCATTCATTCTCTCCAAATGTCCAAACCATCTAAGTATACTTCTTTTAATCTTTACTTTCACACTTTCTCTTACACCACATTCCTCTCTAACAAAATCATTCCTCACCCTATCACTCCGTCTTTTTCCAATCATACTTCTTAAGTAGTCCATTTCCACTGTATGGACTTTACTAATCTCACTTTCACTCACCGTCCAGGCTTCACTTCCATACATCAGAGTGGGCACTAGTATACCACCGCGCACCGCCAGTCGAACATTTTTTGAAAGATTCTGGTTATTGGCGATGCTAGCGGTAGCACCCAGTAGGCACCTGCCTTTCATTATTCTTCTTTCAAATTCACCGGTCAAACACAGTGATAAAGAAAATCAAGTTCAAACAAACAAAAACGGCAGATTTTGGGGGAAATCACTCTTTAATAATTGCCGTAAACTTTACATTACTCAAGTTTTGCAACTCGTACTAAGGTTACTGGGCTCCAATTTTGCTCGCACACCTAGCGGCAATTTTTTACCAAGGCAAATAGAAGAAGACGGAGAAAGGTATGGATGGATCAAATTTCTAAAATAGCGAATATGTGGGATATTTTGTTTGTAAGTACACATTCAGCATGTCTAAGCGCGAACTACACGTGTTTGTTTGTGGGCATACATTTGGTAACTTTAAATGAATATATCCTTGCAACTTAGATTATAGATTATAGACATTAAAACGAGAGCTTGTATCAAAAAGGTTATGACTCTGGATGACATGAAAGAAGTATGTAAGGACAGAAATAAATGACGGCTAATCTTTAATGTTGATTTGTAATGTTGGCGGCTTATTCATTCATAATTTTATGTTATTAATATACCTATCGACTTTTTTGGTATAGATTTATTTTAAGATTTTGTTGGTTTTGTGTATTCACACAATGAAAATTCATTTTATTACAAATGTATATATATTTTTTTCTTAAACGTAGTCTAATTTTCACAATAATATTTTATATCTCGAGCACTTTCGACCTTCAATACTCAGGTCATTATCAAGAGTGACTTGATAATGACTCACTTTTGATAATGACCTGAGTATTGAAGGTCGAAAGTGCTCGAGATATAAAATATTATTGTGAAAATTAAACTACGCTTAAGAAAAAAATAATTTTATTTATTTATTTCAATTTATAATTTTTGGATGAAATTTTTCAAGCAAAACACTGTTTATTTTCACTATAGACTTTATTTAACAGATTAAAATCTTTAAAACAAAATTACAAACGTTTTCGACCTAGAAGGTCATCATCAGGTATGATAAAATATTATTTATTTATTATTATTTGTATTCCTTGACTTATAGGTTGGTGCAAGGCTGACCACCTACACGTAAAACCCCTGTTTCAGGGAAGGTCAGCAAGAGTTGCAAGGGCTTATGTTCATTTAAGATTGGGTTTTTATCTTGTATGTCAGCATGTGGCATGTGCAAGCGCGAACTTATACGTGAATGCATTTGATATGAATCTTAAATGTAATATATCTTTGCAACTTAGATTAAAGATTATGACGTCATGCATTTCTAAACCAAAGTTCACCACTAGACTACGGTAGATTTCCAAGCCAACTAAATATATTTATTATTCATTCACAATAGTGGAAGGACAATAGTTATTATACACAACAGGACGTTTCCATGGAGAGCGTGGAAATGGCTTTAATATCCTCACTGTTTCCGGGGTCTGCGAGGGTTTTGGACCCCCAGGGTTCTTCCGAAGACCCAAGGAGGCCCAAACGGACGTCCGGTCAGTCTCCTCGCACCAATTATAGCGTGGGATGTGGATGTACACCACACAAATAAAGCAGAGAGCCAAACAAGCAGAGATACAGCGATGTAAGAGTACGAAGTCAAACTATTAAATATACCTGTATATAATTATAATAATATTAGGATGATTTATTTGGTGAGCGCTGTTTTTGTTTGTATCACACCTCAAGAGCCCTCTGCGAGCTTGGTAGTCGCTGTAGAAAGCGACAATTCTCAAGCAAGACCCAGCTGTTGTAAGGTTGGATGGACCTTTCAGTGACCGGTCATTGGTAAAGGTTTATGAATTTTTCAACTCAGCGAAGAGCACATTCGAAATATAAATGGTATATTTTTGTGCTCCGCCGGGTTCCGAATCCACAACCTTCCATTTACGAGTCCGAAGTGTTGCCACTGGACTACGGACCGGTCCAAGATGCCAACGACACGCGGTGCACCTGAGCGGTAACTCATCCAAGTACTATCCGCGCCCAATGTTGCTTAACTTCGGTGATCTATGGGAACCGGTGCTTTCAACATGGTAACGTCGTTGACGTATGTGTATGATTTTTCAACCAGAAAAGTGAGCCTACAACATAAAAACCCACCTCAACATAAAGGCCCTGCAACTCTTGCCGACCTTTCCCAAAACAGGGGTGACATTAGCAAAGTGAACCATTTTCTACAGTATGGGTGGTCAGCCGCATTACAACCTATAAGTCAAGGAATATACAGAGCACATTACATTTTTTAAATCACAAAAACAAATACCTACAGAATACAAAATTCTAATTTAAAAAAAAAGAAGACAACTTGAGAAATGCAAGTTGATGTAATATTTGGTGAACACTGTTTTTGTAAGAAATTACACTTCAAGAGCCCATTGCAAGCTTGGTTGTCACAATAAAAATCGACGATTACTCAAGCAAGATTCAATTGCTGTAAGTCTGGATGGACGTTTGATTACTGGTCTTTGGTTAGACATGTAAAGTTTCAATCCAGCAAAAAAAAATTTTGAAAAAAAAATTGTGCTCATCTGGGAATCGAACTCACGACCTTCCTACACACATAATTTAATTGATAAATGTATAGCCTGGTCGATAGATCAGTTGGTGTACGTAGAGTGCTTGCATGCCATGCCGAGAGCTCGGGTTCGAATCCCACCGAGGGTGTCAGAAATGATTTCCCGTTTCGGTGTTTATTTCAAACCCCAAAACAAAACCCCGGCAAGGTTTACTCAGACTTCACAATAAATGAGTACCAGTTCTCTCGGAAGCTTGGATAACCCACACTTCAACTGAAGTGGTTGGCGCAAGGCCGGCCCCCTTACCTGTAAAAATAAATAGGTTCAACTCGCCACATGCGACCCCTTCGGAGATAACGCGGCAAGAAGTTACACTTAGGCCCGGTATATTGAAGTGTAGTAATATTTTAGTTAAGTATTACTTGAACTTTTATTCAAAATACTCAAGTTCGAGTTAACTAAAACCGAAAATTACCGAAGTATGAAGCTCCGCCTCCAAATCTTGGAAATAATTAAAATGCCATTCAAAACCTTTAAAACAAACAACTTTTCATTAAAATCATATGCCTAACCTTCATTAAGCTAGAAAACGACACAAAAAAATGTTCAGTTTGCAACAATTTTGATGTATCCTTGCATTAAAAAAGAACAGCTGCTGTCAGTGAAGCGACGCCATCTTGAAAATCGTAAGTTAAAGTTACTAAATATTTCCTGGCGAAATTCGGTGAGTGAAATATTATGATGTTTTAACTAAAATTGTATTTTAGTTAACTTTACGATACTTCAAAATACCGGGCCTTAGTTGCGTTTCATAGAACACTTGTTTTGTTTCACCTCATATTCCACGATATTAATTCACACTTGAGATGGCTTCAGGTTATATAAAATACATACGCATATACATTTAATTGGAATAACTTGGACCGGTCAAAGGCAGTGCCGTCTGCTTGTGATATTGGGCTTATGTTCTTACCTAAAGACCCGGGAAAAGGGATCTGGGTGGGTGCAGAAGCCCCAGGAACACTTATTCATAACTTTGTATCTACTGGCATCCCAACAAAAGATAATAATAATAGCTAGTAGACAGTGATTAGTAGTAAATAGACAATCGTTAGTAATTAGTAAACTGTGCTACGTAGTCAGTAGTATGTAAGTAGACAGTAGTGAGTGCTTAGTTGCTAATAGACGGTCGTTAGTAGGTACATAGTAAACTGTGATAAGTAGGCAGTAGTGAGTACTTTTGACCGGTCCGTAGTCCAGTGGTTTTTGAGGTGAGGTTTTGTCATGTGTTGTTCTGTCATGTGTCGTTAAGTCATGTGTAGTTTTGTCATTGTGCCGTTCTACCCTGTTACCACTATAAACGGCACATGACAAAAATATTCCCATGATTACTTTCTACAATAAAATATTTTTTACTTCTTGACTTATAGGTTGGTATGCGGCTGACCACCCATCTAATCTAATCTAATCTAATCTAAGCTGCAAAGATATATATCATTTAAGATTTATATTAGATGCGTTCCCACAAGCAGATATGTATAATTTCGCGCTAACACATGCCGCATGTGGACCTACAATATAAAAACCCAATCTCAAATGAACATAAGCCTTGCAACTCTTGCCGTCCTTCCCTGAAACAGGGGTGACATTGGCAAAGTGAACCAATTTTTTTACGGTATGGGTGGTCAGCCGCATAACAACCTATAAGTCAAGGAACACCCATGCTGTATAAAATAGTTCACTTTGCCAATGTCACCCCTGTTTCGGGAAAAGTCGGCAAGAGTTGCATTGTGTATGTCCATTTGAGATTTGTTTATTTTTTATTGTATGTTCACATGCAGCATGCGCAAGCGCGAACTTTCACGTGCCTGCTTGTGAGAATGCATGTAATGTGAAGTTACATATCTTTGCAACTTAGATTAGATTAGATTAGTGTGTTTTCTTCAATGGAGCACACACACTTAGCGAGTAAGCAGCCAGTAGCAAGTGGTCAGTGGCCAGTAGGACGTTCAAAGGGTCAACTTTTATGATATTGTTATTACTATTATGGCAAAACAATTTCGCAATAGGTCGGCTCTGCCCTCGGCTTCACAGCTATGCTTCTTCGGACCCCTTGCCCGGGAAATTCTGATTATTCTTGGGATCTCTGGGTGGGAGCAAGACGCCCAAATAGCTACATTTAGATATTTGAATAGATTTTATAAAATAGGTCGGGGAAAAAGTTTCTTCGCATTTTATATGAAAATTCAGGTCATTTTTTCAAGTTAATTTACATTAAATTACATTACATATGTACCATTTTGTTTGTAGACTATCTGCCATCTGTATGTAGGTAGAGAGATGATCCCGTTGCTGTAGAAATTTTTGGACTTCTGATCAAAAAAACGCAACAAGTAGGTTTGGCAGTCCTCTCTTGATGTTAACCTGACACTGCCTAACATACTTTTAAGAACTCGTCCTCCCAGTGCTTGTTTGGCTTATCTGCTATTTGATTCAAAGATGACCTTTCAATGGGATTGTCTTAAGAATCAAATTCTACACAAAAGCACGATATCGTGAGAGTTGTTTGAAATACGGTTAATAATAATATGAATAATATATTTTTTGAAAATATATTAGGATGATTTATTTGGTGAGCGTTGTTTTTGTGTGTATCACACCTCAAGAGCCCTCTGCGAGCTTGATCGTAGCTGTAGAAAGCACCAATTCTCAAGCAAGACCCAGTTTCTGTAAGGCTGGATGGGCCTTTTGATGACCGGTCTTTGGTAATGGTAGATGAATTTTTCACGGAGCGAAGAGCAGATTTAAAAATATAATTGGTACATTTTTTGTGCTTCGCCGGGATTCAAACCCACAACCTTCCATTTACGAGTCAGAAGTGTTAACCACTAGACTACGGACCTGTCAAAATTGAACCGTATGTTAAAATCTGTACCTTAGATCAGAGGTTCCCAAAGTGGGTGCCGCGGAGAGAGATCAGGGGTGCCGCGAGGCGCCCCTGAAGTCTCTACTAAAAATCAAAATTTTACATTTTTTTTTTTTTTTTTTTTTAATTTGTGAAGAGGATTGCAATTCACCAACCTATTTTGCCTGGTCAGATGTCTTCATGCGAAAGCAGAAGCTTGTGTGCATACATGAATACAAACATCGATCGATATTGTATGACTAGGTTGCCGTGAGAAAACTCAAAATTTCAAAGGGTGCCGTGACTTGAAAAAGTTTGGGAACCTCTGCCTTAGAGCATAAACAACGGTAGTCACATTTAGTAAAATGTGCAGGAGACGAGTTTTAGTGAAAATGTGCACTTTTATAAAACCATCATAACTTCTAAACTAGACGAGATATTTTTGATCTGTATAAACTGTTTATCTTCTTTTATCGATATTTATTTAATGTGAAGTAATGTGAAACACGCATGTGGAACTTCCGTGGTTTATGCTCGCACTTTTATGTGCATCCCATATTTATTACACTTGATATCTCAGTAACTATGAGTCCGAGGACTCCAATATTTTTACCACTTATAGAACAGCTAATTATAATAATTTCTGCATCATTAACTCAAAAACCCAAAAAAGTGGACTTCCGTTGTTTATGCTCTAAGCAACAGAAATAAATTGTGCAAAATAAATAATCGCTAGTTTTAATAAATTGAACCCGGTAAAAACATAAAAATATATTAATTTAACTCTTATACTAAGACCCTTACATTTTTTTTTTAATGGATTTGTGAACAGGAATACAATTCACCAACCTATTCTGCCTGGCCAGAAACAGGTAGCAATATATTCATCAATTAATAATTCATTATTGTTTATTTCAATGTATTATTAATTAATAATTACCCAAATACATCTGTTGAACCAGGGTCAAAATTATGGTCAAATGACTAAGACGGGGATCGAACCAACGTTTTTTTATTCCAAATACGCTAGAAAGATCAGCCCACTTGGCCCTCTCGGCCATAACAACGACATTTACGAAACATTTGAAAAAAAGTCGATATAAAGTCATGTAGCCGTCTTAATTGTCATTTTAATTTTCCAAATGACAGTGTCATATAAGTGGAGCTTATTTTTCTTACTGAAGCGATCACAAACAATACTTAAATGGATCTTGTATGATCATATTATGTAGGTTTGTTGCGAGTATCGGTGATGGGGTCGGAATGAAATATTGAGCAAGTTACGGACTCAATATGGCGATCTGAATAGAGGAGATTACACCGACACCCCCCGTCTTACTTAATGTCCAACTCAAGGAGGGATAAATCAACCTCTAACCACTGGTCCACTGCTCCGCGCACCCTGTCACTCATCCCAGGGTACTTGGTTCAAATCCCCAAACCAAATTTTAAGCCTTATTAGATAAAACATTGGAAAGTAAGCATATTTACAATTATAATAACTACACAGTTAAAATAAATATTCGGATATTAGACGTACCGTTATAAGATGTGCATCATTCTCATTCATCCTCAGTCGTCGTGCAGAGAGGGTGCCTCCTGAATACGTTGTCTACGTCGCGTCGCCAACGAAACGTCAGTTGATGTTCTGAGGGCTGTTATCTGCGTTGTGATGCTTTTGTTTAAAGGCACTGGAAAGAAGTGGCGATTAATATTGGTTTTGATTAGAGCAGGATTAAACTGGGATGAGAACACGTATACCGGGAACTCGTTCCATAAACGCTTAGTTTGACAAAGGAATGAGTCGTGAAAACACTAAGTTCTCATAGTTTTGATATCGACTGCAAAGGGATGAATGTAAGTCGTTCTACGAGTTGACTTGTTTAGACGAGATGAGGAGGTACAAGTGAGGATATTTTATCCAGAAAAGACGCTGTTATAGCACCTACTTTTAAGCTTTTTTACGTTCCATTTACGTACAAGGGTGTGAGACAGGGTTGCATAATGGGCCCATGGTTATTCAATATAATCATGGATCATTGTGTTAATCTGGAAGGATATAGCATACCGATTAGAGAGAGAAAAATTGGTGTTCTGTTTAATGCTGATGACGCAGTATTAATTGCTGATGCAGCAGCGGAACTCCAGGTAAAACTATCTAGTCTGAACCATGCTCTGTGTGCAAAGAAAATGAATGCAAGGATCTGTGCTCGAGGGAATGTAGGCTGGCTCTGAGAGAGTAGAGTAGTAGGTACACCTAAAGAAATGGAGACAAGAGTAACAGCTACAGTTACACCCATCAATAAATTTACAATGCCAATAGTAGTTTGGCAAGTACGTGAGGCATCTCCATCTGTTGTGGAACTACCATAAAGGATTTGTGTGGGTACATAGTTGCCGACATCAACGTGGACCGCCTCGCCTGTCGATTACATAGTTTTCTTTATTCACCAACTCTGGTCGTTCCAGAAAGTTGGATCCTGAATTCGATGATAATATATATTGTGTGAAGTGCCTTTATCCTTCAGTGGGGCAGGGTAAAATGCGAGATAAATTATTGTGCTACGGAATTCATAACGAGTTAAACTTTAACATAGAAAGAACGTCTGTTGAAAGACTGGTTTTGTTTTTGAATTTGGTCTGATAAAAAAAATGTAGATTATATTGTTATGTAAATATGAAATATAAATATTTAAAATAAGTAGGTATTAGTTATAGTTATAGGAATTCTGTATTGTATTGTGTTGGTAGGAATAATTTAATAAAATACTTGAAGCATCGAGAAATAATGATTACTATGCCTTTCTGGAACTGTCTAGCGAATATAGATCTAGATTGTACTGTTTTGAAGAGTATAAGAAGGGTGCGAGTTGCTTGCAGAGCCAGTATCTTACGAGCTTTACAACTACATACATTGCACCAAAACCAGTGAACAGAAACCAAGTGTAATGGAATAGTCGAGACTATCTTTATTTAAAAGTGTAAAATAAACAACTGTATAAGAAGACCAGTATTTTTAATTGAAAGACTTTTGAACCCTAAAATCGTAACAATATAATATTTTAGGTAAAAAAAATACATCCAAATAAGTATTATAATACTAGCCTCTTCGCTAGCTTTGCTTAGCCCGGCTTCGCCAGTACATTTTTTCTTGCACTGATTTTTAATAATAAAATCTATGAGAACTGACAAAAAATATATAGTTGAACAGTCTTCTACCCAAATCTTGAACTTGCTCGTGCTGCTTCTCATTGTCTTCCAGGTGCTAATATCTCTATCCTTCAAATGATGCCCTCTGATAATTTACTAGTGCTAGTGTCTTAAGCCTGCTCGTTATTCTTTTTCTACTTTTGAAAAGTCTCTAGCTTGTCTGTGCTGCTCTCTATTGTGTTGTTTTACTGGTGATAGTATCTTTAGCGAGCATGTGCTGGTTTCTACTGCTTTTTAGTGTCAACAACACGACTGCTTGCTCGTGTTATGTTGCTAGTGCTGTTGCTTTTAGAATGTTTAAGTTACTTCCATTGTCATTAACTGTCTGTAAGCTGCTCGTGTTATAGTACTTATATTTTGATAACTAACTTACTTAATACGAATCTCTCGAACCATAATCTTCAATGACTCACTGTCTTGCACTAATTACTTCAAGGGTACCTCTACTCCCAATACTCTCTCAATATTGTCACATGCTACATATCCAGCCCACTGAATTATATTGGAATTCATTCTTGATACATTTTTTTTTGTTTTTTTACTACTGGCTGCATTCATATCATTTTGTTTTCTTTCTTCCTTCTCACTCTCCGCCCCTGCTGTGTTATTGTTTCGAAAGACAAGGGATGACCGCTCGGACTGCGGGGTGGAAGAGGGGAGGAGGTAAGGAGGAGTAACGGGAGGGTGGGAGGGGGGTGGGAGGGAGAATTAGAATAAGGGAGGTATATCTCGGACACCCACTACATGCGGAATAACTTCTTACCTACGAAATGTATGGATTCCGAGTCGAGTTATATTCTGTATTGAATAACTACATTTGGTATTTGATGTACTAAATTTCCAGAGACTCACTATACAATGGCGCTGTACGTAAATTGCGTTTACACTCGTAAACCACAAAACTTATGAAGGCCATAGTCACAAAAAAATA
Source organism: Agapetus fuscipes (assembly GCA_951799405.1). NCBI lineage: Eukaryota > Metazoa > Arthropoda > Insecta > Trichoptera > Glossosomatidae > Agapetus > Agapetus fuscipes. Next base: position 10,632,066 of record OX637359.1, read on the forward strand.
TTATTTCAAAAACCGAAGAGGCTTGCGCACACTCAAAATGTACGAAAAATATATATATCTGTAGTACGCCTGGTAAGACGACTCATCAAATTTAGAAAGTTTTTTCGAAAACGTGTTGAAGATCCTAAAAACAAATTTAGATTAGCTGACCAATATTTGTTTTTATCACTTTTAATAGTTTCAGGGAAGGACGGCAAGAGTTGCAAGGCTTATGTTCATTTGAGATTGGGTTTTTATATTGTAGGTCCACATGCGGCATGTGTTCGCGCGAAATTATACATATCTGCTTGTGGGAATGCATTTAATATAAATCTTAAATGATATAAATCTTTGCAGCTTAGATTAGATTAGATTAGAATAGAAATAGAAATAGCGATTACAGCAGAAAAAAAGTGTGCTAGCGAAGCCGAACTTTAAACTAGAAGGCCCAAACTGTGCGCAGCACGAGTAGGCAGGTAATATATTAAATGTAAAGAAGACGCACAAAGTCAGCAAAAATTTCTGGGTGTTTTCATAATTTGAAGTTGTGCCACATTAAAAAATAAATATCAATGTAAGGAAGAGGTGATGATGGTGATGAATCTTTATGAAATTTAATTCTTCCTGTGATCCTTTCATTCCTCCAGTCTCCAGTAGCTGATCAGCCAGCTCCCCTCTTCCATTGTCTTTGGGGATTTTCCGTTCGGACGGTCCAGCGGAAGTACCTCCGGGTGCGACCGACCGAGACTCTGGTTCCATTCACAAGTGCCTTTCATGCTAATGATTCTGTAGAAAAATTATCCTTTCAGAGTTGCTAATGAGATGCCTGTACTTGTACATTTTTTTGTGTAATATTTTTAATTTTGTAGCCGTTCCTCTATTGATTTTCTACTTCTTCTTCCTCAGCCTTTCTCAGTCTACTCCTGGACGTAGGCCTCCTCCAACCCTCTCCATTCTTGCCTATCGGCTGTCGTGTACAACCGTCCTCTGCTTGCAGCTCTCTTGATGTCGTCCAGCCACCTCAGTTGGGGTCTTTTGACTTTACACTGAAGTATTTTCCCTGCTTATGTCCATCCACTATTCCGCTAGAGGTGGCCAGTACCTCTGCAGATGCGTACAATTTGATCTGTCCTTAAACAAGCAGCCACGTGTAAGTTTGCACTTACAAATGCTGCATGTGTACTTGAAAAATACAATCTATACCTCAAATGAACATAAACCCTGCTACTTTTGCCAACCAATTTGCCAATTGGCAAAGCGATTTTTTTACCGTATGGATGGTCAGCCTCATAGCAACCTGTAAGTCAAGGAATACAATAAATAATGAACATTTAGGTATATTAAGACAACGGAACCAAAAAATTAATCTAAAAAATACAAGTCAAGGAATACGAATGAATATCAATGAACCTTTCTTTATTTTACAATATGTTATCATCTTGAAAATCAAATGAAAACATAATATTGAATCTTCAACGAATTTACAGAATTATTTTTAAATTTTTCTGCTACGTCTACTCAAAATAAACAGAGTAAAAAAATATTCTCTTACAGATTGCTTTAGATACTAATATTCAATGAAAAAGTTGATATCCTTCTACAGTTGAGATTACGTAAGAGGTGCGTGTGGACCATACTAATACAAATGTACGATGCTCCATGTAATACTCCTACGGCCCTTGCGTAATGAAACAAAACCTTTTGGGCGGGAAACCACTCCCTGTAGTTGGGTGGGGGGGAGGAGGGGTGGGACATCTACATAAAGGTATGATTTAGCTAGAACAATGAATATTGTTTTAATTTTTATATTTTTGGTATTTTATGGTGAAAAAAACCTTTCTATTTTATAATGAATTTTGAAAATACGGCCACATCTTGAATATAAAACATAGACATCTAGCGTCAGATGGTCGAAAATTTTTATAATTTTATATACAAATTAATGTAAAACTTTTGTTTAGTATTATTTTAGTTTATTTGTATTTTTAGTTGATGAATTTATATTTCTCTCCTAACTTCTTTCAAACTTCTATTTAAAGACATACACTAGATTACTCAAATTGTGAGCTTATCTTGTAATTTATTCCTGTAAATTTAGATAATCAAACTAAAATTGTTAAAATCTTCACACTTGTCTTGTCTTGTATCCTGCCGCCATTCCTCTAGAGGTGGCCGGTACCTCCACACACGTGCCTCCACTTGAATTTGTCCTTGCATACTTCTTTCATCTCATCTAATTTCATCACTCTTTTCATGCATGCTCTGTTTCCACTCTGTAAATTCCATTCATTCGCAATCTCACTTATCAGATCAATCCATTCTTTCCTAGGTCTTCCCCTTCTACGCTTACCTATTACATTCCCTTTATACACTCTTTTTGTCAGTCGGTCTTCATCGTCGGTCTTTCAAAGAGGTGTCACAAAAGGTCTATTCAGCAACACAGAATCTGGGTCTTCTTTGATAATGGACGCTTTCGTTAATGAATATTAAGCTTGCATGGGATTCTTGAGATGTGATTCACACAAAAACTGACTTACCAGATAATACATTTTTGTTTGAGCGGATTATAAATAAGTAGTTATTGTCTATGGTTGTAGGCCGTTAAATTCGTTATTCCTGTAGCCAATTATTAGACCTGTCCACTCTTACCTTTCATTTTATGACAATAAAACTGTGCCAAGTGTTAGTGCTTGTTAATTCTCGAGTGCGAAGAGACGCGTCTGTCTCTTCTATAATATTAAATTTAACCGTTATTCGGTAGGTAAGAATTACCGTGGTGATGAGACTTCCACCCCTGGTTGGCCCCACTAATTACAATATTTATTATTTATGGTTTGTCACGTATTGCACCCTCCGCGTGATTTTACTGTAATAAATGTTTATTGCGCATTTAACGTACAATTCTAGTCAGATATCGGCACGTTTCACTAAATAGCACCCTTACCCAGTTATTGGTTGGTATTAGTGAGAAGTTGTGGAGGAGGTGGGTGCGTGAGGAGTTGCTGCCCCCCCCCTAGTGCCCCGGCCCGGCTGATAAGGTATTGGCAGCGCTGCCCACACAACTACTGACTTACAACCAAAGTCTTAACCCTTTTGAAGGACATCCTTACGCACTTTTGCTACCACCCAAAATATGCATAAACGATAAACGCTACTAAACTACACATATAGTATAACTTCTTGCCGTGTTTTCTCGAAGGTGTCGTATGTGGCAAGTGGAACCTATTTATTTTTACAGGTAAGGGGGGTGGCCTTACGCCAACCACTTCAGTTGAAATTGGGTTTCCCAGCTCTCGAGGGGGCTGATACTCATTTCTTGTGAAGGCTTAGTAAGCCTTGCAGGTATTACGTACGAGTATATATTGTGGGTTTGAAGTAAACACCATGACGGTAAATCATCTCTGACACCCTCGTTGGGATTCGAACCCGAGCTCACGGCATGGAATGCAAGCACTCTACCAACTGAGCTATCGATCGGACAGTAATAAATAAATCCCAAATGATTATTTAGTGCGCCTGTGTGACCAAAGACACCGTGTGTTCAACTTGATTCTGTGCAAAAAAGAGCAGTGAAGCTTATAGATGACCACACTCTCACAGCCAACCTACATTCTCTTGAGCACATCGTTGGAATGCTCAGCTTCTTCTATAGGTACTATAATGGCGTCTGTTCTGATGAAATATCCTCACTTATTCCTCCTCCTCTCCTCTCAACAAGGGCAACTCGTAGAACGGCTCACATTCATCCCTTTACAGTCGATATCAAAACTATGAGAACTTAGTGTTTTTACTTTTGCCAAACTGCCCGTTTAAGGAATGAGTTAGACCGGTATCTGTGTTACCACTCTAATAGGATTTCTCAAAACCAATATCAATTGGCATTTTCTTTTAGTGTCTCAAAATAAAGGCAACACAATACTACGCAGCTAACAGCCCTGCTACAAAAGATCGGGACATCAACCGCCTCATCACCAGCACTCACTGAGGCACTCCAAGAGGTGTCATACACTTCTTGAATCTTTGAAATCTAGATTGTATAGTGTACAGGGTACCTTTAAAAAAATGAAGAGAGAAATCAAACTGCTACGAAATTCCATCAGGTAATTTTTTAAAGAAAATTTGACGTTGCATTTGCGTTCCCGTTGCGTTTGCATTGCGTTGTGGGTGCTGCATTTGCGTTGCAGTTGCATTTGCAATTTTGTAAAGAAAATTCGTCGTTGCTAATCTAATCCAAGTTGCAAAGATATGTTACATTGGAGATTCACATTACATGCATTTTCACAACCAGACACGTACAAGACGTACGCGCTTGCACATGCCGCATGTGAACCTACAACATAAAAACTAAATCTCAAATGGACATTCATCATGCAACTCTTGTCGTCCTTCCCTCAAACCTAGGGGTGACATTGGCAAAGTGAACCATTTTTAAAGCATGGGTGGTCAGCCGCATATCAACCTATAAGTCAAGGAACAAATTTTGCGGGAATCTAATTACTATCGTAGACCTTTAGTTTCTCTGAAATCTTTTGAGTGTTTCGCACAGGACTCCTTTTTAATTTTTTTTTTGGTTGTAGTAGTATAAAGCAGCACCCAGTGTAGGTATTGGTTTTAAGTTGATTTGTTGTGTTACAATCACTGAACCACCGTGCCACTGTTAAGGTAAGACCCTCCCACCCCAGAACAGTAAGATGAGGCATAAATGATTGCCCACAGGTCAGCTCGGACGAAGACAAATGACATCCGATGTCGGATTGTTCGGGACGGTCAAGCGGAGAGGGGGGAGGCGTAGGAATACTTAGGAGGGGGGGGGGAGGAATACTTGGGAGGGGGAGGGAGGAATGAGTGGGGGGAAGAACAGTTTGGGGGGAATAAGGAATAGTCTCCGGCCGACGGTCAAAGCAGCTTCAGATGAGGATAGCTTGTAAGTTATAAGTTGCAAGTTGCAAGTGGTAAGTGGAAAAATACAAGTGGTATCAAGTGTTATGTGGTAGATGGTAAAAGTAGTTATGTCTTTGTTAGTATTTGCTAGTATAAGCGGTATCATTTTTGTTGTATAAAATTGGAAGAATGATTCTATAAGTTCGTACTTTGTTTACGATTACGATAACTATTTAATTACACAACCGGTTTCGCCAACAACCCGTTCACATCATCAGGTGGTTAAACTAATTTAATGAATAACCCGAGGCAGCCAATAGCAAATAGCTATTTTATGCAAGAATAGTTTCATGGTGAATAAAACCAGTCCTCACATATGCCTCCGAAACCTGGACACTGACCAAGCGTGACCGATGCTCTCTCAACGTCTTCCAAAGGAAAATACTTCGACGTATTAACGTTCCGATAAAGAACAGAAACATATAGCGAAGAAGATATAACTCCAAATTGTATGAGCTGTATCAGGACGCTAATGTGGTCCGCTCAATAAAGGTTAACAGACTACATTGGCTGGGACACATTCAGTGAATGGACCATCAGAGCCTGGAGAAGACGATTGTGATGGCGAACCCAGAAGGACGCAGGGCAGTGGGAAGACCACGAGCAAGATGGCTGGATGGAGTGGTGGCGGATTGCCGTGCAGTGGGAATATGGGACTGGAGGAGAAAGACGTTGGATAGACAGTGCTGGCAGCAGTTGATGTACAACAGGCTTCAGTCAGTGCGTAATTCCGCTGCAAGGCTTATCTTCGGAACAGGGAAGTTCTGCCACATCACTCTCATATTGAAAAATCTACACTGGTTGAAATTCCCTGAAAGAGTGGCCTACACGGTGTGCCATACGGTATACATGGCTCTCAACGGCGTGGCTCCTGAATACTTGTCTGAGCTTTTGTCCCAGTAGTTCAGCACAAGTGACCTAGTGCTTAGATCTGCTGTGTCTGGTGGGGCCAGACTCAGCGAACCCTTCAGATTTTGTGCGACACGCTTTGGCGACCGAGGATTCCGCAATGGCGCACCCTTGGTGTGGAATAAACTGCCTGTGGAGGTCAGGACTGCGAGCTCCGAAGCATTATTCAAGAAAAAACTAAAGACATACATGTTCAGTCAGTCATTTAGGGACTAAAAAATTCTGTGTGACTGGGTGAACTAAAAGTTTTGTGTGAGTGAGTGAGGAATAAAGACAAACCAAAACTATAAAAGGGCACTTGAGTTGTGCTGCACACGAGAATGGCGCTTTTAAAAAAAAAATCATCCAAATATATTTATGAGGGAGACCAAGCCCAACCCCGGGTTGTCATGCCAATGATGATGATGATGAGTATCTATGGAAGCAGATGTGAGTCCATCAATGTGGAAAATATTTGAATATATATGTACTGAAAAAGGCTTCACAATACGCCATCACTAAAGGACGTTTTACTTTCCTGCTGGCTCGGTGTGCAGGCAGCCGCTTTAATTCCTCAGGCAGAACTAAGTTGAAGAAGTTAGCATATTTCCGGTAGAGGTGGCCGGCGGATGGAAGACGGATGGACCACACAAGTCCGAGAGGGATAAATCCTTATATTGTTTAGATACGTTTGCATACCGGGCGCTGGGTACACCTTGCCGGTTATTGATTCGCCGTAACTTTGTGTTTACTTGGCGTACGTACTTGCCCGCTAAATACTAGTTGTGTGTTAGTAGGTACTTGTGTTAGACAGTTACATTGAAATAGGGGTTATAATTATAATATTTGAGTGATTTATTTGGTGTGAGCTGTTTTGGTGTGAATCCCACCTCAAGAGCCTTCTGCGAGCTTGGTCGTCGCTATAGAAAGCGCCGATTCTCAAGCAAGACCCAGTTGCTGTAAGGCTGGATGGACCTTTGATGACCGGTCTTTAGTAAAGGTATATGAATTTTTCAACCAAGCGAAGAGCTTTTTTGAAAATATAAATGCGGCAATATGAATAGGGCATAAGGGTATCGCCGTCGAAATTTGTACCTTTTGTCTTGTGCGTGTGTCCCCTAATGATTTTCAGCTTTTTCATAAAAACTGGTGATCTCTACTGAATTCTAAAATTATCAGAGTAAAGTAAATAAAAAGCGTATCGAAATACAAAAAAAAACTGCAAAAAGCATTAAGTGGCGATGTAATTAAAAAATAAAACAAAAACGCCTTTTTTCCATTCCCATACAAATTTTACATGTCCGCAACCCGTTTTTGACCCTTTGATGGCATGATACGATCAAAATAGTCAAACGTTTTTAAAGTTGAGTATTTTTGCATATACCTTAGTAACGTATCTTTCATTTTCTGTACTAGCCACAATAATATTTACTTATTTAAACACGAAATTTTGATTGCTAAGGTTTGTCTCCATTTTTGGCTCCGAAATTTTTCTTGTAGTATGTTACCAATTCCATTGGAACTGACAAAAATCTTGCAATCTTAAGTATTTTTTCACGTATGGTAACTCTTTGGTTCAGTGTGGACAACACAAAAAAAACTCATTCGATACCTTCATTTTCTTCTGAGAACGTTTACATCAGACTCGGGAATTTGTCGTGTGTGTTTTGAGTGGAAGTTAGCTTGGCATTATTAAGGTATGTATTCGAATAAGTTATCAGTTGTATATTTTTTACTTAGATCCATTAATCCTTCTAATGATTGTATGTTTGTATCATTGCTGACAGCATTATTTTTCAAATGGCACAAGTTTAAGGTAATGTCGGGCGGTTTTTTATTTACAATCTTTAACGTATGTTACCATATTAAGGTGTATTCACGTAGGTTTAAAAAATACACCTTCTTACCGTTAATTTATGGTTGACTAACAAATAACATTTACGTACCTAATTGAAACATAAAACTATCTAATCAACCTTACTACATGCTATTAATATTTTAAATGCACCGTTTGATGTTTGTTATTCAAAATAGCAAAAAGGTTTATTCCGTGATCTGTGGGCTAAACGGATTAAATGAAATTTGGACCACAGAGGTACCTAATTTTTATATCGGTGCTGGATATTGTGAAAAATGTACGCAAAAAAACCATTGCCTATCTATCTAAATCTATGATAATCTATAATCTAAGTTACAAAAATATATTGCATTTAAGACTTTAAGTTCGTACTTAAACATGCTGCATGTGAACCTACAATATAAAACCAAATCTCAAATGAACATAAACCCTGCAACTCTTGTCGACCTTACCTGACACAATGGTAACATTGGTAAAGTGAACCATTTTTTACAGTATGGGTGGTCAGCTTTATACTAACCTATAAGTCAAGGAAACTTATTGAAATACAATAAACGATCGATTTTAGGTAGTTCTTAAATGAGATTTTGAATCTAGCAGCTGTGCCGTGACCTAGATTGGGCCGTGACGCACTAGGCAGCCAGGCCTAGTGCGTCACGGGCCTAACGGCACAGCTGCTTAGAAACGCCATCTCGCGGGCATATGGGTATCGCCGTCGAAATTTGTACCTTTTGTCTTGTGCGTGTGTCCCCTAATGATTTTCAGCTTTTTCATAAAAACTGGTGATCTCTACTGAATTCTAAAATTATCAGAGTAAAGTAAATAAAAAGCGTATCGAAATACAAAAAAAAACTGCAAAAAGCATTAAGTGGCGATGTAATTAAAAAATAAAACAAAAACGCCTTTTTTCCATTCCCATACAAATTTTACATGTCCGCAACCCGTTTTTGACCCTTTGATGGCATGATACGATCAAAATAGTCAAACGTTTTTAAAGTTGAGTATTTTTGCATATACCTTAGTAACGTATCTTTCATTTTCTGTACTAGCAACAATAATATTTACTTATTTAAACACGAAATTTTGATTGCTAAGGTTTGTCTCCATTTTTGGCTCCGAAATTTTTCTTGTAGTATGTTACCAATTCCATTGGAACTGACAAAAATCTTGCAATCTTAAGTATTTTTTCACGTATGGTAACTCTTTGGTTCAGTGTGGACAACACAAAAAAACTCATTCGATACCTTCATTTTCTTCTGAGAACGTTTACATCAGACTCGGGAATTTGTCGTGTGTGTTTTGAGTGGAAGTTAGCTTGGCATTATTAAGGTATGTATTCGAATAAGTTATCAGTTGTATATTTTTTACTTAGATCCATTAATCCTTCTAATGATTGTATGTTTGTATCATTGCTGACAGCATTATTTTTCAAATGGCACAAGTTTAAGGTAATGTCGGGTGGTTTTTTATTTACAATCTTTAACGTATGTTACCATATTAAGGTGTATTCACGTAGGTTTAAAAAAATACACCTACTTACCGTTAATTTATGGTTGACTAACAAATAACATTTACGTACCTAATTGAAACATAAAACTATCTAATCAACCTTACTACATGCTATTAATATTTTAAATGCACCGTTTGATGTTTGTTATTCAAAATAGCAAAAAGGTTTATTCCGTGATCTGTGGGCTAAACGGATTAAATGAAATTTGGACCACAGAGGTACCTAATTTTTATATCGGTGCTGGATATTGTGAAAAATGTACGCAAAAAAACCATTGCCTATCTATCTAAATCTATGATAATCTATAATCTAGGTTACAAAAATATATTGCATTTAAGACTTTAAGTTCGTACTTAAACATGCTGCATGTGAACCTACAATATAAAACCAAATCTCAAATGAACATAAACCCTGCAACTCTTGTCGACCTTACCTGACACAATGGTAACATTGGTAAAGTGAACCATTTTTTACAGTATGGGTGGTCAGCTTTATACTAACCTATAAGTCAAGGAAACTTATTGAAATACAATAAACGATCGATTTTAGGTAGTTATTAAATGAGATTTTGAATCTAGCAGCTGTGCCGTGACCTAGATTGGGCCGTGACGCACTAGGCAGCCAGGCCTAGTGCGTCACGGGCCTAACGGCACAGCTGCTTAGAAACGCCATCTCGCGGGCATATTTGGACGATGTACTCTGTAATAAAATGAATACGCACATTTAAAGCTACCTAAAATCGCTCGTTTATTGTATTTCAATAAGTTTCCTTGACTTATAGGTTGGTATGAAGCTGACCACCCATACCGGTAAAATACATACATGCATACATACGAACGAACGGATGTACAGACGGACAGGTTCGAAAAATTAGGTTTTGTTACATTTCTATATCTCATTTCTTTTTTCGACGACGAATACAAGATTTTATAGCAGTTCGTAAACACTGTTCAGTAAAAATTAGAGCACCATTTTGAATGTCATTTTGAATAGACCTTAATTGAATTCGCGATGTTTACGTTTTCTTGAATCTTGCCGGTCGACAGTTATGGTACAAATTTAAACGGCGATACCCATATTTGGACGATGTACTCTGTAATAAAATGAATACGCACATTTAAAACTACCTAAAATCGCTCGTTTATTGTATTTCAATAAGTTTCCTTGACTTATAGGTTGGTATGAAGCTGACCACCCATACCGGTAAAATACATACATGCATACATACGAACGAACGGATGTACAGACGGACAGGTTCGAAAAATTAGGTTTTGTTACATTTCTATATCTCATTTCTTTTTTCGACGACGAATACAAGATTTTATAGCAGTTCGTAAACACTGTTCAGTAAAAATTAGAGCACCATTTTGAATGTCATTTTGAATAGACCTTAATTGAATTCGCGATGTTTACGTTTTCTTGAATCTTGCCGGTCGACAGTTATGGTACAAATTTAAACGGCGATACCCATAAGCGGCATTTTCGACCAAAATGCCGCTTATGCCCTATTTCCTTTTAACCGTCAATATCAAATGCATGCCCTTAAAACGAAACGTGTAAATTCGCACTTACAAATGCTGCATGTCGCACGCTTAATCATAAAGAGCAAAAACTAAAAAAATAAGAATGTTGGGAAATCACGTTTGAAGTTCCGACAACCAGTACAACTTGTATGGGATGGAAAAGGCGACCGATGTTTTATCTCGGTCATATTCGCCCAAATTGAACGGCTGTCGCATTCTACCTATTCTTCTCGCATTGTTCTTGCGTTTTATTACAAAATCCCGATTTTCCCATTTTGGAGTTATTGCTCTTTATTATTAATCGTGCGATGTGTACTTACAAATTAAAATCCAAATCTCAAATAGACATAAGCCCTGCAACTCTTGCCAACCCTTCCTGAAACAGAGATGACATTGTCAAAGTGAAATATTTATCTACAACATGGGTGGTCAGCCTCATACCAACTTATAAGTCAATAACGACGGTTAAAAGGAAAAAGTACATGAGCGACGTTTTGGACAAAAAGGAATTATGAATGCTATCCTACTCAATTTGTTCCGCTTTTTCTAATGCGCTAGCTCTACGATGATTTTTTGTTGCTTATGCCCAAACAAACAACTGCGTTTTCGAAGTATGGTTTTGGTGTAACCGACAAGATTTTGGCCTTTCTTGTTCAAAAGACACTTGGTGACGCACAATTGAGCGTCATCTATTTTTATTTTAATTAATTAGTCTAAGAAGCGAATTGTCATTTGGTCTGTTACAAACTGAAATAAAAGTGCAAATAAATCGCAAGATGGCAATATCAACTTTTTTTGACTGAGCGACGTGAAACTAGCAATGGATTGAAGACTTCCATTTCCGTCGTGTTCGCAAGTAGACACGTTTTTATATGTCTCTCGACCGATTTGAAATTTAACCGTAAAAATCTGTGAGTGAGTGTGATTGTTTTACATATAACTTGCAAGTGTGGCAGTTTGTGAACAGAGCTCAGCACCACAGGATCCTGAGAAAACGAGCATCATCTTGGACCAGCAGAGCACAATTTGAGGTGAGTGCGGTCCTTTGATTTTCGCTTCTTTGGTACGGGAAAGTCGTCCATCATTGAAAGCCACCTATTGAAGGTTGGCTTTTGTTTGAGAGAGAAAATACCATAGGCACTAGATGTATGTATTTCATATCTCGCATTGGAGAATACGTTGCAGTTTCTCCATTTGTTCTTTTTTTGTATTTATATACCCCCTGAGGGGCAAAACTTACACCTTGCCCCTCCATATGGTCCTTCGAACCGGATCGAAACCAGAATGGTTGACATGAAACGGATATTCAAGGATACTGTGTCGATAGTTAATTGTTAAGAACATAATATGATATGCCTTTGTATTAGAATCTATATTCTAGCATTAGTTATATTGTGTACAAAAAATTAACGAGTGTCATATATTTTTGTATGTAGGTAGTTATTTTTTTAGTAAGTGTTGAATACACAGTAGGTACATATATTTGTTGGTGCGAAATTTATAGTTAATGATGATACCTATCCATTAGAGATTAGGTATTCATACAGCTGAGCATTGTCTACAGGTACCTACCTACCTTTGTTTATATTTTTATATAAATGTCATTACAAGTTTGTTATTGTTTTTTTTCCATTAGTAAATAAACTATCTGGAGAAAGTAAATATTGTGATACATACTGACATAAAATAAATTCAACTTTGAGGCAAATCGATTTCTTCTTTCAGAACTGAAAGTAGGTTTTTTCGATTTTGTTACCGTTTCTTCATTTTTTATTGTTTATTTTAAATAGTAAACATGGCGGATGCTTTAACAAGAACTTTGGTTATATTGAAAGAGAAACAAAAGGTTTATTTTGAAAGAATAAATAATTTATATAAACTAGGAAAAAATGTTTCTAATTTTGCATCCAGAGAGAAAAGTAATTTTTTATCGGCTTCCAAGGAAGCAGGAAGCTGGGTTAAAAAGTACGAAGATTTGATAGATCAAATAAATGCACTTTCTTTAGAGATAGACCCAGAGGCAAAGGTAAATTATCAATCACTTATGGCCTTTGAAGAACTTTATAGTAAAATAATGGATGTTAGGGAAAGAATTTTAAAAACCGAAACACCACATGTATCGACTCAAAGTGGGCCTAGATATGAGGTGAAATTACCACCCATACAAATTCCTTTGTTTGATGGGAATCCAAAAAATTGGTCACGATTTTTTGAATCCTTTAAGGCAAACGTCCATCTAAATTCAGGGTTGTCAGACGCCCAAAGAGTGCAATATTTAACAGGCAACTTGACGGGAAAGGCAGCGAACATATTTTCGGGAATTGTACCGTCAGCGGAAACCTATAACGTGGTCTGGGACAGTCTTGTTAAAAAATATCAGGATAAACGTGCGCTAGGAACATATTACATAAATAATATCCTTGATTTAAAGAAGGCCGATCACACGGCTGCCGGTCTTGATGCCTTTATTGAGAAGTATGCCGCTTCCATTGCAGCATTAAAACAATTAGGTATTGCAGATGTGGGAGATTTTCTTTTATTTAATTGCGCTTTGCGTAAATTGAATTCGTCTACAGTTATGGCCTTCGAGCTTTCGCTGAAAGACATTGAAATACCTTCTTGTCAGAATCTTATCAGTTTTGTTCAACAACAGGTCAAAATTTTGGAAAGATCGCACGTAAATGAATCGAAGTCGGTTTCCGAAGCTTGCCATTCGAATACACGCGTGAGGAATAATACGACAAAATCTGTGAGTGGTCGTGCGTTTCTCGCAAGTGGTAGAGTGTCTACTGGGGACACTCTCTTTTGCGTTTTGTGTAAACGAAACGACCATAATAAATTACATAAATGTGTGAAATTTAAGAGCTATTCTCCTAAGGAAAGGTATGAATTTATTAAATCAAAACGGGGTTGCGTTCGTTGTTTGAGTGTTGCCCACTGGTCTCATTGTACTGAGACAGGAACTTGTCAAATTTGTAATAAGGGACATCACACCCTTCTGCATTTTGACGACAATGAGAATAAGGCCAGACGAGTAGTCAAGAATGCTGAGCAGGGACATCAGCTGTCGCATTCAGGTGATGATATGCAAGGGTTGGGTGTGCCCTCGGTTTCTTTAAGTGCAAATGCTCGGGTGAATGCGAGCACGGTGCTGTTGGCTACGGCACAGGTTTTTGCATGGTCAAATTGCAAGAAAAATAAGATGATAGTTAGATGTCTTGTTGATAATGGTTCTCAAAACCATTTGATAACATTAGAATGTTGTAGAAATATGAATTTACGTATTGTTCCTCTAAATAATTCAGTAATTAGAGGAATCGGTCTTTCTGCACGACCGATACATGGATGTGTCAATTTTGAAATACAATCGAGGTACAATCCTCAAAATACTTACAAGGTTAACGCGTTTGTGGTGGATCAGATCACGGATCAGTTACCTTCTAGGTACATTGATAACAGTGATATGGCTTATTTAAAGGACATTTCAATGGCTGATTTATCCTGGAATGTCCCTGGAGTTGTGGACATTGTGTTGGGTGCACAATTATTCCCTTTCATTTATTTGGGAAAAATGATAGAGTCAAAGTCGAAAGCGCCACCTGCATTATTGACGTCCTTCGGCTATGTATTGATGGGAGATTGTCCAAAGAGTGTTTCAGCTGCAGACAGTTGTCACGAATCTTTTTCTGCATTGGCTGTAAAAGATGCGGATTTATTATTACACAAGTTCTGGGAGTTGGAAGAAATCCCAGTGAAAAAGTTCTTAAGTCCAGATGAGACAGCGTGCAAAAACTCCTTTGTATCTTCTGTGACTAAAGACGAGGCAGGTCGTTACTCTGTTGCTCTACCCTTTTGTGCTGATCCTAGAAATTTGGGCAACTCACGAAATACTGCATATCGGCGTTTCTTGTTATTAGAAAGAAAGTTTAAGCAGTTACCGAGTCTGCAGGAGAATTATAATTCGGTAATAAATGACTACATTCAAAAGGGATATCTCTCTGAAGTGGCAGAGTCAGATATTGGTGAACATGGATATTATATTCCTCACCACGCTGTAGTGCGTCAAGACAAACCTATGCCTCGCATTGTTTTAGATGCTAGTGCGAAAACGCATACTGGGTTGTCACTCAATGACGTACTACATTCAGGGCCGAATTTACAGGCTGATTTGTTTCTCCTTTTATTAGATTTTAGGTTGTTTCCTGTCGCGATGACAGCAGACGTACAAGCAGATGTATTTGCAGGTTGGTGTATTTGTTGACCACCGTAGATATTTGAGAATATTATTTCGTTTTTCTGAAAAGGAGAAAGTTCGAACCTTTCAATTTAATAGGATTCCATTTGGATTAAAGTGTAGTCCTTTCTTGGCCATGCGATCTGTGCGTCAGTTAGCATCGGACATGGCTGAACGTTTTCCGGAAGCCGCCAAAGTAGCTGGAGCTAGGTTTTATATGGATGACCTGGTTCAGTCTGTGGCAGATGAGGCTTCGGCTGTTTCTCTGGCAAAAGATCTCGTAGCTTTGTTCAAGTATGGTGGCATGGATCTGGTAAAATGGTGAAGCAATTCATCTTATTTATTAGATAGTCTTCCTAACTCACATAGAGGTTCCATAAAATTTGATGATGATAAAGGCGTAACTTTAAAGGTATTAGGGTTGTCTTGGGATCCAGTTAAGGATAATTTCTTCTTTACTTCGAATGACTCTCAACAAAAATGCACGAAGCGATCTATTTTGTCAGTTGTAGCTCGTTTGTTAGATGTTTTGGGCTTAGTCGCACCAGTTATACTGGCTGCAAAGCTTCTCATCAAAGAGCTATGGCGTGCCAATATCGGTTGGGATGACTCTCCGCCTGATGCTATAATTCGACGTTTTTCGAGTATAACACAAGAACTTCCGTTGCTCGCTACTTTAAAAATTCCTAGGCACATCGGCGTGACAAGCTCAACCAATGTATTATTAGTAGGTTTTTGTGATGCTAGTCTGAATGGTTACGGTTGTGTTATATATGTACATACAACTGACATGGATGGAAATATTTCTGTCAGGTTGTTGTGCTCAAAATCTAAGGTATCTCCCACCAAGATTACGACATTAGCACGTTTAGAGTTGTGCGCTGCTGTTTTATTGTCAAAGATGTTAAAACTTGTGATCGAGATGTATCGTGATCGGATTCATATAACTGATGTATATGCTTTTTCTGATTCAACGATTGCGTTGGCTTGGATTTGCTCTTCTCCACATCGTTGGTCAATTTTTGTAGGAAATAGAGTCGCTCAGTGTCAGGAGAATTTACCCCCTCAGAACTTTTATCACATCTCAGGGGACGAGAACCCAAGTGACTGTGTTTCACGTGGTATGTTACCATCTCAATTAATTTCTCATGTTTATGGTGGAATGGTCCACTGTGGCTTCAACGCCCTTCGGATGAATGGCCGATTCAAAGATTCTCCTCGTCCGATGCGTTAGAAATTCCTGAACAGGCAACTGTACTGACAGCCATTGTAGTACATGTCGACTCTATGATTTTATATGACTTAGCACAACGAACTTCTTCGTGGAATAAATTAATTCGAATTACAGTTTACATCCTTCGCTTTATAAATAAATTTAAATCACTGTTGCCTCTTATTGAATGCATGTCCCATGCTGAGGTTAAGTTAATACAGACAATACAAACTGTTCGTTCAAAGGTTTTGGATATTGGATGCCAGAACCGTTATACGAGCACAAACTCGTAAATGCAATATTTGCTTCCGGGTGAACCCGTCGCACCCTACGCCAAAGATGGCGGACTTGCCTGCCTGTCGCATAACAGAAGCTAAAGCATTTGTGCATACGGGGGTAGACTATGCTGGGCCTTTAAGAATACTTCTTACGCGACGACGCGGACAACATGCTCAAAAGGCATATATCTGCCTGTTTGTTTGTCTCGTGACCAAGGCGGTGCATATTGAGCTCGCAACTGATCTGTCGAGTGCCTGTTTTATAGCTGCATTTAAGCGTTTTATCTCTCGTCGTGGGCCAGTTTCCTTTATGTATTCGGACAACGGCACAAATTTTGTTGGGGCTCGTGCCCAATTAGATGAGATATATAATCTTTTACAAAATTCACAGCATAATGTCCGAATGAAGCGAGAACTTGAGGCGTATAAAATAGAGTGGAAAATGATTCCCCCTCGAGCTCCTCACTTCGGAGCTTTATGGGAATCAAATATTAAGAGTTTGAAAACTCATCTGTATCGAGTGATAGGGAATCAGTTGCTCACATATGAGGAAATGCAAACAGTGTTGACTCAAATCGAGAGTATCATGAATTCTAGACCACTAAGTGTCATCAGTTCTGATCCTCACCCTGACGTTATAACTCCTGCGCATTTCTTGATGTCCACTCCCTTAAAACATCTGCCTGCTTCTGAGCTACCTGACACACCAGTTAATCTCACTCAGCGTAAAAATCTCCTGGATCAAATAGTGTCATCTTACTGGAAGCGATGGAGGGTAGAATACCTGCACACTTTGCAGGTCAGACAAAAATGGCAAACCGATGTTAATGCAATTCAGGTAGGGACTGTTGTACTGATTGGGCAAGAGGACGCTCCTCCTTTGTCTTGGCCTCTGGGAATCATCACCAAGGTTTTCCCTGGGGATGATGGCGTGATTCGAGTAGCCACAGTAAAGACTGAGCAAGGTTTTTACAAACGTCCGGTCGTCAAACTGTACCCATTGCCGACACAATAGATTACTATTTAATTTCGTCTACTGAGTTAGTAGATCTCTACCATTGTACATTTTACCATGTTTAGAATTAATCTGATGCTTTACTACTAAGCTTATCTGTTAGAACATGTTAAATCTGGCTTATAATATTGTCTTAAGTATTTTTGTGTCTAACCTGCTTACTTGTAGGCATACTTATTATATTAATTATATTAAGTTTCTCTAGTTTAAGATTTTCAAACATTGATTGTAATTATACCTATATATCATTTCTCGAATATTGTTTGTAAAAATCGACATGGTTTCTTTGAATATCTGATTTGTGTTGCAAAGCTTTTAACTTTAAGTCTTTGCAAAGGGGGGTGTATGGTGACGCACAATTGAGCGTCATCTATTTTTATTTTAATTAATTAGTCTAAGAAGCGAATTGTCATTTGGTCTGTTGCAAACTGAAATAAAAGTGCAAATAAATCGCAAGATGGCAATATCAACTTTTTTTGACTGAGCGACGTGAAACTAGCAATGGATTGAAGACTTCCATTTCCGTCGTGTTCGCAAGTAGACACGTTTTTATATGTCTCTCGACCGATTTGAAATTTAACCGTAAAAATCTGTGAGTGAGTGTGATTGTTTTACAAATAACTTGCAAGTGTGGCAGTTTGTGAACAGAGCTCAGCACCACAGGATCCTGAGAAAACGAGCATCATCTTGGACCAGCAGAGCACAATTTGAGGTGAGTGCGGTCCTTTGATTTTCGCTTCTTTGGTACGGGAAAGTCGTCCATCATTGAAAGCCACCTATTGAAGGTTGGCTTTTGTTTGAGAGAGAAAATACCATAGGCACTAGATGTATGTATTTCATATCTCGCATTGGAGAATACGTTGCAGTTTCTCCATTTGTTCTTTTTTTGTATTTATATACCCCCTGAGGGGCAAAACTTACACCTTGCCCCTCCAACACTTGTGACATAAAAAAATCGTAACACATTGTAAAACCACATTAATAGGAATGTCAATAAATGCTTTTTTTTTGTTATTCTAGAGCTGTTTTGATTTTAACGATATGATAAAAAATAAAAAAGTTATGCCATTTCTCTGCAATCTCAAACTTTAAACTGCTCTCCTGAACAATTAAGGGTATGTCGCTTATGCCCTATTGCCTTTTAATCGTCGATATATGATGTTATTAATATATTTATATTGTTTTCGAGCCGGGAATTCCCCTGTTCCCTGATTGATATTGATGCAAATGAAGGCGCGTTATGACGTGAAGGCTTAGCATGATGACTTCTAGGAAGACAAATGATGTTCAGTGCGTGAGAGAAACATTAAACATCCCTCAGTACAGTGACAACTTAAGTCAGACTTAAGTCTGTAAAATACAATTAAATGTGACTTAAAACATGAGCGTGAATACTCGCTTCTTCTTCTCTTGTTTCAATCCTGGGATTGGCTTGCAGCAATTTCTTTCACTCTTCTCCTCCATTCTTCCCTGTCTTGTGCGACTCTTTTAAGGTCTGCATATGATGAGCAGCGCACGTCCACCAACAGGTCCTCCAGGTATTCTTGGCGTGGGCGTCCCCTAGAGTTGGTCCCCTCGGTCATCCCCTCCATTATGGCATGCAAGAGACCTTATTTTCGTATTACATGGCGGATCCATCTTGCACGCCTTTCGGACAAGGTCCTGAGCAGATGCCTTCCTCCTTCGATTCTTTGGAGAACCTCCTCATTTGTAGTGTGGTCTCTCCAGGAAATTCCTAGTAGTCTTCTATATGACCACATCTCGAAAGCCTCTAGTCTCCGTTTATCTCTTTTGGATAGGCACCATGTCTCGCAGCCGTACATCAAGATACTCCTATACCTACTCGCTACACTTTCTTCATTTTTATGGTTAGGGAGAAACGAATGAATGAAATATCCAGAGTCATAGTAAAAGGAGAGCTTGTATGGAAAATGTCATCATATAATCTACAATCTCCCTAATTTTAGGTGCAAAGATATATTAACATTCAAAGCTCATATCAAATGCATGCCCACAAACAGACATGACGTGTAAAATCGCGCTGATGCATAAATGCTGATTGTGTACCTACTTACAAATTAAAATTCAAACCTCAAATGAACATACAGCCTGCAACTTTTGCCGACCTTCCCTGAAACAGGCGTGACATTATGATAATAACGTTAGGATGATTTATTTCGTAAGAGCTATTTTTGTGTGAATCACACCTCATGACTGCTCTGCAAACTTAGTCGTCGCTGTAGAAAGCGCCAATTCTCAAGCAAGATCCAATAGCTATGAGGCTGGATGGCCCTTTAGTGACCGGTCTTTGGTACTAATCTAATCTAATCTATCTAATCTAAGTTGCAAATATATGTTACATTGGAGATTTATATTACATGCATTTTCACAAGCAGAAACGTACAAGTTCGCGCTTGCACATGCCGCATGTGAACCCACAACATAAAAACTAAATCTCAAATGGACATTCATCCTGCAACTCTTGTCGTCCTTCCCTCAAACCTAGGGGTGACATTGGCAAAGTGAACCATTTTTACAGCATGGGTGGTCAGCCGCATACCAACGTATAAGTCAAGGTACAGGTATATAAAATTTTCAACCTAGCGAAGAGCATATCTGAAAATATAAATGGTGTATTTTTTGTGCTCCGCCGGGATTCGAAACCCCGACCTTCCATTTGCGAGTCTGAAGCGCTCTTGGAATGACTTGTAATTGAAGGAATTAATATATTTTACAGTGGTCTTGTAAGATTTAAAATATTGGGTTATTGGATTGATTTGATTATAATTTTAAAGTATAAAAAGTCGTCAAGGCATTTTAGAAAATCCTCCAATGTAGGGAAAGCGAAAGCTCTTGCAAATTTTGAGCGTTGTTCGCTAGATGCCGTTGCTATTTGAATTTCTTGCGAATTCCAAGCCAAGAGGTGAGATTCACGCAATAACAGCGTTTACCAGATAAATAATCCTATTTTTTATTAATTTTTAATGATTATAATTGTATTACATGTATCTTTGTAACTTGATTGGAAACAAACCCAGATTCCATACGATTAAGGATTGAAAAAATTAAAGTACTTAAGCTTATCACAAAATTAAAAAATTGACGAAGGTAAAAAAAAAAAATAGGCTTATTTATTTGGGGAGCGCTGTTTTGCGTGTATCACACCTCAAGAGCCCTCTGCGAGCTTGGTCGTCGCTGTAGAAAGCGCCAATTTAGTGACCGGTCTTTGGTAAAGGTTTATGATTTTTTTCACCAAGCAAAGAGCATATTTGAAAATATAAATGTTATATTTTTTTTGTGCTCCGCCGGGATTCGAACCCATAACCTTCCATTTACGAGTCCGAAGTGTTACCACTGGACTACGGACCGGTAAAAGGTACTTACTATTGTAACAAATTGAAACACAAACGTAGCTATTTACTTTTTTAACAAAATGTATAAACAAATGTACCCACCTTCGTAACAAATTGAAAAATTAACGTTACCATTGTAACAATTTTTTTTCTACAACGCAGACTAGAAAGAATATTCAGTTTTATTTACGACTGTCCATTGACAAATGAACGACACATTATCGACGGTTAAAAGGCATATAAGCGACGTTTTGGTCAAAAATGAGTTATGAATGAGAAAGAAGTATGCTTAGATGGTTTGGACATTTGGAGAGAATGAATGAGGAAAGACTGACGAAGAAAGTATATGCTGCGAGAATTGATGGATATCGTGGAAGAGGAAGACCGAGAAAGGTATGGATGGACCAAATTTTCGAAATAGCGAATGAATGGGATATCCAGAGTCATAATAAAAGGAGAGCTTGTATGAAAAAGGTTATGGCTCTGGATGAAATGAAAGAAGTATGCAAGGATCGAAAGAAATGGCGGTTGATCTGTAATGCTGGCGGTTAAAGCTGAGGCTTTTAAATTTTAAAAAAATATGTGTTGAAGTTTTTTTTTTTTTTTAATTTTTTACTGTTTAATTGCTTAGAATTTATTTGTTTTATATACCTATTTGATTGTATTAATTGCTTGTACTCCTTGACTGATAGGTTGGTATGCGGCTGACCACCCATACTGTAAAAAATGGTTCACTTTGCCAATGTCACCCCTGCTTCAGGGAAGGTCGGCAAGAGCTGCAGGGTTTATGTTCATTTGAGATTGGGTTTTTTTATATTGTAGGTCCACTTGCAGCATGTGTAAGCGCGAAATTATGCATGTCTGCTTGTGGGAATGCATTTAATATGAATCTCAAATGATACATATCTTTGCAGATTAGATTTAGATTTTTAGAATGCTTTCCTACTTGAAATACTCCGCTCTTTCTACTTTCAACTCCCATAGCTCTACGATGATTTTTGTGTTGTTTTAAAAGTTATGCTATTTTTCTGCAAACTCAAACTTTTTAAACTGCTCTCCTGAACAATTTAGTTTATGTGGCTTATGCCTTACTGACTTTTAACCGTCGATATGTAATACAACAGGGGTGCCCATACTTTTTCTTGAGGAGATCGACCTAGAAAAAAATTATGAATAGGAGATCGACATTTCAACTGTTTAGCCCATCAAATATAACTTATAAAAGCGTAATGTATAAATATTTATTAAGAAAAAAATTAGCATAAGTAAAACTACATTGAGTGCAAAATGTAAAATCAGTTTTAAGGTCGATCACTGAAATTTTAGCTATCCTCGGCGATCGATCTTAAAACCTCCCGCGATCGACCGTATGGGCACCTCTGTAATACAACATCATTAAATGCTTAACTTAATTGGTTTCACCATTACAAAAGCAACTATATATATGACAACAAAATTTATCAGCCTGTGACTGCCAGCAAGGCGAGTTGATCCTAATTTTTTTCCTCAAGGTCGGTCCTCTTTTGTTTTTTACTATTCCATATTCAAATTTTCCAATGTTCTTTATTTCCCCTACATACTTATTTAAATCCTTTTGTTGCAATTCTTAACACCATCAATGCCGAAAGCCAGTTTCTTCTCCACCGACATTATAACTAAATACATTTAAATGCAGAAAGCGTCATAAATCACTGCAGAAAACTGCTCTACGGTTCCCATAACTTTGCCGCCAAATTTTGTGCGAAAACTCGGCCGGCGTGAGGAGGTAATTTTGAAAACAGCGTGTGGTGTAATGACTAGGGTCACTCACATGGCACCAGAGGGTCTTAAATCTCGCAGTACATGTTGTGGGTTCTCAAGTAAAAGTGTAACGCTGTCGCCATGCATGGGAGGTGGCCAGAGCCTCTGCAGTTTGTAATTAAAGTCTGCATTAATCCTGACGTCAAATAAAAACTAAATTTAAAAATAAGACATCATAATTTCAAAGATATTTTTGTTTCTTTATTGGTAACGCTTACACACTTCGCCCCTCCAGTGATTGTTTGGCTTATCTGCCCTTTGATTCGAAAATGACCTTTCAATGAAATTGATTGAAGAATCACTTATAGGTTGGTATGAGGCTGACCACCCATACCGTAAACAAATGTTCTACTTGGCCAATGTCACCCCTGTTTCAGGGAAGGTCAGCAAAAGTTGCAGCGTTTGGTTTATTCAGCATTTGTAAGCGCGAACTTACACGTATCTTATTAATTTACACGTATCTGTTTGTGGCCTGTGGGCATGCTTTTGATATGAGTTTTGCATGTTTATATATCTTTACAACGCAGATTAAAGATTATATTCTACACAACCTGATCTAATCTAATCTAATCTAAGCTGCAAAGATATATATCATTTAAGATTTATATTAAATGCATTCCCACAAGCAGATATGTATAATTTCGCGCTAACACATGCCGCATGTGGACCTACAATATAAAAACCCAATCTCAAATGAACATAAGCCTTGCAACTCTTGCCGTCCTTCCCTGAAACAGGGGTGACATTGGCAAAGTGAACCATTTTTTTACAGTATGGGTGGTCAGCCGCATAACAACCTATAAGTCAAGGAACAACCTGACCTGAGAAAAAACGTACAACATGATAATGTGAGTGTTGATTAAAATATTTTTTTAATAAATTGCAAGTTTTCATAAGACACATTTGGCTATGCCACCTCTACATATTTCAAGTAAGAGTGGCAAGTTTTTATTTATATTTTGTATTGTTTGTGTATTAACACTGTGAAAATTCATACTGTTATAGTTTAAAATTTTGAAGGAATTCATTAACACTGTTTATTTTCACACAAATATATTTAAAAAGATAAAATGATCTTTTTAAATATATTTGTGTGAAAATAAACAGTGTTTTTGAATTCCTTCAAAGTTTTTATTTATATTGTAAGTATGCAAAAGGTGTATGAATGTAGGCATGAAATAAATATTAATCTTAAATGTTAAAATATCTTTACAACTTAGATTAAAAAAGTTATGGAATCCAAATTATTTTTTCTTCTTTCGTTTTTATACCACATAATCCTCTCATCGTATCTAATTTAATCCGCTAATCCTAGGATGATCTTGGCTAGACAAGGACTAAGAATGGACCGAGGATGATCCTCCCACACGGCACGATGGCTCATTTGTTGGTCTCGCAATCGATAGTCAATTGGAGTGGTCACGACCGCTTTTGCAATCGGTGACCCGGGGTTCGAATCCGATATAGTTTTCAAGTTTTACTTAGGCTCAGTTTAGACACACGAAATTTTTTTGAAAAAGTTTCGATAGTGACGTCAGACAGCGATTTTTAGCGGCAACTATCGGTTTTCCGTCTCCACACACATTTGAACAAAATATTTTTTGAACAAAACAGAATCTTTTTCTTCTAATGGCATTTAGCTGTTGCGGTTTATTCAAACATCGAATGGGATTAAAATAATGTAGGAATTAAATTATTTTAATACGTGTTAAGTTTAACTATGCGTCGGTAAACAAAAAGAATCATACAGATAATTTAAGATTCATCGTGGTGTTGTACCAATTGGCTGAATATTCCAATGTTAGTTGTGAAAATATATTACGGGTTCTTAACCTCAAAAATATTTTTATGAAACAGAATGCAATATTGCAATTGTGTCATTAATATTGCATTGGTATTTTATATTGTGTTCACATTATATTGTGTCATTGTTTTTGGCGCATATTTGCCGAGACCAACATTAAATTTAAGACTTCCCTTACGACTGAAATTATTTACGACTTATAAAAATAGTTGATGAACATGTTTCTTCCGTGAAAAGTTTCACGGAATCATTTCATAATTAAAACGTTGTAATGGAAAAAAACACCGTCGTGAAATAAAATTGTTTTTAATCCAAAAGTAAGAACAAACTTAATTTAATTATTACCTACTTCCTTTTTCTTTTCAAGGGGTTAACAATTATTTTATATTTTCCAAATTGTTTTTAGTTTTCACAGAAAATAAAGGTTTTCGAGTTTTAAATTAACAAAAAAATTTTAAATACCTACCAAAATTGTCGAGTCCATAGCATTATTGTCTTTGACTTTTCAGACATTTTAACTCCGAAGTGGAAATGTCTGAGAACTCAGTCTGACCAACATTACGAAATAAGCGGGTCATGCGGCATTTTTTAAAAATCATCATAATATCAAAATTGCCAGCAACTGTCACTGCGGAGCGGCCATCTTGCTTGACGTCACTATCGAAACTTTTTCAAAAAAATTTCGTGTGTCTAAACTGAGCCTTATCCCCACTTAACTGTCTGTTTGTGGGCATGCATTTGATATTAATTTTAAATGTTAGTTTTATCTTTGGAACTTTACACATTTTAGATTCCATATCGCCACCTAAAAGGTAAAACTGAATGAGTGCTGATTCACTGATTTGAGAAATCGTGGATAAAACATTTTATTGGATGCAACTTCTCATAGTAAGTGAACTAAGTACTTTTTGTGTTTTCTCTTGTAGAAAATAGGAAAAAAGGTGCATTTATCTGAGAATCCCTTGATGGATTATTATGTCATTTATTAAGTTTTACAGACCGGTCCATAGTCCAGTGGTATCAATTCAGACTCGTAAATGAAAGGTCGTGGATTCGAATCCCGGAGGAGCACAAAAAATATAACAATTATATTTTCAAACTTGCTCTTCGCTGGGTTAAAAAATTCATAAATGTATGAATTTTTTAACCCATCTCGAAAGAATGGATGATAAACGACTAACGAAGAAAGTGTACAAAGGAAATGTCAGAGGAAAGCGCGGAAGGGGAAGGCCGAGGAAAAAATGGTTGGACCAAATAGGTGAGATTGCGAAAGAATGGAACCTGCAGAGTGAGAATAAGAGAAGAGTATGTATGAAAAAGGTGATGAATATTGAGGAAATGAAAGTGGTTTGTAATAACAGAAAAAAGTGGAGGCACATCTGCTGAGGTACCGGCCACCCCTAGTGGAACGGCGGCAGGATACAGTACAGTACAGTTACCAAAGACCGGTCATGAAGAGGTCCATCCAGCCTTAAAGCAACTGGGTCTTGCTTGAATATTGGCGCTTTGTAGTGACCACCAAGCTCGTAAAAAGTCCGGTCGATAGCTCAGTTGGTAGAATGCTTGCATATCATTCCGAGAGCAAGGGTTCGATCAACACCGAGGGTGTCAGAAAGGATTTCCCGTTCGGTGTCTATGTGAAACCCAAAATAAATACCGGCTAGGTGTTCTCAGCCTTCACAAGAAATGAGAACCAGCCCCCCAAGAGCTGGGAACCCCCACATCAACTGAATGTGGTTGGTGTGAGGCCGCCCCCCTTACGCGTAACAATAAATAGGTCCTGAATCGCCATATGCGATCTTCGAGGATAACGCAGGCAAGAAGGTACACAATATGTGTAGCTTAGTCGCATTTTTTTTTACCTTCAATGTAACGATATATAAAACATTGCGTACTCATAAATTACCCTTCATCGCGTAAATGTATGAAACTTAAATTACTTTATAGGAGTGCTGTTGTAGCTTCCATATATATTTACATTTACGCGATCGAGGTGGGATTTACATGTTGTTTTGTACTCGGGGTGGCATTCTCTGCCCCATAGTTGTTTCCTTGTTACAGTAATGGTGGATTTACTCGAAAACGACGATCTTTTCCTCACGATTCCGTTCTTAGGAGAGCAGACGGACCATTACAAAAATTCCCCTCCATATTTCCATTTTCCGTGGACCGTCCAGTCTGCCTAGCGCCAGTTAATCACATTCCGAAAGAATGGACTCGGTGTAGTAAAAAATCCCTCGTCTATGTGACGTCACCCATCTATTTATATAATAATAAATTGGTGTATGTATGTTAGACCAGTAGTCTAGTGGGAACACTTTGGACCCGTAAATGGAAGGTCGTGGGTTCGAATTATGGCGTAGCACAAATAAATACCATTTATATTTTCAAATATACTCTTCGCTGGGTTGAACAATTCATAAACCTTTACCAAAGACCGGTTACCAAAGGTCAATCGAGCTTTACAGCAACTGGGTCTTGCTTGAGAATTGACGCTTTGCAGCGACGACCAAGCTCGTAAAAAGTCCGGTCGATAGTCAGTCGGTAGAGTGCTTGCATTCTATGCCGAGAGCAAGGTCGTGTACGTAAAGAGTACTTTGTCGTTTCTGTCAGCCATCTATGACAGATGCCTGTAGTCTTGAGATGGTCCGGTGCATTGAAGTGGTGGCTGAGTGGATGGCAAGGTGTCGCCTTGGAATGAATCCAGACAAGACAGAATTCATCTGGATGTCGTCTCCTGGTAGGAAACACTTGCTTGGCTCTTCACCAATTAAAGTAATGGGCCTGGATGTATATCCATCTAGCTCAATTAAGTTTCTTGGGGTCCATCTTGACAACACTCTCTCCATGAGTACGCAAATAAGCTCGACTGTGAGCTCCTGTTTTTTTCACCTGAGGCAGTTGAGATGGGTCAGAAACTGTTTGACATCCGAAGCTGCTAAGATTCTCATTGCGTCCTTTGTTGTGTCGAGACTGGATTATTGCAATGGTCTGTTCTGGGGTCTTCCAAGGTTTCAGCAGTCTAGACTGCAGTCCGTCTTTAATGCTGCAGCCAAATTACTTTTAGGAGGACGAAAAACTGACCATGTCTCTCCTCTGTTGCGGCGCCTTCATTGGCTGCGAGTCCCAGAGAGGATTGAGTACAAAATATGTGTTTCTGTTTTTAATGCCCTCAGAGGAGTTGCCCCATCGTACTTGTGTGAATTGTGCAGAGTCGACCAGATAGGTGGAAAACGATGCACTCTTCGTTCTGCACAGAGTGACGCCGTAAACAGGCTTCAACTGCCTCTTCGACGGAACAGAACTGGTTTCGGAGACAGGGCTTTTAGTTCGGCTGGTCCATCCTGCTGGAATAGTCTACCTCTGGAGTTGAGAACAGAGACCAGTGTTGGCAGTTTCAGGAAGTTGCTTAAGACACATTTGTTTAACAGAAGCTTCAACACATAAAAGCGCCCTTGGGGTGGCTAGTGCCACTAAACGGCGCTGTATACAAATTGTCCAATTATTATTATTATTATTTTTTTAAGGGTTCGATCCCCACCGAGGGTGTCAGAAATGATTTACCGTTTCGGTGTCTATTTTGAGCCCAAAATAGATACCAGCAAGGTTTACAAATACCTCAACAAGAAATGAGAACCAACCCCCCCGGGAGCTGGGAAACTTGGGTGGTCAGCCTCACACCAACGTATTAGTGAATGATTACAAAAATTTTGGAAAGTGAATTGAAATTGTAAATGGAAATGAAATGCCCAAGCCGCTAATACTAATTTACAAAAAATATTTAAAATACAGAACATTAGGGTCACACTTAACGAGAGCACATAAATTAAAAGGCATTAAGTCACTATTTCCGCAAACGCCAGAGTGACTTATCTCATTACTCATTGACCATCAGCCCGGTATGGGAATGAGTGAAGTCGGAATTATTTTATGGCTGTAAGATTTATGGTTCGGCTCGCGTCTTTACCTAATCCCGCAAACTGGTGCATCGTGCATCAATATAATTGCGCCAGTTGAACCATGGCTTACCTGCGCTATTCAGAATCACCCGCGGACTCAGTTAGATCCTTGTTTTCAAAAGCGATCACATAAACATTGACTATCGTATTTGCAAAAAAAACTCGTTTGTTATACGAGTGCAAATTCATTACGACCTTAAGGCTACGAGATAGCGATTCGTGTCCAAAAATATGGTGCACTTTATCTATGGAGTTCGGTCACCAGCGCTAGCAAGCTTGGATTTGATTTCTAAAGTGTAAGGAATTTAGCAAAATAGCGCTTAAGATATTATAATATTGTTATGGTTTTGGTTGGGGCTCTCTTTTATTTAACTGCAATTATTAATTTCAAAAGAATTTATTTTACACGATTTGGTTCACACTTTACAACGATTGATTTCTAGCTCTGATTTTCGACTTCACGGCTCAATTTTTTTAATTGACACTCTCCTGATGCCCTATTCCAGTCCCTTTATATAGGTACAAAAGAGCTCTTTCTTGCATATTCCAGATCATTCGATCTTTCGCTCATACCAGACCGCCGTTCATATGCCTTATTACTACCATCATGGATCATACTAGACTGTTCTACACACACTATTGTACCTGTACAGACGCGCGTAGGTACTCAAAGTTCGTAAAAATATACTTTAAATAAAAATATGCTGTTCAGACTAGGTGGGTACGTGCGCTGTACCTACCGGCAATGTATAGAGAGTAAACTGCTCGCTGTTTTATGCATGGATATATAGAACTGGATAGGCTAAGAAATCAATCCTTTGAGAATTAGCAATGCACTACCCCACTCATCATACAAAAATCCAAATTCATTCTATCGGTAACCTTCCAACTGTGAACAGGTGTGTTACCTAATTGGAAAAAAAATACATATAAATGCCAAACTGGGTATTTTCTAAACGTGCCAACAAATGAGAGTAAATGTGTTATTGAACATGGAATAATATTTCACTTTAATTACTATTCTATATGATTACGTTGATAAAATTTATTTTTTGTCTGTCAAAATATTTTTTTCGCGAAAGTGACAGCCATTTCTAGAACTAGTGATGTTCAAATATATAGGTACTTGCTCCTTCAAGTATGTAACTTCTATGCTCGCGGTAATAGATACTTGTGGAAATCATCCCGTACACAATGAGGTGGGAACATTTTTGAATTAGGAATTTATCAGATATCTTCATACTTGCAACAACACTACTAACAAATCCGTTACCATAGTGATTTCATGTGTTTCCTTGGTGATTTGTAAATAGATTGAAGACGGAGTAGAGACACGTTGCTTACATAGAAAATGAGAAAAGCATTTCATATGTCGTGAGCGAGACAGCATTATAAACAGTGTATGGTGTCAAAGACGGTGAATCATGTTGATTGGTACTAAATCACATGTACGACCCCTCCATTTAATACTTCCTCCATGGTTTTATGTGAGAAAAATACTGTAATGTGTTTGCTTTACAAAGTATAGGGAGAAGATGAGAGGCATGAGGGGGGCTGGAGAGATGAGGAACGAGGGGAACTCTAGGCTGTGTAACTAGATCAAATAATAGTATGCTTTACTCAAATAATTTGAGTAGGAATAGGCAGGTAGTTGTTCAGATTTATGGTACAACTTAAATGAAAACATGTATAATCTATTTAATACTAACTTACTGACTTATTTCGACTCACAAGCCTTGAAAGCTCAGAGCCTCCCGCACCACAATCTTCCAGGACTCTCTGTCTTGTGCCTCTTTCCTCCATGGTCCCCTTACTCCCAGAACTTCCGCATCGGCATCGACATTGTCTACCCAAGGGGTCGCATGTGGTGATTCCGGACCTATTTATTTTTACGGGTAAGGGGTCCGACCTCACACCAACCACTTCAGTTGAAATGGGGGTTTCCCAGCTCCCGAGGGGGCTGGTTTTATGTCTTCTGAAGGCTGAGTATACCTTGTCGATATATGGGTTTGAAATAAACACAGAAACAGGACGTCACGTCTGACACCCTCGGTGGGGATCGAACCCTTGCTCTCAGTATAGAATACAAGCATTCTACCAACTGAGCTATCGACCGGTCTTTTTACAAGCTTTGTCAACGCTACAAAACACCAATTATCAAGCAAGACCCAGTTGCTGTAACGCTGGATGGACCTTTGGTGACCGGTCATTGGTAAAGGCTTATGAATTTTTCAACCCAGCGAAGAGCAAATTTGAAAATATAAATGTTACATTTTTTGTGCTCCGCCGGAATTCGAAACCACAACCCTCCATTTAAGAGTTCAAAGTGTTACCACTGGACTACGGACGGGTCTTCCAGCTTAGCTTTATTATGCATATTGGGTCGTGTACTGGACAGTCTTCGTTTAATTTTGTAGGGAGTATTTTGGAGTCGTTTGCCTGAGATGTTCAGCATATCGGATGAGTTGCATCCAATTTCCGCCTTGCTGTACCTGCATTAGTACACCCGCCTCGTCTTCTCCACGACTTGCATCTCTCACTAATGCACATATTGATCTTGGATGCTCTTTTATTTTTAATTTTGTGTTGCCTTAATAATCGAGGAGATTATTAAATTATCCATGAGCCATGTTTGCGATTTTAACAAATAAATAAATTGAGTCATGCGTGCTTCCAATGTCCACCTTTGGCTTGGAAACAAAAAGGCTCACTCAGTACAGCGCCAACAGACTGAGGACGTACCAAAGAGCCATTGAAAGGAGGATGCTGAGAATCAGCCTCAGAGACAGGGTTACAAACCAGGAGGTCCGTAGACGCACTGGTGTCACTGATGTCGTACAGTGAGTGGCCTGCTTAAAGTGGCCCTAGGCAGGTCGCGTTGCAAGTCAGGACCATGACAGGTGGCCGAAAAGGATCGTCTAGTGGTGACTCAAGATGTCCAAGCGGGATGTAGGGAGACCCTAACTGAGGTAGCTGAATGACATCAAGGGAACTACAGGCAGAGGATGGCTGAATACAGCAGCCGATAGACAGGAATGGAGAGTATTGGAGGAGGTCTTCGTCCAAGTATAGGACCGAGAAAGGCTGAGGAAGAAAACGAAGAATTGCAAACAATCGTTTTTGTTTTAATTAAAATCGGTTGAGACGTCAATCCTGGAGTATATTTGAAATAACAAACGTGTTGGTTTGATCTACTAATGGTCTGCTAGATTCTAGCAGTGATTTCCAATTATTTTCATGCTACGTCCCCCTAAATTTGAAAAGAATCTTGAGGTGCGATCCTTGCTAAAACAGCGCTACCAAATATATCATCCTAATATTATTATTATTAACAACTTTTGCCACTTTTTGAGTGGCATATCCAGAGTCATAATAAAAGGAGAGCCTGTATGAAGAAGGTTATGACTCTGGAGGAAATGAAAGAAGTGTGTAAGGACAGAAAGAAATGGCGGTTGATCTGTGATGTTGGCGGCTAGGGTTTTTGAAATTGAATTTGTTTTCTGTCTTTGATGTCCATACATGTTATAATTTGTTGATATTAAAAATGTAATTTGTTGTGTATGTTCCTTGGCTTTTAGGTTGGTATGCGGCTGACCACCCATGCTGTGGAAAATGGTTCACTTTGCTAATGTCACCCCTGTTTCAGGGAAGGTCGGCAGGAGTTGCAGGGTTTATGTTTATTTGAGATTCGGATTTTTTTATTGTAGGACCACACGCGGCATGTTTAAGCGCGAACTTATACGTGTCTGTTTTGGGAAAATGCATATAATGTGAATCTCTAATGTTACATGTATTTTGCAACTTAGATTAGATTAGATTGAGTGCAAAGGTGACTGAAAACGTCATGAGTAAATAAGTGTATGGTGCGAAGAGTTAGCTGTTTTTTGATGGATAACGTTTTGTCGATAAACTCCCCACGAACAAGACCTTTATGACGTGTTCATGCATTATGCAGTTCATGCAAATGCCGATATGCAAAAGTGATCCTTCATTAAGTGATGAAACGACATTAGCATAAAAATTAAATCTGAAGATGCTCACTGTGTCCTCTCTCTCTAGTATTTATAAGTCTATGGGAAACTAAGAGTTAAACAATCACTTTTTCTTATAGACTAACAAAGAGTACACATATTGATCCTAAATCTGCCCTTATATATAGCTTCTTGGACCGGTCCGTAGTCCAGTGGCAACACTTTGGACTCGTAAATGGAAGGTTGTGGATTCGAATCCCAGCGGAGCACAAAAAATAAACCATTTATATTTCCAAATGTGCTCTTTACTGGGTTAAAAATTTCATAAACCTTTACCAAAGACCGGTCACTGAAAGGTCCATCCAACCTTACAACAACTGGGTCTTGCTTGAGAATTGGCGCTTTCTACAGCGACGAACAAGCTCGCAGAGGGCTCTTGAGGTGTGATATACACAAAAATAGCGCTAACCCAATAAATCATCCTAATTTTATTAAGAACCTGCGTAAAAACATGACATTATGATATTGGGTTTGACATAAACATAAACAACAAATAACAAGAAATATAACAAGTATTAACAAGTAATAGTTCTAATAGACTAGGCTTCGTAAAAAACCTTGCGTTCAAAGCAAAAGGGCTAGGGTTCAATCCCCCTCGTGTAATGCGCAGTGTGTGTTGCTGTAGGTCTTTATTGATAGGTAGAAAATTGGAATGATCTGAGATGTGGGAACGCTGTTTTGGCTGATGGCTGGCTGGCGCATCTGTAAGTATAATGTGATGGCTTGTTTATGCAGAGCCCAGCGCCGTAGTCTGCCAGCAAATCACTCAATACCACTACAAGACTACTTCCCTAAGCATAGGGAACTGGGCCATGCAGAACACTTATTTCATCTTCTTCTTCCTCAGCCTTTCTCAGTCCACTCTTAGACGTAGGTGTCGTCTAATCTTTACCATGCTTGTCTATTGCCTGCTGTGTTCAGCCATTCTCTGCCCGCAATTTATTTGATGTCATCCAGCCATCTCCGCGTATGCTAGAACGGCACAGTGACAAAATTACACATGACAGAGCAACACATGACAGAACATCACAATGATGTTATATCAAAAGAGAAATCATCACATGAAAAAACTTCACATACATAAAACTGAATATACCATAAACGGCACATGAAAAAACATTGTCACAGTGATGTATTTTCTGTGTTGTTTTTTCATGTGATAACAGTCTTTGTGCTGTTCTGTCATAGGTCGTTCTGTAGTGTGTCGTTCTATCATGTGTCGTTATGTAGTTCAATATGTAGGTCCCGAAGCGCCACATGCGACCCCTTCGGGGATAACGCAGGCAAGAAGTTACACTATATGTGTAGCTTAGTTGCGTTTGCGTTTATGTCATGTCTCTTTATGTAATGTGTCGTTATTTCATGTGTCGTTCGGTCATGTGTCGTTATATCATGTGCCGTTTTGTCACAGTGCCGTTCTGTCATGTGTCGTTATGTCATGTGTCGTTACACATGTGCCGTTTTGTCACTGTGTCGTTCTGCCATATATCGTTATGTCACGTGTCGTTATGTCATGTGAAGATCTATCTCTGTGTCGTTCTATCATTGAACCACTCTATAACTGTGACTTAAAAGCTCTGTGTTTCCTTCTGCTCCCTGCACCACAGTGTGAGAATATGAAGTGTTGTGCTGCGCCGCCGCCTCCTCGGAGACGTCTCCTTCTTACTTTGCGTAATGAGGATAAAGGTCGCGCCCATAAAGCAGGTTGGCGGGAACTGTCCTGCTCCCTGCCCTGCGCAGCATTATTCACTTAAACGAAGTTACTGGCGAGAGACCCGCGAGACATTTTTCTCCTGGTGGGAGCGGTGCCCACTGTAAACGCAACAGGCTTTGTGGTTCTACGTGTGACGTCATACGAGCTAGGCAAGTTGTGTGCATTAATGCAATTTCAGAAATTTGTATTTAAATTTTTATTTCTTATTTTCGTCCTCTAGTCTTCAAAGGTCTTATAAGATAATGGGTTATTGAAAAGGAGGTTACTCAAATTGTGTTAATTAATTGATTAAGGAAATATGTTTAAATGGAGTAAGTTAAGTTTCTTACAGAACCTTCAACTTTATTGCTTTTAAACTAAATTTTGCATTTTTCCTTTTTTCTGTTTATAATTTTCTTTCTTTTTATTTTGTTTTTGTTTTATTTACTTTTTTTCTTTCACGAAGTTTTCGAATATTAATACTTTATGTACTACATTTTCTCGCTTTTCTACGTATTTTTGTTGTTGTTATTTTTATAGATCGTATTTTATTTTTTCTACTTTTACTAATTTATATTAATTATATACCCATGCACAGGCTATGCCTATGTGGGTTACTCTTTTAAGTTACAAAAATGTATAATTAATAAAAAGTGTATTTAAAGAGAAATGTTGATACAAAAAAAGGAAAGAAAAACACTAACATGGATTTAAGCCACTTATGATAAGGGGTGTCGGATACAGTCGTACATTAAGCAGCCAAATTATGTATGTTTTATATACACTCTTATTGCTTTATGTATATTTATATTTCCCGGAATAAATGCTTTATTTTTATTATGTATTTTACGCGGATCTCAAGGGAGGAAACATTACCCTAAGTAAAGGGGGTCTGGTACACTTAGACCTCGCGAGAATGCTCAACAATATTCTTACAAGAAGGTACTCAAAAATACAAAAATAACCTTTCCCCCAAATCAACGATACTAAGCTGCACCTATAGTGTAACATCATGCCGCGTTCACCTGGACGGGGTAGGTACTAGACTCATTTTTTGTGAAGGCTGAGTCAACCTTGCAGGCATTTTATTTTTGTGTTTGAAATAAACACTGAATGTAATAGGTTATCGTGAATGGGGAAAACCTAGGAAAGAATGGATTGATCGGATAAGTGAGATTGCGAATCAATGGAATCTAAAGAGTGGAAAGAAGAGAAGAGCGTGCATAAAAGAGTGATGAAACTAGATGAGATGAAAGAAGTATGCAAGGAGAGAGTCAAGTGGACGCACTTGTGTAGGGGTACCGGCCACCCCTTGAGGAATCGTGGCAGGATACAAGACAAGACAAACGGAAAACCATTTTCTACACCCTCGGTGGGAATTGGGCCCAGGCTTTCGGCATGGAATGTAAGCACTCTAAAAACTGAGTTATAGACCGGACTTACAGATATGACATAAATGAAAAAAGATGACGTTATACGGTGGGTTTTGCTGAGAAAAAGACAAAAAATATATTTTGTTATTGGTTGCTTAACACCACAGTAACATAAAAAGGTGATTTTAGCTCGTTGGGAAACCCCCAATTAAAATTGAAGTGGTTGACGTAAGGCCGATTTCCTTACCTGTAAAAATAAAAAAAGTTCATCTCGCCACATGCGATACCTTAGTGGAAAACGCGGCTAGAAGTTACACTACATGTGTAGCTTAGTAGCGTTTTTTTAGAATGTCTGTTTTTTACACTGATTTAAGTATTCCTTGACTTATAGGTTGGTATGAGGCTGACCACCCATACTGTAAAAAAATGTTTCACTTTGCCAACGTCTCTCCTGTTTCAGGGAAGGTCGGCAAGAGTTGCAGGGCTTATGTTCATTTGAGATTGGGTTTTATATTGTAGGTTAAACGTGTCTGCTTGTGAGAATGCAAATAATGTGAACCCCCAATGTTACATATCTTTGCAACTTAGATTAGATTAGATTATATTCATCTCGCCACATGCGATCCCTTTGGAGAAAACGCGCCTAGACGTTACACTATATGTGTAGCTTAATAGCGTTTTTTTAGAATGTCTTTCTTTTTACACTGATTTAAGTACCATAATTTGGAGATTCTATCTTTGTGAGAAAAAAATCCACCAAATAATAGTTACCTACCTTCGATGGCATGAACATATTTTGACCGAGTACAAACCAGATGTATGTTATTACTATATCTATTTGATTTCGCAAAAAAATGCTCCGTTATAAATATGGGAACACTGTGAACTTAGAATAACATGGAGTACGCGTTGTGTCCAAATTTAAACCTTCTCACGAGTTGGTTTATTTTCTCTAGCTTTTGGTGTTATCACACCATTATCAAGAGAATATACATATATATATTTTTAAATAGATTTGTGAAAAGGAATGCAATTCACCTTGAATGCAATTCTATTCTGCCTTGCCAGAAACAGGTATTAATATCATCAATTATTAATTAATTATAGTTTATTTTAATGAATTATTAATGAAAAATTACCCAGTAACATCTGTTGAACCAGGGTCAAAGTTATGGACAAATGACCCAAGCGGAGATCGAACCAACGCTATTCCAATCCAAACACGCTAGAACGCTCGGCCCACTTGGCCCCCTCGGCCATAACACCGACAATAATAATAATAATATTAGGATGATTTATTTGGTGTACGCTGTTTTTGTGTGTATCACACTTCAAGAGCCCTCTGCGAGCTTGGTCGTCGCTGTACAAAGCGCCAATTCTCAAGCAATACCCAATTGCTGTAAGGTTGGATGGACCTTTTGTAACCGGTCTTTGGTAAAGGCAATGAATTTTCCAACCCAGCGAAGAGCTTTTTTTTAAATATCAATAGCATATTTTTGTACTCCGCCGGGATTCGAACCCACGACCTTCCATTTACGAGTCTGTAGCAATATCGCTAAACTACGGACCGGACCAATTTTCATTTTTAGGATCAGATTAAACAGTCCGTATTTTCCTTTCTAAGACCATGTTAGGTTTTAGGTGTAAGGTACATACCTTTGGATGTACCTTCAGGATACTCACTCCGGCTAGCTCCATCGGCATCACTCTCAGGGCGTGGGGTTCTTTCTTTGTGTTGCTTACTTTATACTTTGGGAAGGGTTGTATATTGAAACATGATTTAAAGGACACAACAATAGGGTTATTTATCATTTAATAAGGAATTGGAAATGGGAAACAATAAATGGCCAGACCTGCTTCAGAAGGCCTACACGTCACTTCGCATAACTCTACTGTTGACTGGAGTTCGAACTAAGACCCTGAGGCAGCGCCCCAGGCAGCAACGACTCACGAGGCTGACGCCTCCACACGTTTGAGCCCCTGGGTGGGCGCTCCTTTGCAGCCGTCTCTGGTCCACAAGGCGGATTCCTTTGCTGGCAGGAAACCCAAGGAGAAGGGGGAGGGAGCTTCATTGAAATGCCCCCTTATGCATCGTTTGGTGCATGGTCGTCGACGTCTGACCCTGATCCCTGGTCGCCGAGAACTGGCGAGCGATAATGAACGGCCGAATGAGATCGCACGGCGCAGTTCGGTTGCTTCCGTGACCGTTCGGCTATCTTCAACCCACGATACATGCACTGCACACACGTCTGATATTTTAAATGTTATTTTAAAAATAACATAAGAAACATGTAGACTCTATGTTACTCTTTTATTCTATATGGAATAAGAGAATGTAGGGACTAAGAGAATGAAATGACTTGTAGAACAATAGAATTCGGGTAATGGGGGGATCGAAATGGTCTTCGCATGGAGAATGATATCTACATATCAAATTTCTCTACAGTTTCGGCAATAGCGTCCGGTATTAAAGTGTAATTTTCTTCTTCGTATTATTATCACTATTTCAAAATAGATTTGTGAAATCGGATTAATATTTAAATGAAAAATTAATAAACAGTTACCAAATGCATACACTAACCAGGGTCAAAGCTTTTTTCAACGGGACACGGCGCAGGTGGGGTTCGAACTTGCGCTTGTCTTATTTTGCACTTCAAATAAACACCGAAACGGGGATTTATTTCTGGTATCCTCTTCTTTTCTGATCTATTTCTGATATGCTCCTTGACTTATAGGTTAGTATGCGGCTGACCACCCATACTATAGAAAATGGTTCACTTTGCCAATGTCACCCCTGTTGCACGGTGTATGTTCATTTAAAATTCGGGTTTTTATATTGTAGGACTACATGCGGCATGTTTAAGCGCGAACTTAAACAAGTCTGTTTTGTGAAAATGCATATAATGCGAATCTCTAATGTCACTTATATTTTGCAACTTAGATTAGATTAGATTAGATCCTCGGTGGGATTCGAACCCGAGCTCTCGGCATGGAATGCAAGCACTGTGTCAACTACTGAGCTATCGATCGGATTGGACAAGAAAAATTGTACAACTCGCAAAGAATCTATGTGTTTTAAAAAAAGAAGATAGAAACGAATGATGTTCACGTTTGTAAAATTTTTCTCAACATTGGTTTTGTGGTTTTTATGTTGTAGGTTCACATGAGGCATGTGCAAGCGCAAAATTGTACGTGTCTGGTTGTGGGAATACATGTAATGTGAATCTCTAATGTAACATATCTTGGCAACTTAGATTAGATTAGATTAGGTACGGCTAGTGTGTTTCCCTCTTCCTCTGTCCCTCCCTGCCTCTCTCTATCTTAGTTCCGCATCTTTCCGCTAGATTACCAGCGGTCCATTTGTATGTGGTCCCTCTAACATGCTCTTGCGTTTGATTCCACCAACATTCTACCGTAATCTCTCTCTTTCTCTCTCTCTGCTCCAACAATTATTGTTTAAAGTACACTTTTTGGTGAAACAATGTATGCTTCTAATCACGACAGGATTACTAAAAATATTCTCAACACAAAAAGATATCTAAAACTTGCAGGAGCTGATACTACCCAAGAGTCTGAGTGAGAGGGGGCTCACTCTGCGATCTGTCGACAGTGCTCTTACATCTGTCAGCACTCAACACAGAAAAAGAAGTATAGTGTTCGGAGACCGCGCTTTCGCCGTTGCGGGACCGTCCACCTGGAACCAGCTGCCTCCTGAAGTGCGCGCCAAGGAAGGGATCGAGAGCTTCAAGAAGGGAATGAAGACCCATTTCTTCACCGCCGCGTCGAGCCTGAAAGCGCCCTTGCAGTGACAGTAGTCACGAAACGGCGCTCTAAAAATCATCATCATTATCATCATCATCAAAACGTTCCGAAAGCCATATTAGAAATTACAAATATTACTGGTGATATAAGATTCTTGGCGTGATCGAGTCACGTGCAATGAAGAAGTTCTTCAACGAATGCGCACTACAAAGGAGCTCCTGCCTACCATTAAGCAGAGAAACCTTATGTACTTCGGTCACATTATGAGAAATGAGAAGTACCGTTTCCTTCATCTTATCATTCAGGGTAAGGTTGAGGGGAGAAGATCTCCGGGACGCCGAAGGACATCGTGGCTGAAAAACCTGCGACAGTGGTTCGGCAGAAGCACACAAGTCCCTGTTTCGAGCCACAGCATCTAAACTTAAAATAGCCATGATGATAGCCGATCTTCGATGGAAGTGACACAAAAAAAAAATAAGAAGAAGAATTACTGGTGGCTGATGCAGAAGGCCCAGGATAGAGATGCCTGGAGGGATATGGGGAGGCTTATGTTCAACATTGGAAAAAAAAATGCTGACCTAGTAAGTAATTGGTGACCGTATTCAGGCTCTTTGCAGAACATTAAAGTTCTTTGCTGAACATTAAAGTTCTTTGCAGAACATTAAAGTTCTTTGCAGAACATTAAAGTTCTTTGCAGAACATTAAAGTTCTTTGCAGAACATTAAAGTTCTTTGCAGAACATTAAAGTTCTTTGCAGAACATTAAAGTTCTTTGCAGAACATTAAAGTGACGTTTTTTAAACACAAATTTTATGTTTTTGTTTCAAGAGTTACATTAATGAAATAAATGACACGTTTCTCGCAAACTTACAACTGAGCTACACATGTAGTGTAACTTTTTGTTTACGTTATCCTCGAAGGGGTCGCATGTGGCGATTCGGGACCGATTTATTTTTACGGGTAAGGGGCCGGCCTCACACAACCACTTTCGGTTGAAGTGAGAGTTTCTAAATTCCCGAGGCGGCTGGTTGTCATTTCTTGTTGAGTCTGAGTAGACCCTCTCAGTATTTATATTGTGTTTGAAATAAACACCGAAACGGAAAATCATTTCTGATACTCTCCGTAGGGATTGAACCCTTGCTCTCGTCATGGAATGAAAGCATTTTACCAACTGAGCCATCAACCAGACTTTTTACGACCTTGGTCGTCGTTACAAAACGCTAAATCTCAATCAAGACTCAGTTGGTGTACCTAAAGCTGCATGGACCGTTTATGACCATCAGAAAGGATTCGAACATCACTGGGATTCGAACTCACAATCTTCCATTTACAGACCAAAGTGTTATCACTGGACTACAGACCGGTCAATTTTAATTATAGAAGGAATAAACCTTTCTGATTATAAAAAAAACATGTAAAAAATAATATTGTATCTGAAAAAGATCAATAACAATAAAATTGATAATATACTGTGAAAATGAACCAGTGTTTCACTAGAATTTTGATTCTAAAAAGTTCAGTAGAAAGCAATAACTTTGCAAAAGTTCAGTAGAAAGCAATCACCTTGCAACGCCTCACGACAGAAGCAACAACACAAGCAACACCTCTGCGGCACCCGTCCAAGGTGACATAGACCCCCAAGACTTTCAAGAATTGGGGAACCTCCAGCACAGGATTCCTTAAAAAAAAATCCATAGAGAACATCGTTTTTGGTTGCCGTGTACCGGCAGCTAATGTACATTGTAGGAGCTCGCTGCATGATTGATAAGTGATGAAAATGCCAGTTATGAATGCCCCAAACAATAAATTTGAATTTCAAAATGCTTTTTGATTGCCCATGTTCTCCCACACACACACACACACACACACACACACACACGCACACAATGGCGCACTAGCGAGCACATTATGCATGTAAATACGTCCGGCGCTAGACAAAGAAAACCAAATTACACTCTTTATCTCGTCTTTACCCGGAAAAAATGGGAACTGCTTACTCTCAGATTAATTTAGAGTAACGCTAGAGCTGTAATGCATGGAAGGTTTGAAAAAAATTTTTTTTTTCGTGTTGTTAAAAAACTAGCAGTGTGGGATAAGCTTGTTAGAAACGAACCAGTGTGAGATAAGGTCAAAAATATATTATTTTCATTTTTATTTGTTCTTTTTTAAATAAATTCGTCAAGAGGAATTCAATTAAAAACAACTTATTTTTACCTGACCTGTACCCTTAGTACGAGTTGCAAAACTTGAGTAAAGTAAAGTTTACGGAAAGTATTAAAGAGTGTTTTTCCCCAAAATCTGCCGTTTTTGTTTCTTACACTTATGGTCTTAGCAAACAAGTTACAGTGAGGAAGAAAATCAAGTTCAAACAAAAAAAAACGGCAGACTTTGGGGAAAACCACTCTTTAATACTTTCCGTAAACTTAACTTTACTCAAGTTTTGCAACTCGTACTCAGGGTACTGATACAGGTAATAAATTATTGATGAATTTACAAGTAGGTCATTGTTATTATTTTTTATCTTAAGGCATTATTAATTCATGTATTTTTATGGTTTGTGTATTAACACTGAAAATTCATCTCGATTGATTAATTTATGTTTTCTTAAAAACAAATTACTAATTAAACACTGTTTCTTTTCACTCAGTATATCAATTTATTGTAATCCGATAGCTCAGTTGGTAGAGTGCTTGCATTCTACCCCGTGAGCTCGGGTTCGAATCCCACCGAGGAGGGTGTCAGAAATGATTTCCTATTTCGGTGTTTATTTCAAACCCCATAATAAAAATACCGGCAAGGTTTACTCAGCCTTCACAAGAAATGAGTACCAGCCCCCTAGGGAGCTGGGAAACCTCCACTTCAACTGAAGTGGTTGGCGTAAGGCCGGCCCCCTTACCTGTAAAACTAAAACGGTTCAACTCGCCACATGCGATCCCTTGGGGATAACGCGGCAAGAAGTTACACTGTATGTGTAGCTTAGTTGCGTTTGCGTTGCTACCTGATGATGGCCTATAGGGTCGAAAACCTTAGTAATCTATAATTGAAATAAATTGATAAATTGATTGAAAAGAAACTGTGTTTAATTAGTAATTTGTTTTTAAGGGAACATAAATTAATCCATTAATTAATGTGTTTAAAATTTAAAACCTCTAAAAGATTTGACAGATAAAAAAGTTTGTATCAATGATAGGCCAGCGCCTCTGGCGGTCAGATTTGGAGGCAATCCGACCGATTGCATAGGTTTATTTTTGCGCCCTTTTCAATGTTCCGACCTCAATATTGCGTTTTAATTATTGTATTCCTTTCTGCCTGCTTTCCAATATGATTAACACATTTCAATTTAAAAATGAAAAATTACACACAAGCAAGAATATCAAATGGAATCATTAATTCTTATTTGCGTTGAGGCCTAGGGAATGTTTAATATGAACACTACCCTTTATTTCATTTTTAGACTTTGGGAAATCATGATTGATTGTTTTCTGAGGTTCAAATAACAGACAAAGCTCTGAACGATGAAAGAGGAAGAAAAAGAATAAGAATGATAATATTGTTGCGTGTTTCATCGTGTTGAGACACAAAAAATGAGTATTTAAAAGGAAGACCGAGAAAAGTATGGCTTGATCAAACTTTTCTATGGTCGCTAGGATGGTCGAGGGGCTAAGGCGTTGGCACTCGAATTTGCGTTGTTGACACTAACGCTGGTTCAAACCCAGCCTTGTCCTAATGACCATAACTTTGACCCAGGTCGAAATGGTCCATCCAGCATTACAGCAACTGGGCCTTGCTTGAGTATTTGCGCTTTGTAGTGACGACCAAGCTCGTACACCTCTGTGGCACTACAACAAGTGTCATAGACACCTAGAGTCTCTAGAATCTAGGGAGTCTTTCGCTCAGGATTTCTTAAAAAAAAAGGTTCAACAGATGCCATTGCATGCCCACAAGTTTCCGCTTTCGCATTAAAATAAACTGGCCAGGCAAAATAGGTTCGTGAATTTCATTCCTCTACACAAATCTACATAATGAAACAGATTGCTTAAATTGTTAAAGAATGCAAACGTACATGTAAGCAATGTATGAAAAGTTTATGTATTCCTTAATTAATGCATGAAAAACGGTTTGCAAGGACAAGAATAAATAGCGCCAACTCTGCAAAGGTTTTGATTACCCCTGAGCGCAATTCTGACACAGGTACAGTTTCAGTCACAGTCGTTTAATTTTTTTTCAATGAAGAAAACAGATAAAAGATTTTTACATGTTAAAAAAAAATCTTAACCGATCGCCATCAAACTTCACGCGATCCATTTTGAAGAGAATAAACACTACATAATTATATCTATAATCAAAGCTGCAAAGATATGTTCAAATTTAAGGCTCATATTAAATACATGCCCACAGACAGGCACATCTAGGCTCGCGCCTACACATCCTGCATGTGTGATAAATAAACAAAACCTCACATGAACATAAACCTTGCAACTCTTTTTTCCTGAAACCTGGGTGGCATTGGAAAAGTGAACCAATTTTCACAGCACGGGGGTCAGTCTCATACCAGTCACGTAACGTTTTCAGAAATTTTGGGAATAAATGCAGACTCTGACCAGCCGTAGTAGAAATAAAATCACAGTTATAGAAGTCGCTCTTTTTAAGAATATGTCCACCCCCCCCCCCTTAAAAAGGGGTCGCTATGTACTTGGTTACGCCAATGGTGGCGCTCAGCTCGAGAATCAAGAGATTAAGAATAAAACAACACCGGCCCCGGTTTTTAAATCCTTTTTAAAACTCTGAATGATTTATTATTTCGGGATTGAGTTCTCGCCCACTTTTGCCAAGTTGAACTTCCCTGTTTAT
Organism: Agapetus fuscipes; assembly: GCA_951799405.1. NCBI lineage: Eukaryota > Metazoa > Arthropoda > Insecta > Trichoptera > Glossosomatidae > Agapetus > Agapetus fuscipes. The sequence goes on from OX637359.1 coordinate 10,676,130, forward strand.
TGAATGCTTACTCGGGATAAATATTATTACTACCCTCTAAGCTTTTGAGCACTTTGAAAAGAAAATTCAGGATATTGCCGAGTTGAAAAATCAGTGTCTTTTTCAAAGACTGATCATAAAAGGTCCATCCAGCCTTACAGCAATTGGGTCTTGGTTGAGAATTGCGTCGTTTATTGTTAAAGTGGTGTAACTCAATATTTTTAAAATACATGTTTTTTTGCTGAATGGTATCACTTTTAGTTATATCTATCATTATAAAAGTGAAGCAACTCCAATAATCCTACGTGGACCCCGGACTGGATCTCTTCCCAGTCAATTGAGGACGCCATCAGCACATCCTTTGTAATTGGCACGAAGTAGTAAGAAGCGCATCTCGATGACATTGCAAGGAGTCAGTAACTTCGGGATTTTTCGGTTTTCTCTAGTGAACGAACAGGGTAATCTAGAATCACTGCTGGGTCAGGTCAAGACCATTAAGAAGGCCTTCCGCCACAAAAAAAAATAAAACATTGCATGAGTGTTCTGTGATACGCTTCCCCGGATGGAATTGTATAAAAGAAACGGGTTTGAGGTGGGTTTTGCAATGGACCTCATTGATTTTTTACTTATGATAATGCTTCGATAGCACTATATTTGCCTACCGAAACTCACAGTTCACAACCCCTCGTTCTTAAGGTTGAGGGATCTTCCCCACCATCCCCGGCAAGTATGTAGGGAGGTACGCGCACACGCTCCGAGGCGCGGGGAGTTGGATAAAAAAACTAATTAAAAAAGCAATCAAGGCTTTTCTTGGGCTGGCCACCCTTCCCTATCCTGCTGGGAGGGCGGTTCCACGACAAATCGGTCACAGACTAAGCGTCCACAGATATCGCGTCCATTGAAATATCGACACATCAGTTCGTCCATAAGAATTTTCAGTCAGGACTTTCCGTTCACTGACAACTCGATAATTGATACATCGGTATATATGTGTATATGTACACAGACATATCGGTCATGGACAATTTGGTTACATGACTTTTCAATCAACTACATTCCCGGCACAGACAATTCGGCCTTATTTACATAGGTATCTGTGTATATGATATTAGACCGGTCTGTAGTCTAGTAGTAAAGTTTTGCACTAGTAAATGGAAGTTTGTGGGTTTAAATCCCGGTGGAGCTGAAAACATACCATTTATGCATATTTTCAAATATGCTCTTCGCTGGGTTGAAAAATTCATGTAAGAACCGTCAACGGTCATTCCAACCTTACAGTAACTGGTTTTTGCTTGAAAATTGGCGCTTTCTGTAATGACGACCAAGTTTGCAGAGGGCTCTTGAAGTGTGATTCCAGCCTTACAGTAACTGGTTTTTGCTTGAAAATTGGCGCTTTCTGTAATGACGACCAAGTTTGCAGAGGGCTCTTGAAGTGTGATTCACAAAAAATAGCGGTCAGCAAATAAATCATCCTTTTTTTTTTTGGTTTCTGTATATATGTAAATACACATCTGTTACAGAAAATTTGGTAACACGATTTTTTTTTTTTACGATTTTTTTTACGATTTTTCCATCAACATTCTGGTCTCATATAATAAATGCCCACATACAGCTCCATCGCAGAAAACTTGCTCTTCAAAAAACCATTGTAATTACTGTAGTTTAAAAAAAAAGTAGTTTTCTGTGATGGAGATGATAAAAAATTGTTGTGTATTTTCCTTGTCTTATAGGTTGGTATGCGGCTGACCACCCATGCTGTAGAAAATGGTTCACTTTGCCAATGTCACCCCTGTTTCAGGAAAGGTCGGCAGGAGTTGCAGGGTGTATTTTCATTTGAGTTTCGGGTTTTTATATTGTAGGACTACATGCGGCACGTTTGAGCGCGATCTTAAACATGTCTGTTTTGTGAAAATGCATATAATGTGAATCTCTAATGTTACTTATATTTTGCAACTTAGATTAGATTAGAGTTGTGTGTGGACCATGTCGATAACTTAAAGGTTTTTTTTTTTTTTTTTTTTTTTTTTAAATAGTTTATTCAACAAAACAGGAAAATACATTAAAATATATAAAACAATAATAAAAATATATACAATTGATGTTGTACCTTCCCAATTACAATGTTGACATTAAATATAAGTATTAAAAATAAAAAGAATATAAAAAAGAATATAAATATAAATACTAATGACAATATGATATTTTTTCATACAATGTTGACATTAAATATAAGTATTAAAATAAAAAAAAAGAATATAAGTATCAATACTAATGATAGTAAGATATTTTTCCCTTTTTTTTTCAAACACAAAATATAAAATATAAAAACCTATTAAAATAATCATGATAACCGTAATGACACCAAACAATAAAAGATAAAAACAGAATTACATATATCAAATCAGCCTTACATTCACTTGAACATGCCAATATTTTCAATTATAATTTTAATTTTTCCCACTCACTAATACCTACACACTGAAATTCTAGTCAAAATTCATTATATTTCATGAACACGTTTCTATTATTATTACAATTACAATTATTATTATTATTATTATTATTTTACATCATTAATCAAGAATTAAGGGCAAAGTATGGCCGTCGTTAACTTTTTCAAAGTATTGGTCGATTGGTAAAAAATATCCAGTTCACTAAACTTTTCATTGAACAACCGCGAAGCTCTCAAGAGGAATGAGTTTCCGTATGAATTTGTTTTGTGAGACGGAATATAGAGCTGGATTTTGGTGTTTCTTGACGTCATCCTAGGCACTCGGATTCCCACTTCAGACAGGAGTTCGGAGCAAGACACGTTACCCCGGATGAGTTTGAATAGGAACATTAGGTCCAGAATACTCCGTCTCGCTTGGAGCGAAAACAAACCATAGTGTTGCAGCGCCGTATGATAATCGGCAAGCTCTCGATGGAGACCGTCTCGGTACAAGAGTGTCCTGATGAGGCGTTTTTGGATGGCCTCTAATCTATTGACATAGATGATATATTGCGGGTTCCAAACCTGGCAAGCATATTCAAGTATTGGTCTTACGTAAACTTTATAAAGACATAATGCCACTGCAGTGTTTCGGAATGGCTTACAAGATCTCAAAACAAACCCAAGCAGTTTGTATGATCTTTTAATGATGCTATCTATGTGGTAATTGAATCTCAATTTATTGTCTAATACAAGCCCCAGATCACGTACTTGATCGGCAGGTTCCACGAACTCCGATTGAATCTCGTATTCAAAGACTAATGGGTTCTTTTTCCTAGTGAACCTCACGATGCAACATTTAGAAACATTTAAAGAAAGTTTATTTACGATACAATAGTCACCAAAGCGTTTCAAATCTCTTTGGATAGATACACAATCTCTCACGGATGCCACCTCTGAAAAAATCTTCATATCGTCTGCATAAAGTAAGACGCTTGAATTGAGGAAGCAATGTCTTATATCGTTAATAAAAATTAAGAATAAAAGAGGACCCAGATGGCTACCCTGCGGCACACCCGAGACGACCCGTTCACGTTTGGAGGTGATTCCCCCAATCGTTACAGATATTGTTCTATCATACAGGTATGATTTGAGCCACCGGAGTAGGTCACCGTGTATTCCTTGCCACTCCAGCTTGGAAATTAGGATATTGTGGCTAATCTTATCAAAACATTTGGAGTAATCAGTGTAGATCACATCAGCCTGAGATCCTGCGTCCATAATCTTTAGAATTTTTTCCGTAAACAGTACCAGATTTGATGCGGTGGACCTACCTGGTAAAAACCCATGTTGATTTACATCAATTGCATTTTTCACCGCGGAGAAAATCTGATCATATGCTATTTTTTCGAGTAACTTCCCAAATATAGATAACTTAGATACAGGGCGATAGTTTTCAACATTGTCTTTATTTCCAGATTTGTAAATTGGTACTATGTGCGCATATTTCCATTTACGTGGAAAAACACCCAGACTAAGTGATTTTTTAAATATTATTGCTAATGGCTTAATTAATTTATCACAACAGTTTTTTATGAAAATAACCGGCAAACCATCCGGACCACAACCTTTCCTCACGTCTAATGAGCGAATGCTTTCACATAACCTATCCTCATTGATGACTATGGACGAGATAGTGGTAAAAGAATAAGACATATGAAGTTTCTTAGACAAATGCTACTTTTGTCCTGTTTTCTACGAGATAAAACACTATGAAATACTGAAAATCCTGTCGTTTAAAACCTTTTTTTTTAACACTTTTTTATAATTAGTTTACTTACAAAGAAAGTCACACTATAGAAAAGTTTTTAACTGCGATTTCTCAAATCAGTACATCAGCCCTTATTCAGTTTTACCTTCAAGGTGACGATATATTGTATATGGCCGGAATGTCGTTAACCGTTAAGCTGTGTTGACGAACTATCGTGTGACCGATTTGTTAATGGAAGTACTGTTTGTGGACGAGATATCTGTGACCGATTTGTCGTGACCTGGCTAGGAGCGCACCCCCTCCTCCATTCCCCCCCCCCCAATGCCACTTTGAATATGGGGAAAGCAGTCTGTCTTGAGCTTTCGCACGATTCCTAAGACTTGATTCTTCTCGAGTAGGTAAGTTTTTCTTCGTAGGGGTTGATGACATTTGCTTCATTGCCGCGGAACAAAACGCAATTATTGTCTAATATTAAAATCGATTTTTCTTTTTTCAGATTTTTCAACAACTTTTGAAGCTTTGTAACATTTTTGAAGCTCTACAATGTAGTACAATAGGTATATATGTAGTAGAGATGAATTGAAGCGTTCGAGATGTGTGTCTACCGAAAATTGATTCAGATCTCTTGGCGTGATCGGGTCACCGATGAAGAAGTCCTCCGAAGTATGCGCACCACAAAGGAACTTCTGTCAACCCTTAAGCAGAGAAAGCTGATATCATACTTAAGTCACATTTTGAAAAATGAGAAATACCGTCTTCTTTATCTAATCATACAGGGTTAGATTGAGGGGAGAAAATCTCAGGGATGCCGAAGAACATCGTGGTTGAAAAAACTGCGACAATGGTCCGGCAGAAGCATCAAGTTCCTGTGTTTTGAGCTGCAGTATTTAAAGTCAAAATAGTTGAAGGAGAAGAAGAGAAAGAAGAGAAAATGACGAGTACGTAGCTACTCGGAATTTCAACCGCGGATGAATCTTTTTTGAAGTAGAAAAACAAATCGGCGGTAAGTTAATTTTCAATAAACGGGCAGTGCCTCAAAGGGTATTTGATGGGCTGAAAAAACTTGTTAATTTACAGAGAAAACGTTCAAGAATTTTTATTTCAACAATCCCTGCCCGAAATGTAAAACTCTAAGTTTAAACACAACCAAAGCGTTTCACTTAAAAATATATTCAAACATAAATAGCGCCTCTAGAAAGCGTTTCAGTTTCTTTTAGTTGTTCTGTTAACGTCTACGTTTTTTACTTGGGGCATAACCCGGAACGTAAGGCATTTTAAGACCACAAGAATCCTCGAAATATTTAATGAGTTGTTTAAAATTTTGATCCAGAACTTGTGCGAAAGAAATCAGTTGTAAAACAATGGAAAATACGTGAAATTCTGAAACTGGGAACAGAATTTCGTTTGCTTTATAATGATTTGATGGTTGATTGATATTGCGGTGAAATTGTGAACCAAAATATTTATAATTATTTAAAAATAAGGCATATTCAGGAGCAGAATGGTTACATTTTTTAAATATTTTTAACCATTCTGCTCCTGGAGATGCCACATTAGGCGAAAATGTTCGAGCACAAAAAAAGAAATAAATAAGTGAATTAAAACTCTGTTTTTATCCATCTGAATTTTTAAATAATTAAAAATGGAATTTCACTGTGTAAATACATACAAAATATTTATGTTTTACTGCAAATGTAGGAAATAAGAATGCAGTTTCAGGGAAGGTCGGCAGGAGTTGCAGGGTGAATGTACATTTGAGATTCGGGTTTTTATATTGTAGGACCACATGCGGCATGTTTAAGCGCGAACTTATACGAGTCTGTTAGTGAAAATGCGTATAATGTGAATCTCTAATGTTACATATATTTTACAACTTAGATTAGATTAGATATTAGAGTGGTCTACCGTGTGTACAGTTGAAGAGACTTTAATCTGTACTCAATATGGGAGCACGTCTAATATATTATTATTTAAAAATTAGTGCTTCCATTACCCCTACATTAAGAGACCAGCTTCACTGGCTTAAAATTGGAGAAAGGATTGAGTATAAGGTCTGTTTAACTGTTTTTAAATCGACACAGTGTGTTGCCCCGCGGTATATTTCAGAGCTTTGTGGGATGGACACGGTGGAGGGGAAACGGCTGGCATTAAGATCTGCAAGTAGTACTGCTGTGGATAAATTGATTGTTCCAAAACGATTTAATAAAACAAAGTTCTTGGATCGTGCCTTTTGCATGGCCGGCTTTGTGCTGTGGATTTTTTTAAAGAAATCCTGTGCGAGAGACTCCCTAGATTTCAGAGACTCCAAGGGCTCATGTCACTTGTTGCAGTGCCGCAGAGGTGTTGTTTTACAAGCTTGGTCGTAATAATGAAAAAGGCCCAGTTGCTGTAAAGCTGGATGGACCTTTTTAGTGACTGATGGTTGGTAAAGATTTTATGAATTTTTCAACGCAGCGAAAAGCATATTTGAAAATATTAATTGTATATTTTTTGTGCTTCGCCGGGATCCGAATGCATAATCTTCCATTTACGAGTCCAAATTGTTGCCATTGTACTACGGACCGGCCCAACGACACGCGGTGTTTCCAAGCAGTCACCTATCCAAGTGCTATCCGCGCCCAATTTTGCTTAACTTCGGTGATCTGATGAGAACCGGTGCTTTCAACATGGTATGTATGGTCTGAGACATGTAATGCCTTACCGCATGAGCCAGTACATGCAAACGTGTCTGCTTGTGTACATACATTCCAAATGATTCTTAAGGTACATCACTGCATTTACGGAAGTGGCATTTCATCACAGTAGCGCCTGAAGTCGAGACACAGCTTCCTTAGTTCCGTGCAGCCCTTGTATACGGATCCAGTGGCGGTGAGATTGCGAATGTGGAAAGAGGAATGTCTGAGAGCTTTGTGCAGCCTGCAGAGAGCCTACCTCCAGGAAAGAACCTCGAGTGGCCCGTGTAGAAATCTATAAACAGATTGAGGACCAATGTTGGAAGAGCCCGGGCCAACATGTTGACCTGGGGATTTCTGGGACGGGAGGACTCTACACTATGTGAGTGTGGAGCTCAGCAAACTGTGGAGCACCTGCGGTGTTGTCCCTCCTGTCCGACAAGCTGCTCCATGGATGATCTCTTTGCGGGAAACCAAAGAGCTGTAGACATTGCTCGTTACTGGGCCAATACGGTGTGAAGCTGACACGAAGAAGAAGAAGATTTGAATCTTAAATAATAACACATATTTGCAACTTAGATTAAATCTAGAGTACAAAGGGGGATGGCAAAATCACCCTCCCTTAATTCTGCCAGTACACGTGCACTAAAAAACGTCAATAAAACACACACACACACACGCATGCATATCTCTCACTCCTTCCAGACTCTTTTACATTTTCTAATTATACTCAGCATCTTTCACTCTCCGTCCCCCCCTTTTTTCTCCATCTTGGGGGGGGGGGGGGAGGTTTTACAAACACCCCCAACTCTCCCACATCCCCCCACGTCTTCTTACATCCCCCAAGACACAGCAGAAAAAGAATGTTATGTTTTGCGTCTTTCTATCGTTACGCAATAAAAAAATATTTTTTTGCATTGTTTTCAACCACGCAATTATTTTTATAATGGTATTTTAGGATAGTGATCAACGCTACGGACTCATAAATGAAAAGTCTATAATGAAATAAGGCTGATTTATTCTGTTTTTGTGTGTATCACACCTCAAGAGCCCTCTGCGAGCTTGGCCATCGCTGTAGATAGCGCCAATTCTCAAGCAAGACCGGACTTCGGACTCGTAAATTTTCATTTTACCTTTTTTACCAAAAATGTTACCAAAAAGGTTACCAAAAATGTACCATTTAGATTTTTAAATTTGCACTTCGCTGAGTTGAAAAATTCTCAAATCTTTACCAAAGACCGGCCATCAAAAGGTCCATCCAGCCTTACAGCATCTGGGTCTTGCTTGAGAATTGGCGCTTTTTACAGCGTCGACCAAGCTCGCAGAGGGCTCTTGAGGTGTGATACACACAAAAACAGCGCTCACCAAATAAATCAGGCTAATTTTTTTTTTTATATAAAAGTCTGAAGCCGCCTGTAGCGGAGACTAGTATCAGAGCTGTCGAGCTGAGCAGTTAAAAATACCCTCTGAAATCGAACCAATGTGAACAGAACCTTAAAACAAATTATGTGAGACAAATTAACCGATGTTTTTTTATTCAATTGAACCTGTAAATCGTAGGAATATTTTGTTTTGTCAGAAAAATTATTAAAATCTCCGTTGTTGTTTTATATATAAAAGGAATGGATATAACACAAAAAGAAAATACTTATATAATGAATGGGTTATGTATAATTTGAGATAAAGGCATTTTCTTAAGGAGAAAATTTGTTTTGCGTGGATGTGATTTCATAACTAGAAATATGTATGGAAATTAATTCACTCACATGGGGTGCTGATGTATTCTCCGTACATTTTTTATATTAACGCGATGGCGGGGAGTTTTTTTAAATTGTCTTATACTCGGGGTGCAGAACCTTGCGGAGCCATGATGACCTTACACAGAGGTCGTAACGTGCGTGGAGCTTAATTAGACAAGGAAAAGAAATGTGGGAGGGAGGAGGCCTGAATGATATAACTCTTCAAAGACTACGCGTGGAATAAAAAAAAAACATATTTGACATTATTATGTTTGGATGTAATAAAAATATAAAAAAAAGATTTGTGAAGACGAATGCAATTCACCAACCATTTCTGCCTGGCCAGAACCAGGTATTATTATTTATTTTTATTTATTAAGAGGTGCAATACAGACAATTGGTACATATAAACAATAAAAAAAAAAAAAAAGTACCTAACAGTAACACAAATAACCAATCATCCAAACTATGCACACTACATCAATAGACACAAGCATTCATCTTCACACAAACATCACGCAGGCAATCACAGCTATACAACACTAGAAGCATACACAGCATTCACACCATTACAATATTTCTTTAAAATAAATCTAATACACACATAAATTTGTCACTTGCCCCCAAACAATTAAAAAAAAAGAACAAAAAATAAATAAAAATAAAATAAAAAATAAAAATAGAAAGTGAAAATGAAAAATAAAAAATTGAAAATAGAAAAATAGCCCGATACTCAACCCACCCCAGAAACAATATCAGATCCAAAAATAAGTAAACGTATTTGTTTTTTGAATTTATATTTAGTGGTCTCAAATAATTCACACTGCGAAAAGCTCTTATTATAAACATCACACATTCTATAGGTTGGATTTCTCGAACCTGCAAAGGTATTGGTTTTATGGAGATAAAATGGAAAACAAGACCTAGTGAGATTAGGTAATCTAAAATTGATTTTATTTAAAATATCAGAACCAGGTATTAATATCATCATGTAATAATTCATTATGGTTTATTTTAGTGAATTATGAATTAATAATTACCCAATAACATCTGTTGAACCAGGGTCAAAGTTATGGTCAAATGACCCAAGCGGGGATCGAACCAACGTTATTCCATTCCAAACACGCTAGAACGATCGGCCCACTTGGCCCCCTCAGCCATAACACCGACATGTAATATTGGATACGTGGTCCATGGCAATGAGGATAGCCTGGAACGACTGGTTGTGATTGGTGGCTTGGAGCAAAAGAGAGTAAGAAGAAGATCACCAGCACTATGGACCGATCAAATGAAGACAGCAGTAGGCACCTCGGTCGTTGGAACGCTGCAGGCAGCGTAGTCAAGAGAGTACTGGAGAAGAGTGGTCACTTCCACACGGGTCACAACCCTCAGCAATGAGGAACAAGATTAAGAAGAAGTTATATCAACTAGAGGGCTTTAATAAAATAGAATGATTTATTTGAGTAGCTCTGTTTGTGTGAATTACACCTTAAAAACCACCTGCGGGCTTGGACGTCTTGGACTTGGGCCTGTAGAAAGCGTCAATTCTCCAGAAAGACCCAATTGCGTGAACGGGCTTTGGTAAAGACAATGAATTTCCAACCCAGCGAGGAGCATTTTGAAAAATACAAATGGTACACCCACGACCTTCCATTTAAGAGTCCGAAGCGCTACCACTAGACAACGGACAGGCTTGTGAGCCGAATAACGTAAGTAAATTTTGTCACTACGAACCTGCCAAATCGTTCTGTAAGATAAGCTTAAGTTGAAACAACTCATCCTTCGTTTGCTGAGCCATCCTGAAATAGCAGCGAATCTTGGGGTTGGGATATCCTTGCAGATTCTGCGTTAATTTCCCGCCTTGGAATTTTTAATGTTACGACTTCATTGAAATCCTGGAGCAAGAGGCGGTACGTGGATAATTAGGAAGCCTAATTCCCTTTTGATTAAGACGCACGGGATTCTTTTAGAAAGTACAAAAGAAAAGTTGGCCTGAGCTTTCATATTTACATGTACACTGTTATGTTCTACGGGTTCAATTTAATGAAAACTTCGGTTATTTTATTTCACATAATTTACTTTAAGATTCCGTTCATATTTGGTTCGAATTCAGAGTGGCTTTTGAACTGTATAGATCCACGGCTGGGATACTAGTCTGACGCCACATACAGCTGTGGCCTTTTTTAAAGCACGCATAAGGATTGTTCTCGATCACTAAAATTCTTAGATAAAGAAGCACTTCGGTTATTTTATTTAACACATTTTTTTAGGATTCCGTTCACATTAGGTTCTAAAACAGAGTAAATTTTTAACTGAACAGCTCGACGGCTCAGATACAAGTCTCTTTTTCAAAGCATCTCAATCTCTATTTATAGGTGTGTAAGGGTTATTCTACCACGCTAGAATATTTTTATTTAGAACATTCGAGCAACTACTTACACAATATTGAGCAAATACAAGTAAAATCATACGAGTACCTACATCTAAAGACACAGACACACACTTACATTCATAAGTAAACGTACACAAACACATATTCGTAACCGTACTTTATTTTTTTTTTACGCGCTTACAAATGCAGAAATTTGTACTTACAAAAAAAATCCAAACCTCAAATGAACATAAGCCCTACAATTTTGCCGACCTTTCCTGACACAGGGGTGACATTGGCAAAGTGAACCATTTTTTACAGTATGGGTGGTCAGCCTCATACCAATCTATAAGTCAAGGAATAAGATATTATATTTTTTAGGGTTTGATTATAAAACATTTTAATAAGGTACCCGCAATTGCGTGAATTGAAGATGTGTGGAATACACGATGGCACTTCTACAGAGTGATTTAGTTTTCATACAGTTTTTTATTTACGCAAATGTTTTATGCTCCAAGTACACTTATTTTTTTTTTTTTTTTTTTTTATTTTACTTTATTAGGAGAAAAAACAGATACAGACACAGTTGCAATAAACAAAAAAGTGGATACATATAATTTAAAATGCCGACATCCTTAAAAATTTCCCACATATATATTATAAATATAATTTAGCTGACATAAAAATATAAAAGAAGTAGAGGAAGTCAAAATTCAAAAGTAATAAAATTAGTAAAAGAAACAAAAATAACAAGGAGAAACAAGAAGAGTAAACAAAGAAAAACATAAGAATGTAAAAGTTAAAGAAGAAAAAAGAGAAGAATAAAAAAGAAGAACAAAAAGCCCAATCAGCACCTATAAACTGGGTGTAAAAGACATTTTATATATAGTTTTCATCAAGTCCCCCCTAAAGGAGTATTTCCCCTTATTAAACAAATCTAAATCATTAAAATATTTATTAAAATCACTGCACATTCTATGAATAGGAGCTCTTTGACCTGCATTTGTTCGACATTTTGACAGAAAAAATAATTGTGAAGAACGAGATGCGCATCTTGGTATACGAAACTTAATTTGACATAGAAGACCAGGGCAATCCGTTTCCGATAGACAGATACTCCTCAGAGTCAACGCACTCAATATTAAACATCGATTATCAATACTTACCAGATTTAGATGAAGTAGGCGTTTGTCGTAAGAGCGGTTTTCGTAGCTTAACCGATGGAACAATATTTTCGTAAATTTTCTTTGAACCGACTCTAGTAGAGTTTTATACACATCATAAAATGGGTTCCATACAGTCACAGCAAATTCTAGTTGTGATCGTATCAATGAATGATATAAAGTCATATAGCTCGATATCATTTTGAATTTTTTTGTCACACGAAACACAAAACCCATCATTTTATTCTCTAATGATGATGTATGTTGCTCCACTAATTATTATAATCCCCCGCTTAGCCATAATAGTCACTACGCACATCTTGCATAAGTGCTAAACTACCGTAGCACTTTATCCTCTACGAGAAAAGTACTTACGTTACATTATTACTTCGTATAATTGCCACAATTTTCTTGAGAAAGAGTGTTATAAATATTTAGAGATTGTGAAGACTAAAAAAAAAATCGTCATCTTAGTGCTTGTTTGCCTTATCTGCAACAGAGGTAATTTTACATGAGAAATGTTAATAATAAATATTTAATTCAACGTTTATAACAATATCCAGAGTCATAATAAAAGGAGAGCTTGTATGTAGAAGGTAATGAATCTCGACAAAATGAAAGAAGTATGCAAAGACAGAAAGAAATGGCGGTTTATCTGTAATGTTGGCGTCTAGGGCTAAGGTTATTAAAATAATAATTTTGTATTTTGAATTTGTTTTTAATGTTTATACATATTATTATTTGTTGATTTCAAAAATGCAATTTATTGTGTATGTTCCTTGGCTTACAGGTTGGTATGCGGTTGACCACCCATGCTGTAGAAAATGGTTAACTTTGCCAATGTTACCCCTGTTTTAGGGAAGGTCTGAAAGAGTTGAAGGCTGTATGTTCATTTGAAATTTGTGTTTTTATAAATGTTTTTAGGCTTTCACGGCCGGATCTAGATGCTTGATTTTCTGGTTCCGGGTTTTGATGTTGTAGGTTCACATGCAGCATGTGCAAACGCGAACTTATACGTGACTGCTTGTGAGAATGCATATAATGTGAATACCCAATGTTACATATCTTTGCAACTTAGATTAGATAAGATTAGATTTATAAATATTTCTCATTTGATTATCTTTCAGAATAATAAAAATGACAAAATTTCACTCATTGTTTTTCATCATGTAGAAAGAAACGAGAATGCAATTTGGCAAATGTTTTAAATTATACACTGAATCATTAATTCGCAAATGTAAAATTCGCGAGGTATTTACATTTGAAGCCACATTTACATCTGAGTGAATTTTAACCCTACGACGTTAAGGCATCTTCTAATATAAAAGTACAAAGAAGGTTTTTCTACATCATTTTCATATATGTTCATAGGTTTTTGATTCCAGAGATTTTTTTTAACGATTTGTATTGAAGTAATCTATAATAATAATAATCTACTATCTAAGTTGCAAGGATACATTCATATAAAGCTCTCAGATGTATGCCCACAAACAAACACGTGTAGTTCGCGCTTACAAATGCTGATTGTGTACTTACAAATAAAATCCAAACCTCAAATTAACATAAGCCCCACAACTTTTGCCGACCTTCCCTGACACAGGGTTGACATTGGCAATGTGAACCATTTTTTACAGTATGGGTGGTCAGCCTCATACCAACCTATAAGACAAGGAAAGTCGAGTGCATAAATAAAGAAAAACTTCAGGGGAAGCATATATGAAGACTACGTGGTTACTGCAGGTGCCCAGTAGTACAGAGACAGATAAAGGCTGAGGATAACAGAGGCCAGGAAGAGATATTGGGCCAAATAACCATGTAAAGAGAAGAAGAAAGGAATATTTCTAAAGGAAGGTTTTTATTAAAAAAAACGGTATCATTATCTGGGCGTAACAAAGGACAAAACTAAGCTACACAGAAAGTGTAACTTCTTGCCGCGTTATCCCCGAAGATTTTCGCATCTGGCGAGTGTAACCGATTTGTTTTTCCAAGTAAGGGGGCCGAAATTACGCCATTCACTTCAGTTGAAGTGGGGGTTTCCCAGCTCCCAAGCGGGCACACTTAATTTTGATTTTCGTCTGATTGGAGCTTGGTGCAACAGGCTCTTTGTGTTTACTGCAGTCGTCACGTTAGTTTTGAGAAGTCGTGGAACAATTTCATTCACGACAAAAGAAACGCACTCTCTTTCAGGTGATATACAAGTCTATGCAGACTGTCCTGAGAATAGTAGGGTTAAATACTGACTGACGTCTTAGCTAGGTTATGTATTTTTTGTCTGTCTGAGCCGCAGATATTTACAATGCTAAGTGCGTGCAAAATTTAAATTCGGCAATGTGACGATTTCAAAGTTAAACACATTACAGATTCCGAGTGTGTTTTTAGAGGTTTGTACGTTCTTTAAGAGTTTGCATACAATTGTTCGTTGTTGGAAGATGAATGTGGGGGGTTCCATAGAAATCTCTTATTAAAGAATGGTAAAATGCTTTACTTGTGTCAAACCCTGTTCCATTAGGGGTGGCCAGAATTTCTGCAGAGTCTCCTCCACTTATTTGTCTCCTGACATTCTTCTCTCAGCTCATTCATATCACTCACATTTTGATACATTTCCTTCTTTAACAATTCCGTCAGGAATTTAAATTCACATAAAAATACAATAGACAGTTTATAAGTGGAGAAAAAAAAACATTTCATTCAATTATAAACTGAACAGCATGAATTGATCCAATAAGCGAGATTCTATCTAATCTTAATCTCTAAATCTAAGTTGCAAAGATATGTATCATTTGATATTCATATTAAATGCATTCCCACAAGCAGACACAATATAAAAACTCAATCTCAAATGAACATAAGCCCTGCAACTCTTGCCGACCTTCCCTGAAGCAGGGGTGACATTGGCAAAGTGAACCATTTTTTTACAGTATGGGTGGTCATCCTCATACCAACCTATAAAACAATTCAAATAACTGAAATCTGACGACGTTGGAGAGGTAGCGGTGGCTACGATTGATCAAGGAGACCAAGGTTGACCGAGACCCTCCTCGGGCTGCCGTGCCCGATGATGACGATGAGTTTGATTTATTGAGTCCGTAAAAAATATTATGAATGCGTTATAAATGAAAAAAAAATACGGAAAAAAACAGTACAATGGAATGGTTTGTATATCTAGAAAGAATTGACAAAAATGACTAAAAAAAGAGTGTATAAGGGTGTACTAACGACAAGCGCGGAAGAAGAAGATTGGATTTATCAAATAAGTGAGATTGTAAATTTTTGGTATCTGCAGAGTGAAAAAAAGAGAAGAGCATGTATGAAAAGAGGGATGAATGTCGAGGAGATAAAAGAAGTATGCGAGGACAGATCAAAGTGAAAACAATCTGCAGAGGTAATGGCCAACCCCTAGCGAAATGGCGGCTGGATACAGTAACAAATAAAATACGAATTTAGTTTTTTGCAACTTTTTTATTGTTTGAATTCAAAACTGATATCTTTTGTCTACCAAACGTTTCGTTTTGCTACGTTTGAATACAAGGAGAATATTTTTAATGAAAAATATCGTTCACCTCACAACAGTGGGATGATGCAAGAAAAAGAAAACATGCAAAACTCTGCAGGTACGTATTTTAATTTCACGACAGATCATCTCTCGGGTGAAATTAAAAATCTCTGAACTTTCTCAAGTAAGTACACAGATCTGTGCTCCGAGTATACAACTTCGAGCTTAAACTGAAACGTGGCGTTTATCTTAAAAGTGTATGGAAATTAAAATAGCAACTCAAGTCAGAACTTTAATTACGGTACATTTTTTTGTACATAATGATCAGGACCAGTGCCCTTAGTACGAGTTGCAAAACTTGAGTAAAGTATAGTTTACGGAAAGTATTAAAGAGTGATTTTCCCCAAAATCTACCGTTTTTGTTTCTTACACTTTATGGTCTTAGCAAAAGAGTTACAGTGATGAAGAAAATCAAGTTCAAACAAACAAATCGGCAAATTTTGAGGAAAACCACTCTGTAATACTTTTTGTAAACTTTACTTTACTCAAGTTTTGCAACTCGTACTCAGGGTACTGATTCTGTTTTGAGTGAATCATCGACGCTGAGCGCACGTCAGTTGAAAGTCTGCTTTAGATGAATTTATTCAACAAATTGAGGTGACTTTTTTAACATGTGTACATAGCTTTCTTGACTAATTGGTTGATAAGAGGCTGACAATTCAATCTGTACAAAAATTATCACTTTACCAATCCCACCGAGGGTGTCAGAAATGATTTCCCGTTTCCGTGTTTACTTCAAAACCCAAAACAAAATACCAGCAAGGTTTACACAGCCTTTACAAGAAATGAGTACCAGCCCCTTCAGGAGCTGGGAAACTTCCACTTCAACTTAAGTGGTTGGCGTATGGCCGGCCCCTAATCTAATTTAATCAAAGTTGCAAAGATATGTAACATTGGGGATTCACATTATATGCATTCTAACAAGCAGACAAGTATAAGTTGGCGCTTGCACATGCCGCATCTGAACCTACAACATAACTGCTCAAATCTTAAATGAACATACACCCTGCAATTCTTGCCGACCTTCTAACCGAATAAAGGTATTTAGCAACCATTCAACCAGGTGCAATCCGGCCAAGTGACGTGACATTTTCTGCGCGATTTGAATCAGTTCTCTGAAGTGTAATGGTTGACCTTAAACGCTGTGGTTAAGTCTAAACTTGGAATCTTCAGCTTGGCGGGCTCATCCGAAAAAAAAGAGTAGCGTCTGCAATCAAAAGCCGCCAAAAAAAATCAAAGGTTTTTGTTCACAGGCAGTTTGCTTCCAAGAACAATGCAAGACAGAGGAATAGAGAGGATACCTGCTCCTCCGTGGGCCTCCTCATCCGCCCTCATTAAGGAGCGGAAGTGGGAGCCGAACCCTGCACCCTCGGTTCGGGGGGCGAAGCACGTACCACTTAGCCCCCGGTAGAACAATACGGTCCTGGGCGCAATCATTGTAATGCCCGCCAAATGAACAATCATTATTTTATCTACTTCAAAAGGGATGGATTAGATTTGACACTTTTTTGAGGGTTCAGCTGAAAACAGTTTTTCTTAAAATTAAAATTGTAAGAATACAACATAAAGTTTTTCTTCCTGAGTTGATTTATTTCCTCGGGCGCTTTCAAGAGGAAACTAACTGATTTAAAATTACAAATGTAAATTCGGGAGAAAGTTTTTAGGTGGCTTTCTTCTTTTTAATTTTAGATATGTTGTTTGTCCTCTTGATGATGATGTAATAGCATCGAAAGCGCTCGAGGAAATAAATCAACTCACGGAGAAAAAAAGTTTGTAGGTGGATTTCTCCGGACAGCACGTTTGTTATGTAAGATCTTTTAGTCGTCCTCTTGATAATGATGTGATAGCATCGAAAGCGCTCGAGAAAATAAATCAACTCACGAAGAAATAAAGTTTGTAGGTGGCTTTTTCCGGAATGCACATTTGTTATTTTAGAACTGTTAGTTGTCCTCTTGATAATTGTGTGATAACATCGAAAGCGCTCGAGCAAATAAATCAACTCGTGAAGAGAAACCTTGTGTTTTATTTCAACATTATCAATTTAAAAATAAATTTCACGATCTTAGTTTTGTTTAGCTGATAGTGGTCTAAATTTAATATGAAAACTAGCATTAAAAGAAGAAGAAGTCGATTTTGATGTCTAATATCATTTTGTCTAACTGAAAAATTAAAAGAGGAAGAAGACGTCTTAAGTCATTTTTTAGTTGTAAAACTTTATTTTGTGTTCCACCAGCCCCCTACTGTCAACATGTGTTTGCGGCAGTAAGACAAATAAATGTGCGTGCTAAAAATACATCGAGTTTGATTTCTGCGAGTTGTAGTCCTCTCCACTTTTGCCCAGGATTCCTCTCTTCCCTACCATCCTTTCTTATACCTACATCTGAACCATTTTTAGACTAGATAACATTTTTAAAATTTTTATATTATATAATCTATCTATTACACAAAATTATTATTCAGAAGTACATTTTTTTTAGTAACTACATGAATTTCATACATGCATAATAAAAAAACGTACAACATAAAACGTTTCTTTATTTTTCTCTTTCAAAATGAATGCTAGCGAAAAAAACCCTAAAAAATATTTCTTTGAATTTTCCCCCCAATCTTTTCGCTAAGCATATGAGGACGCAAATACTCGCTGGGAATAACGCGTGCGGTTTTGTTTTTATTTGTGCAAAATATTTTGTGCTTTTTAATGAAGGGCCGTGGGGAGAAAAGGAAAGAGGAAGACCGGGGCAGGTGTGGGTGGATGCAAGTAAATCTTTTCGTAATTAAAAGGGAAATTTCGGCAGTCTTTTTTGACTGCTGGAAAAATTCACAGTTGGAATATGGCCTCATTATTTTAGTCTAAGAAACCGTGGTGTAAACAGACAGAAATTGCATCGATAGAGACACAAAATATATATCATTTTTTTGGCAACCATTTTGTCCCCCCAGTGGTTGTATTATTGTTATATTATTTTTATAAAAACATTTAAAATAAAGTAAATGTGTTCAGTGCATGTATCGTGGGCCGAACAGAGCCGAACGGTCACGTAAGCAACCGGACTGCCCCGTGCGATCTCATTCGGCCATCCATTATCGCTCGCCAGTTCTGGGCAAGACGTCGGCGACCAAGCATCAAGCGGTGCAAGGGCATTTCAACGAAGCTCCCTCCCCTTCTACTTGGAGCATCCGCCATCCAAGGCACCCGCCTTATGGACCGGAGCCTGGTGCAGAGGAGCCTCCACCTTAGGGCTCCACGTGTTGAGGCATCCGCCTCATGGACTGTGGCTCTCAGGAGGCGAAGCCCTAAGCCGTGATCATCACCTCCCGAGCTTATTGTAAGCTCGCCTCGGAACTCCAGTCAACAGAAAAGTTAAGTGAAGCGACGTGTAGGCTTTCTGAAACAGGTCTGGTCATTTATTGTTTCCCATTTCCAGTCCCATATTAATTTCTAAATAAACCTATTGTTTTTTCCTTTAAATTATGTTTCAATATACAACCCTTCCCAAGGTATAAAGTAAGCAACACAAAGAAAGAACCCCACGCCCTGAGAGTGACGCCGATGATAGCTAGCCGGAGTGAGTATCCTGTAGGTAAATTCTGGAGATACCCTTTCATTCTAATAACATAACATTATCTACCACTTGATTCATAGATAATCTTTCAATGAAACTGACTTAAAAACTTTGGTACGTCGGTAGTTGTAGCGCTACGGGCAGCGTAGTCAAGAGAGAAAACTGGAGAAGAGTGGTTGCTTCCAAACGGGTCACAACCCTCAGCTATGAGGAACAAGAAAGCAAACAACGGAGACAGTACGTCCTCCCAGTGCTTGTTTGGCTTATCTACCATTTGATTAAAAAAATGTCCTTTCATTGACATTGTAGTAAGAATCACATTCTACGCAATACAATAGTAGAATACGATAATGTGAGAGTTGTTCGAAATATTTAAACAGTTTTCATAAGACAAATTGGTCCAGTACACATACAAAAATTGCTCATGTGAAATTACCTCTTATAGGCATAAGACAATCAAGCGTTAAGGATAGTTCGGTGTTGTATTTTAAAATCTAAATGGCGTATTTTTTGTGCTCCGTCGGGATTCGAACCCACGACTTTCCATTTACGAGTCCGAAGCGCTAACCACTAGTCTACGAACCGGTTTATCTTATTATTAGTTGAGGAATATAATTGCTTAAATGTGATATTTAAAGTACGATCACCTCTACTATGATGTATGCCTTTCGATGCATGAATGGAAATTGATTTTCATGTATAGGAATGTATGTAAGACGCCGTATTGATTTACTTTTGTCCCGGCTAGCAGATGTCAAACCAAGATAGAATAAATAATCGGAAGCTTACTTAGCAACATGGCTGGGCTGGCATAGAGTACGCATTGCATTGTGGAAACTTATATATCACGGAGTCTTAATAAAAGGAGAGCTCGTATGAAAAAGTTTATGACTCTGGATGACCGGTCTGTAGTTCAGTGGTAACACTTCGGACTCTGAATGGAAGGTTGTGAGTTCGGATCCCGGCGGAGCACAAAAAATATATCATTTCCATTTTCAAATTTGCATTTCGCTGGGTTAAATAAATAATTCACAAACCTTTCCAATGCCCGATCATCAAAAGGTTCATCCAGCCTTACAGCAACTGGGTCTTGGTTGAGAATTGGGCTTTGTAGCGATGACGACCAAGCTCGTAAAAAGGTCGATAGCTCAATTGGTAGAATGCTTGCATTCCATGCCGAGAGCGGGGATCGATCTCAAGGTTTACCAGCCTTCTCGGGAGCTGGGAAACCCCCACTTCAACTGAAGTGGTTGGCGTAAGCCCGGCCCCTTCACCTGTAAAAATAAATAGGTTCAAATCGCCACATGCGACACCCTTGGAGATAACGCGGCAATAATTTACACTGTATGTGTAGCTTAGTTGCGTTGCGTTTTATATCTTCTGTATGCCATACTATCTCTCATCGCTGATTTTGTATCACAGTTGCTTGCATGTCTCCTATAATGTATTCAGTCTCAACGACTTGCACAATTTTACATACGCCGCCAATGCATTCCGCACAATCGTCTGCTGTCAACTCCTTGCCATTATTGCAATAAGAAGCGTCTTGGCTTTACCCCAAGTACAAAAACCCATTTAAAACTCAACCGCACAGAGTTGTACAAAAATATATATAAACTTAAACGCTCACCAGAGGCACTTTTTTAGTCTGCAAACATTTTTGTCTGACTTGAAAAGTAAAGTTTTTAACTTGATTTACTTGCCTATGGGGACAAGTCGTCTACCCCCTTAGTAGTACAGTAACCAAAGAATTAAATTTCCCGTTTAAAGTCAACTAGTGAGTTTTTCCCAAATAAATGGATGGAAAATAAAACAGTGCCTCTAGTGAGCGTTGACGTTTATAAATTTTTTTTTGTGAAACGCTTTGGTTGAGTTGTAAAGTGCTGTTTGATACTTGGCAGTATTGTACGAGGAAATGCTGAACGAGAAGAGGTCACGTTTCATACAATCGACGGCGCTGAAATAAAATTATATACCTGACGATGAAGTAGGTACGTTGCATTATCAAAATTAAAACAGAAAATAAATTAAAATACGTTCAGATAGGTTAAATTTTGTGCTCGATCTTAGCCTCGCGTGCGTATGTGCATAGAAAGTAAGCATTATCATCATAAGCTCAATATCCTTGCTTTGGCATTGGCTGAATCAAGGATTTTCCTCATGAAAATTTATCGTTTCATGAAGTCTCTGCAACTTAGATTAATGACATGGGTAGTGTATGGATTGATGAAGCTCAGAGGTTAAAATTTGGTTAAAATTTCGGCACCAAAATTGAATGCATATTGCGTATATCTATTGCGTATATCTAAATGAAAATAAAATTTCCCTGCATTCTCTATTGTAAGTTATTTTATTTTTTTGAGCGTAGCAGTAATCGTTTATCTAAGAGAAACTGAAAATACTTACAGCCTTATCTTCATATGCTATACTTGCATTATAATTAAGCTTTGAGTGCATATTGTGCATACCTTCCATACTAACTGAAAATTAGAATCGTTTCGCATTTGAAACCCGTACCAATTTTATACGTTGCAATGATCATAAGGAACTCAGTAGAAAATACTTCCAGCGTTATTTTTCTCGTCTTATAGTGCATAACGATTTAGTTAAGAATTTCGATAGGTAGAATGACGCTTACCTTGAATGCACATTTCATATACCTACCCTACTAACTGAAAATTAGAAGCGTTCCACATTGAAATCCTTTGTAATTTTTTGGGCGTAATAACAGTCTACTAGTCTACAAGAAAAAAACTACACAGAGTCCAATCTTTATCAACTCTACTTTTACAATGATTGAGCTTAAATGATTAGTCAGAATAGCGCCAAAGTTGAATGCATATTAAATCATATAGAAAATTAAAAGCGCTCCGCACTTCTAATTGTTTTTTTTTAGCTTTTCCGCTTTTTCTTGATACGATATGGTCGTACACCTACATTTGACGTTTTTGATATTATGGCAGTGTTTCTGATTGCTTCGACTATTGATTATTGGCTGTTGAGGAGTTTGATAAATGACCAGTAAGACAGACACCCCATGCGGATTGTGTGTCGAGCGAACGGTGAGAACTCTCTACAAATATTGTCTCTGGTCTGTTCTGTATTTGCTTACGTGTTTCATAAAGAGTGTGGCAGCTCAGAGCAGTGTCTGTTCTATTGAGGCCATGGATCAGAGGCAGACACTGTATGCAAAAGAACGATAAAAAGTAATAAACAATAGAAAATTTTTTAAACAACACCGACCATGAAAGTGAAAGTTTCAAGGTTTATTTCATAAAATTCACATCTATTATTTGAAATCGTGTTTTTAGTTTAGATATATTTTCAACTAATCTTAGTTTATCGTCGCTGCACGTAAAATTTGACTTATGTGAAAAATTTACGAAAATGAGTTTAATACATGAATCGACTCAGTTTTTTCCGCTCTATCATCTAAAATAAGATTTATGTAAAAAAAATGAATTTTTCACTAAATAAAAAACGAAGTATGTTTTTGTATCCAAAATCATGCCCGCAAATATGACCTATGTGACGACTGCGCACATAAGTCATATTTTAGCGTGCGCCATTTTGAATCTGCGGCGACATTACTCGAATTTTATACCTGCGTATCCACCGGTGTGAAGACAGCCTGACAAAGCCGTTTCCCTACATGTATGGATTTTATTTTCATGGGAATTAAATTATATTTATTCATTCCTTAAGTTTTTTTCCATTAAACTAGCTCGTATGTAAACAAATTGTCTTTTCGCTAGTGATGTGATACAAAAAAATCTTTCAAATTTTGATACTTTACAATTTTTCATACTTTGGGCTGGAAGATTGTGAGAGAACGAATTCATAGACACCCCTTTTTTTCTTCTAATATGATAGCTAAGTATATAATGAAGCATAATAAGCAATAAAAAAAATGTGTCTTTTCGCTAGTGATGTGAAAAAAAAACTTTAAAAATTTTCATACTTTACAATTTTTCATACTTTGGGCTGGAAGATTGTGAGAGAACGAATTCATAGACACCCCTTTTTTTTCTTCCAATATGATAGCTAAGTATATAATGAAGCATAATAAGCAATAAAAAAAATGTGTCTTTTCGCTAGTGATGTAAAAAAAAAACTTTAAAAATTTTCATACTTTACAATTTTTCATACTTTGGGCTGGAAGATTGTGAGACAACGAATTCATAGACACCCCTTTTTTTCTTCTAATATAATAGCTAAGTATATAATGAAGCATAATTAGTAATAAAAAAATGTGTCTTTTCGCTAGTGATGTGAAAAAAAAAATCTTTCAAATTTTCATACTATACAATTTTTCATACTTTGGGCTGGAAGATTGTGAGAGAACGAATTCATAGGCACCCCTTTTTTTTCTTCCAATATGATAGCTAAGTACATAATCAAGCATAATAAGCAATAAAAAAAATGTGTCTTTTCGCTAGTGATGTGAAAAAAAAACTTTAAAAATTTTCATACTTTACAATTTTTCATACTTTGGGCTGGAAGATTGTGAGAGAACGAATTCATAGACACCCCTTTTTTTTCTTCCAATATGATAGCTAAGTACATAATCAAGCATAATAAGCAATAAAAAAAATGTGTCTTTTCGCTAGTGATGTGAAAAAAAAAATCTTTCAAATTTTCATACTGTACAATTTTTCATACTTTGGGCTGGAAGATTGTGAGGGAACGAATTCATAGACACCCCTTTTTTTTCTTTCAATATGATAGCTAAGTACATAATAAAGCATAATATGCAATAAAAAAATGTGTCTTTTCGCTAGTGATGTGAAAAAAAAACTTTAAAAATTTTCATACTTTACATGACAAATGACTAGTACCTATGAAATTTGACTTAATATGTGACGAGTTGCGTGCGCGCCACATCATGTAATATGATGTATGTCCACTTTTTTATTAATAGAAGGATAAGTTTTTACAAAATATTGCGAAAAGCACATTGAGGATATTTAAAATACTCAAATCTATCATCTTTGTGCTAAAATATTGGTAAAGAATTAAAATTGAAACATTAAAACAGTTTTTTCTTGTTTTCTCAAAACAAGGTATATGTCACATAAGTCAAATTTTACGTGCAGCGACGTTATATTTATTTTTAATAGCAAAGGTTTAATTACGTAAAGTTCCTTAACTTATAGGTTGGTATAAGACTGACTACGGGTACTACTTCAGGGAAAGTTGGAAAAACTAGCAGGATTTATGTTCATTTTGGATTTGGGTTGTTTATTTTGTACGCGCGCGCGCAAAATGTGTAAGCTTCAAGTAACGCGTGCCTGCTTGTGGGCACGCATTAAATATGAATCTTAATTATAAAAAGAGAGTATAAACAGGGTAGAGAATAATTCATTCTAGAATAAATATTTTGAATATAATGTTTGAAATAACACAAGAGAAATTAATTTACAATGAGTCCAATAGAAAACACATTTTTTTTTGTCAATATCAAGTTCAAATTTTTTTTGACCATTTGCCTACACATGCCCTATAGAAGGAACGCCTCAGGATCATTGGTACTACAAAAAAATGATCCAATATTTCTGAAAGGTGGTCCTGAAAAAAACGAGATATTCAAAACAGAAAATTCTACTATGGGGCCGTCCATAAATTACGTCATCGATTTTGGCCGATTTTCGACCCCCCCCCCCCCCCTTACAATCATCCTATAGTCATTATCTAATGACCCCCCCTCCCCCTTTTGCTGTAATAATGGATGAGCTTAATAATTAATAATGTTATATTAGTTACATAGTATTTTGAATATTTTGTAGAAATTGGTATTTACAAGAACGACGTCACTTTTGGTACTCCTACATCATTTGCCATCAACCGCAGACCAGACCCCCCCCCCCCACCCCCCTTAATGCGAATGACGTAATATATGGACAGCCCCTATTCAGATTTTGTGAAAGTCCATTTTAACAGATTTAAAAAGTGAAATTTCCTTGTTACAGCTCACAGTGAGTTTTATTATATTTATTAACGTGTAATCTAAAACGTTAATGTATCTTTGCAACTTAGATGGCTTTGCTACAAAAAAAAATCCTAATCGTTTGTGAATATGCTTGCATGCATAAATTCTAGATTTGTACGTAGCGCTTAGTCTATGTTATCCCCATTGATTTAGAGTGGCGTGCCTTGTAGGTGTGGCAGTGTCTGTCTTGATGGACTACAATATACAATGCTATGTAAATATTATCATATCCTACGTCAGTTTTATTTATAAATATATCTAAAGAAGAAGTTACAACGGTGGATAGACTCAATAGTTTCTATAATCTAAGTTGCAAACGAATATTACATTGTCAGATCTGTGTCAGTTCACGCAAAACATTCAGACTGAAAATAAAATATCGGCAAGTTTTACTCAGCGTTCACAAGAAATGTTCACCTGCCTTTCAGAAACTAGGAAATCCACGCGTGCATGTGCTGTTGGTCGTTCTGACACATACATACAGGACGGGTTTGTGAAGGGTTTGAGCTAACTTTAACTGCAGTGGTTGGCGAAAGGCCGGCCGCTTACCTGTAAAATATAGAGGTATATTCACATATAAATATTATTTGATCTGAAACCTTACTGAATAAATAACCAATGTCTTCGGGGACAACGCAGTAAGAAGATTGCACTATATATGCAGCTTAGTTTAGTTGCTTTATAAGTACACACAACATAACATACAAATACGTCTTCAAGAAAGCGGAATATGCATTTGCTCCGCGTCTGCGGCGCCTTTCTTTGTTTTATTTTTGCTTACGTCATTAGGGGTTGCGGTGAGGTGGGGGTGGGGGTGGGGGTGGGTGGGAGAGAAGGGATGAGGAATGCCGGGGAAAGTGCGGCTGGAGGAGGCAAGGCGACTGGATTACTCCGCGCTGAGAAGCGAGAAGGAATACATTATGCAGCGACGATTATTATCTGCGACTGAATCTGGAAATGAGTAATCAAAGATTGTGAAGGAAATAAAAAATGTATTACATCTTCATGTCTGCCAATGTCACCCCTGTTTCAGGGAAGGACGGCAAGAGTTGCAGGGTGTCTACCCATTTGAGATTTGGTTTTTATGTTGTAGGTTCACATGCGGCATGTACAAGTGCGAACTTGTGGGTATGTGTCTGCTTGTGAGAATGCATGTAATGTGAATCTCCAATGTAACATATCTTTGCAACTTGGATTAGATTCTATTCAATTAGACTAAGGGATGCAACAACATTTTGAACCCTACGGATTCGTATGTAATGCGCGCCCACAAAAAACGCGATGTTTGCGATTACAAAATAAAATCAAATACATTCGCCCTGAAACGTTCTTTAAAAACAGGTTTTTTCCTGAAAACTTTTGGAATTTGCTGAAGAAAAAAATACAGTATGGCTGGTTTGGTCGATAGATCAGTTGGTAGAGTGCTTGCATTCAATGCTGTGAGCTCTGGTTCTGGAAAACCCCCACTTCAACTGAAGTGGCTGGCGTAAGACCGCTTCCCTTACCTGTAAAAATAAATAGGTTACACTCGCCGTATGCAAAATTCTTTGGGGTTTACGAGGCAAGAAGTTATATTATATGCGTAGCTTAGTTGCGTTGAATAGAATGTGTATATTTTCAGATTTAATCAAGACATCGAACTCTCGTTTTGATTCCAATGAAATCATGTATCGTTTGAAGCTTCCAGGTATGGGAATTTCTGTGCCCCCTCCTATCTTCCCATAGTCCACCATCCCCCCCTCCTCTTCCCAAGCTTGCTTCTCCATCCACCCATACTTTCCTCGGTCTTCCCACCCCTACTCTCTTTTTCCAGTCATACGAATGTTACAGAATATACGCACAGAGGCTCTCAAAGTATTTTGAATATTGTAATAAAATATTTTTTACGAACCGTGATGTAATCTTTATGTCATGCATGCTTCCAGTATTAATCTATGGCCTGGGAACAAAATGGCTCACTCAGTATAGCGCCAATAGACTGAGGATGTGACAAAGAGCCATTGAAAGGAGGATGCTGGGAATCAGCCTCAAAGACAGGGTTCCAAGCCAGGAGATCCGTATGCGCACTAGTGTCATACAGCAAGTGGCCTACTTAAACCGGTGCTGGGTTGGTCACGCCACAAGGCAGGGCCATGACAGGTGGCCAAAATGAATCGTCCAGTGGTGGCCCAGAACATCCAAGCGGGGAGCGGGGAGACCCTAACTGAGGTGACATCAAGGGAACTGCAGGCAGAGGATGGCTGAACAAAGAAGCGAATATACAGAAATCGAGAGGATTGTAGGAGGCCTACGTCCACGAGTGGACTGAGAAAGATTGAAGAAGAAGAAAGGAGAAGATGTTGAGAAGGTAGGATTTTTCTACGCTTTTCTTCTATAAGAGTCACGGAATTAAAGGTTTTATTCTACTCCAAAGAGACGAATTTTGGCTTAGAAGAGACACGTCTCCTAATGGACTTGAATAAAAATGCTTATAAATCCATCCTTCTCTACATGATTGTGCGTCAAATTTATTCTTATTCCAAATATTATGAACTTTTATCTAGAGAAGGTCGGATTTTTCATCGTTTTTCTCCTAAAAGAGACTTGCCGTTAAATTTTTCTTCTACGCCTACTATCACGATCTTTGGCGTAGAAGATGCACATCTTTTGATGCCGTTAGATATGCCTCAAACGAAACGTTGAAATATTCGACCTTTTCTACATCCTTCTTTGTGCCTTCAATGTGTAAATGTTATTGATACTCAGATTGTAGATTACATGAGTCAGCCTCGTTACTAAAAAAATAACAAAAAAATAAATATTGAATACAGTCGGTAACAGAATGGATCCTTGTCGTACACCCCTTTTGTAGAGGCAGCTTTGAGTGCCTCTGGTCCACATACACTGTCTGATTGAGTATGGCTTTGTTGCATTTGTGTTTTATTTTTCCTCATTATTAACTGAAACGTTGGTTGTCTTGATGAGACGCGAGACATTTTTTTTGTCGTCTGGCGAACCTTTTTCACTTGTCCCTGAATACTTGGTTTCCCTTTCATAATAAAGACGAATTGATTAGCTGAAATGGTTTTTTGCTATTACTTTTCAATGTAAAAATACTATTGATATTGTATGAATATGTAGTTATGTCGTTCCCTCAGTATTTGTTTGGCTTATCTACCGTTTGATTCAAAGATGACTTTCTTTTTTAAACAGATTTTTGAAGAAGAATGCAAATTACCTGGCCAGAAACGGGTATTAATATCATCATGCTTGATTTTTTGGTTCCGGTTTATGACCGTGGTCCATATTTTTGCTTTTTTTCTTCTTTTTTATTTTTATTTTTTCTAGACTTTCAGCTGACGTTTCGTCTCGTCTGTGGGTAACTTCTTCGGAGCTCTGCTCACTGAATCCAGCCGTGAAAACCTGAAAACATTTATTAATATCATCAATTAATAATTCATTATTGATATTTGATGAATTATTAATTTAAATCCTTGCTTCGTAATTCTGTATTCTGTGTTAGTTTCTATTTACACCTGAAGATGGGAGGTACTGCTTCTCCCGAAACTGGTCGTGTCCAAAAATAAACTCATGTAAATTAAAACAAAGCAATTTTTATTTTATTGAATTATTAATTAATAAATACCCAACGCCAGAGTTATTCTATCCCAATTACGGTAGAAAGATCAGCCACTTGAACCCCTCGGCCATAACACCAATAAACATTTCAATGAAATTGTCTTGAGAATCACAGTCTACACAATCTGAGCGAAGAAAAAAATGCACAACACGCTAATGTGAGAGTTATTTTAAATATTTAAAAAATCAATGTCCAGTTTTCATTAGACACATTGTTCTAGTATACATACGAACATTGCTCATGTGAAATTACCTCTGATGGACATAATACAAACAAGCACTAAGGAAACGAAAAGTGAACAAAGTTTCTACAGCATGGGTATTTCTGATAA
This sequence comes from Agapetus fuscipes, assembly GCA_951799405.1. NCBI lineage: Eukaryota > Metazoa > Arthropoda > Insecta > Trichoptera > Glossosomatidae > Agapetus > Agapetus fuscipes. Next base: position 10,705,311 of record OX637359.1, read on the forward strand.
TACTGTTATGTAAATAGCAAACACACATAAATATTTAGGTAAGTAGGTACATCATTTATAGCTGATGAGAGTCGTATATAAGTAGGATAAATTATTATAAGTACCTAGGGTAAAGAAACTATAGAAAAAAGCCACTAGATGATCTACTCTGAGAAGATTCTAGCGAAATCCACCTCTAGTGATTTCTATTACTGAGGTATAAAAGAGCGCGAACAGCTTGCAGGCGGACAGTCTTCATACGACACTCTACTTTTAAACACGAAATACAGTATAAGTGAACACAAACCTTCTGTGAAATAAATGTAAATTGCTAAACCATAAATGTGAATTGTAAAAAATAAATATAATTGTAAAAATAAATCTAAGTGTAAAATAAATATCCCGTAAAGAAGACCAGTTTTTAATTTAAAGACTATTTGATCTAAATCTAAATCTAAGCTGCAAAGATATGTATCATTTGAGATTCATATTACATGCATTCCAACAAGCAGACACACATAATTTCGTGCTCACACATGCCGCATGTGGACCTACAATATAAAAAACCCAATCTCAAATGAACATAAGCCCTGCAACTCTTGCCAACAATACATAGTAAATATTTATTACAAGAGTGAAATGTTTACAGTAAAGATTATAATTAACAGTACAAGTAACAAAAATGTTGCTTGGTATGATGCTGTGACTGCAGATACTTGAGAAATGTCCTACTCGACGTTTACGGCTCGACTACCCAAGACAAATAAGAGTTCAAGTGGGAAGACTGCAGCGAGCATGGTGGAGAGAGAGTGCAGTACTAGCGAGGCTGCAGGAGCTGCGAGTACAGCTGCTATAAATCATAGCGTAAACTCCCCACCGTCGTATAATATAATGCAACTAAGCTACACATATAGTGTCACTTTTTGCCTGCGTTATCCTCGAAGGGGTCGCATGTGGCGCTTCGGGATCTATTTATTTTTACAGGTAAGGGGGCCGCCCTCACACCAACCCCTTTAGTAGAAGTGGGAGTTTATATATATATATTTTTTAAGAATTCCTGTGCGGGAGACTCCCTAGATTCTAGAGACTCTAGGCGTCTATGACACTTGTTGTAGTGCCGCAGAGGTGAACGAGCTTGGTCGTCGCTACAAAGCGCCAATACTCAAGCAAGACCCAGTTGCTGTAAGGCTGGATGGACTTTTTAGTGACCGGTTTTGGTAAAGGTTTTATGATTTTTTTCAACCCAGCGTAGAGCATTATACATATTTGAAAAATATATTTTTTTGTGCTCCGCCGGGATCCGAATCCACAACCTTCCATTTACGTGTCCGAAGTGTTGCCACTGGACTACGGACCGCTCCAAGAAATGCCAACGACACGCGGTGTACCTGAGCGGTCACCCATCCAAGTAGCATCCGCGCCCAATGTTGCTTAACTTCGGTGATCTGATGAGAACCGGTGCTTTCAACATGGTATCGTCGTTGACATATAAAATAAATTATGAATTTTACCGACCTTCCCCGAAAAAAGGGTGACTTTGAACAAAGTGAACCATTTGTTACAGTATGGGTGATCAGCCTCACAGCAACCTATAAGTCGAGAAATACAAATGATTAATTTCATTTAACTAAAAAAAAACAAGCAATTGCTAAGTAAAATAATGAAATTAAAATGCACCATTAATGTATTATTTAGATTTTCGACAGTAACTTTCTGAAAGTTCATTTTTACAAATATACATAAAATCCAATTTGATTAAAATGAACTTTTCGAGTTTATTTTGTAAACAACTAGTTTTGTGAGAAACAGTATCTACCTCTTATTTTCAGGTGTTTCGAAACTTTTTTTGCCTCAGGTGCTTTACAAGTACGCATACATTTTTTTCGAATACTCAATACTTCGAGTATTGTGAAAAAACTCGTACTACGGGTACTTAAGTAATAAGAAATACTACAAAATTAGCTCAAAAAGTGAATTTTACTTAAGTTTACTATTAATAGTGTTTTTTTTTTTTATTTCCAAGTCAATCTTTTGAACTTTTTCACTTAAAAAATAAAACTTACGAGTGTGTTTTGCATTAGGCAGAAAAGAAAAACCCCAGTGAATGGGGGGAACGCCGAGTGTGTATTCTGAGTAATTTACATAAATAGAAAAACTACTCTCCTGCGATCTGCAGCCTCCTCGTCTCTGGATTTCCTTCAGCAGTTCATTGTGTGATTCTGCCTTTCATGTTCGGTCTTCCTTAGAAAGAAGCGAGTGCAGTGTAGAAGTGTAGGCACATACATGTGTTGCGCTTAGACATGCTGACATACTAATTTATTGTTGGCTTTTAAAGAGTAAATTTTCATTCATGTTTTTGAATACTGAAATTTTTTTTCTGTCGGATTCCTTGAAATGTATCTGTAATCAAAGTTGCAAAGAAGTGTTAATTAATTTAATTAAGATGAGTCTTTTAAAATAAAGCAAACCTCACATATACATTCTTGGACCGGTCCGTAGTCCAGTGGCTACACTTCGGACTCAAAAATGGAAGGTGGTGGATTCGAATCCCAGCAGAGTACAAAAAATTGTACTAAATGTGCTCTTCGCTGGGTTGAAAAATTCATAAACCTTTACCAAAGAACGGTCACTGAAAGGTCCATCCAACCTTACAACAACTGAGTCTTGCTTGAGAATTGGCGTTTTCTACAGCGACGACCAGGCTCGCAGAGGGCTCTTGAGGTGTGATACACACAAAAACAGCGCTCACCAAATAAATCATCCTAATATTATTTATTATTATCTTACAATTAAAATGATCATCGAAATTTCAAAAGGCTACGCTTTTTAATACAAAATTATTCAAAGTAAAAAAAACTTAAATATGACCCTATAATCTATAAATCTAAGTTGCAAGGATATATTCATTTAAAGCTCTCAAAAGCATGCCCACAAACCAACAAGTGTAGTTCGCGCTTACAAATGCTGAATGTGTACTTACAAATAAAATCCAAACCTCAAATGAACATAAGCCCCACAACTTTTGCCGACCTTCCCTGAAACAGGGGTGACATTGGCAAAGTGAACCATTTTTTACAGTGTGGGTGGTCAACCTCATACCAACCTATAAGCCAAGGAATACAAATACTAAATAACATTTAAGTATACAAAAAGAACAAAAGCCTAAGCCCCTAAAAATCTTTTACTTGTTAAAAACTGGTTTAAGCACTGCATTTGAATGTATGCCATAAACTCAAATGTAACCATAAACGTCATAGTAAAATCAATCGCTAATACACCATTCAATATGTTACCTAGTAAGTAAAACTGTGTGTATTCACCCCTAAGCTTTCCTCACACCATAAACAGGCGATGTTATCTCGGTTGATGCGCTGTCAATATCTATTACCAGCACTATTGTTCCCCGAGGGGATGCAACGATAATGCGCCGCACCAGCGCAATCCCAGAGGCGGGCGGAAGGGGTGTGTACTCTACACAGAGGGGCTTAACTTTGCCGTGTGTCGTGCGAGTATTTGCGACATTCATTTCAAACGAAACCCAGCTTTCAAAGTGACGAAAAGTTTCACATTGTATAGATTTTTAGATGGGGATGTTTTATTTCAAAGGATGCAAAAATAATATTGAAATGGCGGTTGATCTGTAATATTGGCGGCTAGGACAAGAGTTTTTTAAATTGAAATTTTGTGTTATGTTTTTGTTTTGATGTCCATACATTTTATTATTTGTTGATTTTAAAAATGTAATTTGATGTGTGTGTTCCTTGACTTATAGTTTGGTATGCGGCTGACCATCCATGCTGTAAAAATGGTTCACTTTCCCAATATCACCCCTGTTTCAGGGAAGGACGGCAAGATTTGCAGGGTGTATGCCCTTTTGATATGTTAAATCGCGAACTTGTACGAGTCTGCTTGTGAGAATGCATATAATGTGAATCCCCAATGTAACGTATCTTTGACTCTTCGATTAGATAAGTTACCAGTGGGACTCCTTCTTTTTCCATGTCCCTACAGCTCATATCTCCCCTTGGCCTCCATCAGCCTTTGTCTCCAACTCCTGTCTACCGCTGCGGCCTTCCAGTCTATTACCTGCAGTAGTTGGTTTGCGACCTTCCTCACCTCATCCTCCCATCTCAGCCTAGGTAACTAGCCAGTGGGACTAACTAACTTAAAATCCATTGGAGGAAGATGCCATGCTTACAAAAGTCCAAGAAATCGGAGGAGTGTCTATGAACACAATAGTACCTGAACATAAAGTGTCCTCAATTTGCAGCTTTGATTATATTTTGCAGGTTGATCTGTAATGCTGGCGGTTAATGATAATAGTAATAATAATAATAATATTAGGATGATTTATTTGGTGAGCGCTGTTTTTGTGTGTATCACACCTCAAGAGCCCTCTGCGAGCTTGGTCGTCGCTGCAGAAAGCGCCAATTCTCAAGCAAGACCCAGTTGTTGTAAGGTTGGATGGACCTTTCAGTGACCGGTCTTTGGTAAAGGTTTATGAATTTTTCAACTCAGCGAAGAGCACATTCGAAATATAAATGGTATATTTTTGTGCTCCGCCGGGATCCGAATCCACAACCTTCCATTTACGAGTCCGAAGTGTTGCCACTGGACTACGGACCGGTCCAAGGCTAAGGTTTTCAAAATTTTAATTCTCATTTTTTATTGAGTATGTTTTGTAGGTTTTAATTTTATTTGTTTTATTGTTGAGTGATTGTTTGTTTTAAATACTTAGCTGTAATTAATTGTTTATATTCCTTGACTTATAGGTTAGTATGAGGCTGACCACACATACGTAAAAAAATGGTTCACTTTACCAATGTCACTCCTGCTTCAGGGAAGAGTTGCAGGGCAGGGTTAATTTGAGATTGGGTTTTATATTGCAGCTTCACATGCGGCATGTTTAACCGCGAACTTAAACGTATGTGTTTGTGGGAATACATTTGATATGAATCTTAAATGTGTTATATATCTATGCAACTTAGATTATAGATATGACCAGTCCATGTTGTAAGCGCATGCATGTAAGTTTTGTTGATTTTCATGTTATTGACTTTTGATTGTCTCACGTCAGAATTAATTTCAGATTGAAACCCATGAAATGAAATGCTTTTAGCGTTTCTTATACCTACTTCCCAGTGTAAACAGGCTTTCATGAGAAACACGTCACTTCCTTTCCACTAATGTAAGTGATACCATCAAAAGAAAAGCCTCATCGTCCATCCAGTGCTCGTTTGGCTTATCTACAATTTGATTCAAAGATAAACTGTTCATGAAATTGTCTTAAGAATCACATTACACACAATCTGAGCTAAGAAAAAATCATAAGACACAATAATGTGAGAGCTGTTTTTAAAATTATATTTAAAAAATCAATTTCTAGTTTTCATAAGACCTATAGATCCAGTACACATACAAACATTGATCTTGTGAAATTACCTCTGTTGGACACAAGACAAACAAGCACTAAAGGGACGATTTGTAAGCGCAAACTTACACGTGTCTGTCTGTGAGCATGTATTTCTAATATAATCTATGTTTCGAAGATATGTTACATTGGGGATTCACATTATATGCATTCCCACAAGCGCTTGCACTTGTCGCATGTGAACCTATAACATAAAAACATAAATTTCATTTTTATATTTTGTATTGTTTGTGTATTAACACTGAAAATTCATAATGTTTAGTTTACAATTTTTTTGAAGGAATTCAAAGAAAACACTAATACCTGATGATGACCTACTAGGTCGAAAACGCGTTTGTAATTTATTTAAAGATTTTAATCTTTTTAAAAATATTTGAGTGAAAATAAACAGTGTTTTCTTTGAATTCCTTCAAAAAAATTGTAAACTAAACATAAATTTCAAATGAAAATACGCCCAGCAACTCTTGCCGACCTTCCCTGAGATAGGGGTCACATTGGCAAAGTGAACCATTTTCTACAGCATGGGTGGTCAGCCGAATATCAACCTATAAGTCAAGGAACATACACTACAAATTACATTTTTTTTAAATATATATTTTAACTGTATAGAAAATGACTATTCCTTCGATACAACAGGAGTAAAGGTCCTCCACTCAGGGTGCAAAGGCAGACGACTTGTTGCCCTCGAAACCCTCGAAATCCAAGACAATTTAAATAATATTATTTATAAGCAAGTACCTAGTCCTTCTCTCCTACTAATAGTACCTGCCCGAAATACCCTACCCACTTTCTCCTTCCTACCTTGAATTTTAACCCTTTTGTTTTTAACGTCAGTTAGCCTCTGAAGATGGACGGGTAAAGTCCGATAGCGCTAAGGCATTGTCAACTCAAAAAATGTGAAAATAAAACTATGTTTTAAAAAAGTTTTTTTTTCATTAAAATAAAAAAAAGAGAATATTTCTTTGCAACTTAGATTCTTGATTCATACTCACTTTTCTTTTGCATGTATGCGTGAACTATGCACCTTATAAAACCTCGTTAGTAGTGGCCGCGCCTAGTTGATGCGCGAGTAGTCAGCACCAGCACGATGCAGGGGAAGCATTTGCATGATTGTTTTCTGTATCGTTTGTTTTCATTTTTTGTTCCCTCACAATACGATTCCCGCAAAGTGGGCGAACCTTCCCCCTGTACCAACAGTCCTACACCTAAGTCAAAATCTTCACGTACTCTACCGCAGCGTTTTTATTTTTCACTTAAAATCTCTTATAGGTTGGTATAGGTTGGTATGAGGCTGAAGTATGTAAGGACAGAAAGAAATGGCGGTTGATCTGTAATGTTGGCGGCTAGGGTTTTATTAAATTAGAATTTGTTTTCTGTTTAGTTTTGATGATATTATTATTTACTGATTTATAAAATGTAATTTTTCGTGTATGTTCCTTGACTTATAGGTTGGTATGAGGCTGACCACCCATGCTGTAAAAATGGTTCACTTTGCCAATGTCACCCGTGTTACAGGGAAGGACGGCAAGAGTTGCAGGGTGTATGATCATTTGAGATTTGGTTTTTATGTAGTAGGTTCACATCAGGCATGTGCAAGCGCGAACTTGTACGTGTCTGGTTGTGAGAATGCATGTAATGTGAATCTCTAATGTAACATACTTTGCAAATTAGATTAGATTTCACCGAAGGTCCATCCAGCCTTACAGCAACTGTGTCTTTATTGAGAATTTGCGCTTTCTATAGCGATGACTAAGCTTGCAGAGGGCTCTCGAGGTGTGATTCACACAAAACCAGCGCTCGCCAAATAAATAATCCTAATATTATTATTACAAAATCAAAATTCGTTTATTGGTTAACGCTATGATTAAGTTTACACGTATAGTCGAAGTACTGTTTCCGTCCATACTTCGTATGCAATCACACCCTCCTTATAAATCACCCTCGGGGGTGTATTCATATCTAACACTCCTCGATATCTGACGTGGATTTCAACCCGTGTCAACTGCATCACATCAAATGCAACTGCATTGTCAAGGAAATGTGGTTTTTATTTTATTTATTGAACAACAAAACAACGGAGTGATAGAGTGAACATAGCTTTGTGGGATTTAGCGAGAAAAGAATGTGGTGTGAATAAAAGTGCGAAAGAAAAGATGTAGGCAAACTACAATCAGACAAAAATCAAAATAAAGTGTTATTTTTTTTTCCAACATATCAAAAATGTGATTTCATATACGTAAATAATCTGATGCACATCATCTTACCTGTTCAAATTTAATCATATTATAATCCACTTCCGAGAAATATTTAAGCAAGGCCTTACCAGATATGCAAACATTTTGGGAGAATATAAGCATGAAAGTACAAAAAAGTACAATGAGGTGGTTCGGACATCTTGAAAGAATGGATGAACGACTAACGAAGAAAGTGTACAAAGGAAATGTCAGAGAAAAGCGTGGAAGGGGAAGGATAGACCAAATAGGTGAGATGGCGAAAGAATGGAACCTGCAGAGTGAGAATAAGAGAAGAGTATGTATGAAGAAGGTGATGAATATTGAGGAAATGAAAGTGATTTGTAAGGACAGAAAAAAGTGGAGGCGCATCTGCGGAGGTATCGGCCAGCCCTAGTAGAACGGCGGCAGGATACAGTACAGTATCTACAGATGTGATATGAATCTTAAATGTAATATATCTTGCGACTTAGATTATAAAGATTAAAGATCGCATTCGGTTCTTTCTTAACTCGAATGTGAAATATAAAAACAATTACATTTTACGAAAACAATGAATGTTGTAAGTGCATAGAGAGCAGTTTAATCACGTTGGAGTGTTGGTGACTCGATATATTTTTCAATATAAGCGCGTCATGCCGAGGCCGATACGTTTTAGTATGGAGCCATAGACTATACAGAACATTGGGAAACCTGGAGAATTGTTTTTTTTTTTCAGATCGAATCTATCTAATAGTATTAAATGATTGCTTTGATATTAGAAATCGTAGACGGCATGATTTTTGTATGATTTTCTAAATCTAAATCTAAGTTGCAGAGATATGTATCATTTGAGATTCAAATTAAATGCATTTCCACAAGCAGGCATGCATAATTTCGCGCTCACACATGCCGCACGTGGATCTACAAGATAAAAACCCAATCTCAAATGAACATAAGCCCTGCAACTCTTGCCGACCTTTTTAGGAAGATTTCTATGGTAACAAATTCCTTTATTTGAAACTTTAGTTTTTAGGAATTTTTCTGAGATATCTTGGACGAATTTTAGATTTTTTTTTTTTAATTCAAGGGATCCGACCTCGACGAAAATATGGCAAATTTTGTCATTTCTTATGTTACTGAATTTCAAAATCAAAGGTAAGGAATGGATCTTACTTGTATTTTTTCAGAATGACTAATATTTGACGAAATATGAAGATTTTCAAACAATGATTGAAGACTACAACAAAATTAAGGAAAAGTGTAGAACGTGAGACATTGTAAGATAATAATAATAATAAGTTCATTTGTATGGCGCCTTTTCATGACCCTTGGTCATCCCAAAGGCGCCGGGGATACGGAAAGCAACGAATACGATACTGGTAAAAAGGATAATAATTATAATAATGATAAGAATAGGAGATGATAGGATATTAGGATCCCACGTATCGTTCTTTAAGGGAACACCAACCCTAAGAAGACCTTCGAAGAGGTGGCGTAATGGTAGCGTGATACACTATGCTCTGCCCTCACTGCTGTCAACAAAGTCATAGTGCCCAAAAGAGCGAACACATCAAATTTTGCAGACATGAGCTTTGCGGTGGCCGGGCCGGTTGCCTGGAACAATTTGCCCGTCGTGCGAACCAGCCTACCACCACCTTCAGAAAGGAACTGAAGACACTGCTTTTCTCCAGAAGCCATGGCGCCCTTGAGATGGTCCAGGACCATTGAATGGCGCCACAGGAAATAAATCATCCATCATCATCATCATTATGGCTCATAGGAGACGGAAGTAGTGGTACAAACAGATCCATCAGTTCTATGAAGTTGAATGAATATGTGAATGATTCTTGTGGTTATGTGCCATTCATCGCGTAGCGTATAGCAATCAGCTGTTTACACGACGCCATGTTTTTTCATTATTATTAAGTTTTTTCTTCAAATAGATACGGTAAGATATTCTAACGACACGCGTTGAGACTTCAACCCCACGGACTGATCGTTACGTTGCTATTTTTATACATTTGAATGATAGTGAGGGAAAGTCGCCACGCCCAGAGCGACTTTTAGGAAAATAATTTGGTTAGTGTGGGGTTTTGTCAGTGTGGGGTTGTGTCAGTGTGCTCTGATTTGGGTTTAGTTTTGAGGAGTGGTCATTTGATGTAGCCCCGCCTCTACCAGCTCCACTTTCTTAGCACCGACTTGCTGACTTACGTGTGAACAACAGGGCTTCGTAAAAATAAAAAATCCACTCTTTTGCTTACCGGTTTTTGATAGAAAATAGTTTTAAAAGTTCAGAAACATTAGGTTATTCCTGATGACATCAAATTTGCAGAATTTTAATGGTTGCTCCTTTTTATCTAAATTTTATATCAGTTGCTCTAAAATTCAATTTTCATTATTAGAGCTTAATTCAATTTATTGTCTTTTTGTTTTGGTAAATGTGTATTGTTTCGTTATAGAAACACTAAACTTAGTTATGAGCAATAGTTGTTTCATTTTCACCAATAAAATATACGGTTGTATGTCAATCAATTCAAATGGAAGATTTTTTTGTCTTTATAGAAGAAGTACTTTATTTCCTTTGGTACAACCTCAATAAAAGCAAGATTTTTGTTCCTTACTCAATTAATTACATTAAGCACCCTAGAATAGAATTTTTACTGACGTTAAATGATTCTTAGTTTCAGAAGATCTTTAAGAGCAAAATATGGACATAATTATCGACACACACAGATTTGCATAATGCATTAACATATGGTCTTCCAGAAAACCGAGAAATAATTATATATTTGTCTACCCATTATTAAAATTCTGTACCAATCCCTTTATTATTTCTTATTCTTACCAGTCATGAGAGCTGTCATACGCGTCGCGAGCGACAGACGTGTGTACCGATTAAAATTTATTGACTTAAGAAAAAAATATGCTTGTTAAATAATTATTTACTTAATGAAATTAAAAATAGTTTATTTTGGTGCTCATTTTAAAATTGCAAATAATTACCTAAGTGTCAATGAAATCAAGTTTAAATTTTTTTAGTGAGTTTTAACTCATAATTATGGATATCAGTCCCTTCAACCGAAGTGGAAAAACCGCGCGCTCGCCGCCTTCTACGCCCTCCACGGATCCTGCACCTAAGCTGGATGCAGCGAAGCTACTCCAAGATGCACAGGAAACCGTATCAGACGTGGACATCTGGAAATGGATGACGTATGTAGAAAATCGTCTGGATGAAGTGTGCTCTGTTGTTGCCGAGGGCAAGTTAAACACGGAGCAAAAACTGAAAATAAGTAATTTGTGCCGAAAAGTGGGACATGGAACTTCGCAACTAGCACTTATCTTTAATTCCACGAAAATAAAGGTCATGCAAGCGCAATCTTCTATCCAAGCTCTCACTCAAAAACTGGAAGACCAAAAACAACTCTCGCAGCAGCTACAAGACCTTAAGTTGAGTGTTGAAAACTCTGAAAGACCAGCCACGGGACCTTCCTTTGCCGACATGGTTAAAAAAAGCGAAAATAATTATATGCAGCCATTAAATCTAAGTTCAGTGGCAATTTATCCGAACAACAAATATAGGTCAAGTGAAGAAACCAAATCATTGGTCCAAAAAGTAATCTGCCCTGAACAAATGAAACTCCATATAAGAGGACTTCGCAAAACAAGAAATGGCGGCATCATAATCAGCACTGACAACAAAGACGACATAGACAAGCTAAAAAACTCCACGCAACTTATGAACGCAGACGTCCAAATTGATGAACCACGTAAGCAAAGGCCCAGGATTACGATCATCGGTGTGCCCACAGTAATGCAAAATAAGGAAGTTCTGACCTGCCTATATCAGCAAAATTTGTCCGAAAGCCTCCAGCCCTTAACCCTCGAAAATTTTTTGAACTCCATTAAATTAAGCCACAAATCAGGTAAAAGGGATGCTGAGACCTGCAACTATGTCATCGAAGTCCCTGCAGACATTCGCAAAGCCCTTATTACTAAGGAACGAGTCTTCATCAACTGGTCTTCTTGCCCTGTGAGAGACTTTACTCTAGTAACAAGATGTTACAAATGCCAACTTTATGGTCACGCAGCCAAATCATGCAAGGAGTCAGCCTGCACCTGCAGCCACTGTGGGAAACAAGGCCATTCATACAAAGAATGCACAAAAAAGGAAGGAGAAGGAAAATGCGCTTCCTGCTTGCATTTCAAAAAACCGAGCAATCACAAAACAGGATCTATTGACTGCCCGGCAAAAATAATGGCTGAGAAGAGATTGATCAACTCAATTGACTATGGAGGCGCCTAAAAAGCGCCATAAATTGTTTTTATTTTTATTTTTTTCCGTCCTTGTTACCCTTTTACCCTTCATCTTAGTCTTTCAATCTACATACTTGGAATTAATTTGTACTTGTTTTCGTCTATTTGATTGATTATTAATTAATTACTAATTAATAAATAATCAAGTATTTATGATTCATTGCTCATAAAAATGGTTCATGTTTTGGATGGCACAATTTTTTAAGACGCTGTTTTTAAAATGCTGTTCTACTTACCTTGAATAAATTGATCAAAACAGAAAAGTGAAAACACATCGAAAATAAAATACAAACAAAGCAGAAGTTTGTTTACCCACTACTGACTTTGACCCAGTTGATAAACTGCTGATCTGCATTTCTGTGCATCATTCTTTATTGAAAAAATACCGCAAGCAAAAAAAAAAAAAAAAATAGAGCACAATCAAAGTTCAAATCTCCACAAGATTCTCCGAGACATGACCCTTTATCTTTCAGAGAAGTCGTTAATTGTAGTAGACTTAATTCCTATTTCTATTTTATATTTGTTTATCCTAATGCCTTGTGTGAAATAAGTTTATTTGTATTAGCACCTAGACTTAATATGAAACTATTGAAGTATGAATAAATGTAATAATGATTATTTAAGTACATATTGCTTGCAAGCCCTCCCCGCCTGAGATACAGGATTTTCCTAGTTCAGGCACATGTACTATTATTCTCTTATTCCATTTAAAGTTTAAATCACATTTATTTCAATATTGTAACTCATTTTGTTCAGAGACATGTAAAAATGTAATGTTAAGTATTTTTTGTGTATCATTAATATCAGAAAGTTATACAGATATATTGTATAGAAGCTCTCCACGCCTGAGACACAGGTTTTCCTAGTTCAGGCACATGTATTATTTTCTTACTTAAGTTAAAAAGCTGCACCTTATGTTAATCTTCTGTAAAACAGTTTTATGAATAAATTATTATTATTATTATTATTATTATTATAGTATACTTTGTAATTCTGGCATGTTTTCCCGGAATTTTAAATAATACCGGTTACTTGGTATTGCTTCGGCCATCCCTGTTTTGGATGGACAGCGGATACCGGCGCTATCATATCCAAAAGTAAAGGTTTACTCAGCGGTATATCACGCGTCGCGGCCGCACCTTAAGGAGGATACGCCTATCTATTCCATTTACATATTTACTAAGGTGTATTCAAGCTTTCTTACAGAGAAAACATTCACGAGTAATTAAGGATGGACTGGCACGATCATACTTGTGAAGTTGTGAAAAAAATGGATTTATAAAGGGAATGTGAATGAACTAGAAATGAAATAAATGGAATGTGTTAACACAATAGGCTATTAATTTAAAATATAATAAAGTGTATAAGTTTGTGTAAAGCCATTGTGATGATTCACTTAAAATGAATAATTTACAAATAAAATACAATTTACCCCTGATGCCTCATTAGGCAAAAAAGTTTGAGCAAAAAAAAAAGAAATAAATAAGTGAATTAAAACTCTGTTTTTATCCAATTGACCTTTTAAATAAAACAATTTACCCCTTCCCTCAACCACCATAGCTCCGCCACCTGAATCTCTCTCCGGAATTCACACTTGTAATTTTAGATCTGTAAGTCACCCCTGTTTCAAGGAAGCTCGGCAAGAGTTGCAGGGCTTATGTTCATTTAAGATTGGGATTTTTATATTGTAGGTCCACATGCGGCATGTGTTAGCGCGAAATTATGCGTGTCTGCTTGTGGGAATGCATTTAATATGAATCTAAAATGATACATATCTTTGCAACTTAGATTTAGATTTAGATTAGTTGTTCTATGAACAATGGTGTGATAACATCGAAAGAACTCGAGGACATAAATCAACGTGTGGATAAAAAGACGTTGTGTTTAATTTTACATTATTTTAAACTGTATATTTATTTTTGTTTGATTGACGGTTTGCTTTAGTGTGTCGTTTGTCTAAAATGACACCCCTAATCTAATCTAATCTAATCTAAGTTGCAAAGATATGTTACATTAGAGATTCACATTACATGCATTCTCACAACCAGACACGTACAAGTTCGCGCTTGCACATGCCTCATGTGAACCTACAACATAAAAACCAAATCTCAAATGGACATACACCCTGCAACTCTTGCCGTCCTTCCCTGAGACAGGGGTGACATTGGCAAAGTGAACCATTTTTACAGCATGGGTGGTCAGCCGCATACCAACCTATAAGTCAAGGAACACACACACACGACAAATTACATTTTATACATTTTATACAGAAAAACCCCTGCAATACCCCTGTTTCAGAAAAACGTTGGCAAGAGTTGCACGGTTTAACGGCGTCGAAGCGCCGGCAAGGGTGGATTTGAAAATGAGCCTCAAAAAAACATAAATCCTAAGTCCAGATAAGGTTCAAATTTCGGTTGAAAATGTAACCTAAGAACTTGTAGACCACTACGTTTATCTTGGCCACAATTTAAAGTTAGGTAAAGAGAATGAAGCAACCGAAATTACAACAAAGATAGAACTGACATGGACAGCTTTCGGAAATCTGGGCTACATGCTCAATGACACAATATGCCTGTTAACCTGAAACGCAAGGTCGTTGAGTCATGCGTGCTTCCAGTATCCACCTATGGCTTGGAAACAAAATTGCTCACTCAGTGTACTGAGCCAACAGACTGAGGACGTGCAAAAGCCATTGAAAAGTGGATGCTGGGAATCAGCCTCAGAGACAGGGTTCCAAACCAGGAGATCGCTAGATGCACTGATTTCATACAGCGAGTGATCTGATTAGGGCCATCGCAAGTTGGACGATTGTCGCTGCGACATGTGTGCGGAGCTTTGAACAAAATGTATGAAAACTGTCGGCCGCAGCCTGTCGCTGCGACTAGTCGTCGAGCTATCGCTGTCGCCTGTCGTCCGGTGTGCGCCTAGACTTAAAGTGATGCTGGGCTGGTCACACTGCAAGGTAAGACCATGACAGGTGGCCAAAGAGGATCGTCCAGTGGTGACCCAGGATGTCCAAATAGGGACTGGGGAGGCTCCAATTGTGGTGGCTGGACGACATCAAGAGAATTGCTGACAGAGGATGGCTGAACACAGCAGCCGATAGACAGAATTGGAGGAGGCCTACGTCTAGGAGTAGACTGAGAAAGGCTGAGAAAAAGAAGAAGAAGAAATTTAATAGTGCTTGCAACTTAGATGATAGATTAAAGTGATATGATATGTGATTATAATGCGGTGCATGAGGAAAGACTGACGAAGAAGGTATATGTTGGTAGAATAGATGGATGTCGTGGTAGAGGAAGACCGAGAAAGGTATGGATGGACCAAATATCCGAAATTGCGAATGAATGGAATATTCAGAGTCATAATAAAAGAAGAGCTTGTATGAAGAAGGTTATGACTCTGGAGGAAATAAAAGAAGTATGTAAGGATAGAAAGAAATGGCGGTTGATCTGTGATGTTGGCGGCTGGGGTTTGGTAAAGTAAAATTGGTTTTATGATTTAGTCTTTTATGTCCATGTATATATTGTTATTTATTGATTTAAAAAAAATGTAATTTGTCATGTATGTTCCTTGACTTAAAGGTTGTTATGCGGCTGACCACCCATACTGTAAAAAATGGTTCACTTTGCCAATGTCACCCCTGTTTCAGGGAAGGACGGCAAGAGTTGCAAGGCTAATGTTCATTTGAGATTGGGTTTTTATATTGTAGGTCCACATGCGGCATGTGTTAGCACGAAATTATACATATCTGCTTGTGGGAATGCATTTAATACAAATCTTAAATGATATATACCTTTGCAGCTTAGATTAGATTAGATTAGATGCGGTATATGAAGGCGCACACAGCCAGTGATAACATGCTATGACGCGGCTATAGACAGGAATGGAGAGGATTAGAGGAGGCCTACGTCCAGGAGTGGACTGAGAAAGGCTGAGAAGTAGAAGAAGAAGGAAGTTAATACGTCTTTGCAACTTTGATGATAGATTAAAGTGATATGATATGTAATTATAATGCGGTATATGAAGGCGCAGACAGCTTGAGGGGCAAGGCAGTGATAACAAAGCTATGACGCGGCCATTTACACCTTGTTAAGATTTTTAATGCGATCTGAGCGCCACGAAATCTGAACCACGGGCGGTGTGTAACCTATAACAGTACAACAGTGACGGCCAAACTTTTCTATCCTTAATCTAAGTTGCAGAAAGTATGTGTAATATCATAATTTAGATTTAGGGCCATCGCAAACTGGACGACTTGTCGCCGCGACTCGGCGAGTCTTGACGCCAAGTGTGCGGAGCTTTGAACAAAATATATGTAAACTCTCGGCCGCAGCCTGTCGCCGCGATTAGTCGTTGAGCTGTTGCTGTCGCCTGTCGTCCAGTGTGCGCCTAGACTAAGATAGCATAGACTAGAATTATGGTAGTAAGATTAATGCAAGCATAAAATTGGTGTTTTGGCCCAGCGGTCTCTTTTCTTGACTAGCGTATTTGGAACAGAATAACGCTGGTTCGAATCGCGTCTGGCCCATTTGACCATAACTTCGACCCTGGTTCAACAGATGCTGTTACATGCACACAAGCTGCATTAGCATGAAAACAACTGGACAGGCAAAATAAGTTGGTGAATTTTACTATAGTAAACAATTGACACAAATCTGAAAAGGCTCTGGCCCCGCCTAGAAGAATGGCGACACAGTTAGTCTAGGCGCACAGTGGGCAACAGTGACAGTTCAACGACTAGTCGCGGCAAAAGGCTGCGGCCGACAGTTTTCATATTATATTTTGTTCAAAGCTCCGCGACAAGTCGTCCAGTTTGCGATGGCCCTTACAGTTACAAAATCTGCTCAGATAAATCTTTCTCACTTGTAATCACTATGGAACTCAGTGCCTGATTCTCGACAGGTTTCCGAGATTTGAAATATTTTTCTGTAATGGCGCGGCACACACTTTGACAGTCCTAAATCTAGATATCCGTAATTAAATTCCTTGTTACTATAAGCTGTACCCGCACCGCTGAGCTGACCACAATGCCGGCTTCCAATGATATTGTACCGCAGCTGATTTCGGAGCTTGCAATCAATACTTCTTATTTTTTTCTGTCAGCCAGAAATGTATAGCGTCACTTTTGTTTTGACATGTCATTTAAGCGTTTTAATTGATCTTTTTAATAATGAGAAACTCACGCAAGAGAAAAAGTAATGTACTTATCTGCGTTACTAATATAATTATAATAATATTAGAATGATTCATTTGGTGAGCGCTGTTTTTGTGTGAATCACACATTAAGAACCCTCTGCGCACCCTCCCTATGGTCGTCGCCATAGAAATTGAAAATTCTCAAGCATGAACCAGTTACTGTATGTTTGGATGGACGTTTGGTGACCGGTAAAGGTATATGAATTTAAACTACTTTTAACCTACCTAAACTTTACACTAATGATAATTAATTTTATTTGCCTAGAGTACTTTCGACTTTCAAGTTTCAGGTCTCTTGATAATGACCTGAAACTTGAACGTCGAAAAATATTTTTATTTTAAATTAAGTTGATCAATGATCCTTCTCTGACATCCGATCTGCAGCCGCTCCAGCACAGAAGAAAAGTTGGAATGCTTAGTCTTTTTTATTGATATATCCACGGAGCTTGTTCTAATGAGCTCCATTCATTAATCCCTCCCCTTCGCATTTCAGAAAGGGAAACTCGTAGTACGACTCTCATTCATCCCTTTGCAGTCGATCTCAAAACTATGAGAACTTGGCGTTTTCATGACTCATTCCTTTGCCAAACTGCCCGTTTATGGAATGGTCTACCAGTATCTGTGTTCCCTTCCCAACTTAATCCGGTTTTATTCAAAACCAACATCAATCACCACTTCCTTGCAACGCCTCACAACAGAACCAAGAACTCAAGCAACACCTCTGCGGCACCCTTCCAGGGTGACATAGACCCCCAAGACTCTCAAGAATTGGGGAGCCTCCCGCACAGGATTCCTTAAAAAAAAAAAAAGTATATGAATTTTGCAACCCAGCAAAGAGTATATTCGAAAGTATGGATTTCGAACCCACCTTGCATTTACTAGTGCGAAGCATTACCACTAGATTACGGACAGTCAAATCTGTATATTTATGGGACAGGTAAACGCAATAGGAAAAAGTCTGTGAAATAAAGTTTGTTTTTACAATCAATTTTGAAGAGTTGGAAGGAGAAAAATGTATTTGAAATTAGCTCAGGCGTTTATGTTCGCCTGCTCGTGTCTGGTGTAACCTTTTAGTTTGAACTTTAAACAATACTGCACACTGGACAGCGCTAATACGCTGTTTAACCCGATGCCTGCCAAAGACGAGATATCTATAATCTATAATAATCTATAATCTAAGTTGCAGGGATATATGAAAATGTAAGGCTCTCAAATGCATGCCCACAAACAAACACATCGCACGCTTAATCATAAAAAGCAATAACTCAAAAAATAAGAATGTTGGGAAATCACGTTTGAAGTTTAGACAACCAGTACAACTTGTATGGGATGAAAAAGGCGAACGATGTTTTAACTCGGTCATATTCGTCCAAATTGAACGGCTGTCGCATTCTACCTATTCTTCTCGCATTGTTCTTGCGTTTTATTACAAAATCTCGATTTCCCCAATTTTTGAGTTATTTCTCTATATTATTAAGCGTGTGACATATAGTTCGCGCTTACAAATGCTGAATGTGTACTTACAAATATAATCCAAACCTCAAATGAACATAAGCCCTACAACTTTTGCCGACCTTTCCTGACACAGAAGTGACATTAGCAAAGTGAATCATCTCGTTTGCAAAAAAAAAGTGCCTGATATCCTTTAATTCAGGGGTCTTCAACCTTTTTTAGTGCAAGGGCCAATCATCGATTTCACATCGTCCGAAGGGCCACAACTTTTCACGACACTTTACCACCTTATCAAGAAAATAAAAGACATGTACATAATTTCAAATTTCAGTAATCTTTATTAGTTCATTAAAGTCATTATTGGTTAATTAAAGTCAATTAATGTGATTTTTGACATTGTTTATTTTTTACAAGTTTGTCAATATTTGTTTTCATTTTTGTGGTTGCAACCCGCAGACTACCTTCCAGATGTGCATCTGTTATTCTCGACCTTGTTGTCGATTTCACATACTTCATACGAGAAAACAGCTGCTCATACACATATGTGCTCCCAAACAATGAAATCATTTTCATGGCATTTTTTCACTCATATGTGTGAAAGAGTGACATTGCGAATGCTGACGATTGCGAGTCGTATATTACTCGTATGTATATATCGTATATCACTGGGCGCGATATTTTATTTTTTTGGCCACTGGTGGCCGCGGGCCGCAAGAAATTAGCTGGTGGGCCACATGAGGCCCGAGGGCCGCGGGTTGAAGACCTTAGCTTTAATTGAACAAGATAAACGTAAACTAAATGCGGGTCTAAGTATTGCAGTCTTTTAGATTTTTGCCATTAAAATTTGACTCCTGGATCACTTCCATTTCATTTTCCTGTGACGTTATATCATGGCGATGTTTTGTCATGTAATGTACCGTCATTGGGGTGTTGTGTCATGTGTCGTTTTGTGTCATGTGTCGTTTTGTCATTTGTCCTTATTTCATGTGTAGTTGTGTCATGTGTTGTGATGCCATGTGTCATTATGTCATGTGTCGTTATGTCATGTGTCATTATTTCATGTGTAGCTATGTCATGTGTTGTGATGTCATGTGTCATTATGTCATGTGTCGTTATGTCATGTGTCGTTATGTAATGTGTCGTTTTTTCACTATGTCGTTCATGAGTGATCAGATTGAGGAGATTGTAAAAGAATGCAAATCTTGGGGTTTTCAAGAGTTTTGATCTTGTTCTAATCTAATATAATCTATGTTGCAAAGATATGTTACATTTAAGATTCACATTATCTGCATTCTCACAAGCAGATGAGTCCGCGCTTGCACATGCCGCAAGTGAACCTACAACATACAAACCCAAATCTCAAATGAACATACACCCTTCAACTCTCGGCGACCTTCCCTGAAACAAGGGTGTCATTGGCAAAGTGAACAATTTTCTACTGCATGGGTGGTCAGCCGCATACTAAACTATGTTCTCCAGCGTAGTTAGCTTGGTATAGTTATGATTTTTAGGGATCAAATAGTCTTCAAATTAAAAACTGGTCTTCTTTACAGGATATTTATTTTACACTAAGATTTATTTTTTACAGTTATATTTAGCAATTTACATTATTATTTCACAGATGGTTTGTGTTCACTTATACTGTCTTTTGCGTTTAAAAGTAGAGTGTCGTATGAAGACTGTCCCCCTGCAAGCTGTTCGCGCCCTTTTATACCTCAGTAATAGAATTTGCCAGAGGCCAATTCTGCCAGAAGCCTCTCGAATCACACAATCTAGTGGCTTATTTCTAAAATTTCTTTACCCTAGGTACTTATAATAATTTATCCTACTTATATACAACTCTCATCAGCTGTAAATGATATAACTACCTACCTAGATATTGATATCTATTTGCTATTTACATAACAGTATATTTAAGCACAAACAGAGAAAGGGTTATGGCATGGTCTAGTCTTTACTGGTTTCCCATATGCAAATGAAGAAAACTTATAGTGAACTTATATGCAGAGGGAACTACTTAGGCTGGTGTATTAGGTCAATCGGACCATACCGAGACAATGGGATCGAGGGTACACCTGTATTGCGGAGGTACCGACCGTTCTATGGGCTATAAACAGATTCAGACAATGCTGTTCACCTATGATTCAATTTGCTTTGTGCCGGACCTATTTGTAGCAGATTATAATCTATACAGCAAATGTATTGAAATGAATTTGGATTGTTACATTAAAAAAATGAGCTTCCTTGACTTATACTATTATTATTATTATGAATCGCTTGTATTCCTTGACTTATAGGTTGATATGAGGCTGACCACCCATACTGTAAAAAATGGTTCACTTTGCAAATGCCACCCCTGTTTCAGGGAAGGTCGGCAAGAGTTGCAGGGCTTATGTTCATTTGAGATTGGGTTTTTTATACTGTAGGTCCACATGTGGCATGTGTGAGCGCGAAATTATGCGTGTCTGCTCGTGGGAATGCATTTAATATGAATCTCAAATGATACATATCTTTGCAGCTTAGATTTATGATAAGATTACAAATGATAAGAGAGCGCCGTTTTTGTGTGTGTCACACCTCAAGAGCCCTCTCCGATCATGGATAAGACTTTCTAAAAAGGTGTGTCTTGAGTGCTCCGCGAAAGTGCTCCGTTGGTATGAAGCTGACCACCCATACTGTAAAAATTGGTTACTTTGCCAATGCCACCCGTGTTCCAGGGAAGGTCCATAATAGTTGCAGGGTTTATGTTCATTTGAGGTTTAGATTTTAATTTGTAAGTACACATTCAGAATTTGGATGCGCGAACTTACACGTGTTTGTTTGTGGGCATGCATTTGATATGAGCTTTGAATGTTAGTATATCCTTGCAACTTAGATTATAGAGATTACAGATAGCTTATACAAAATACATATATTGGTACTAATTTGTACAAATAATAAAGTAACTGGGATGGTCGAGGGGTAAGGCGTAGGCACTCGACTTAGCGTTATTGACACTAACACCAGTTTGAGCCCGGCCTTTTCCTATCGACAATAACTTCGACACTGCTTCAACAGAATGCCATTGAATTTTCCTATAGAAGCTTAGGTTTTCTCATGAATACAACTGGCCAGTAAAAATATGAAGGTGAATTGCTTCCTCTTCACAAATCGAATCTAATCTAATCTAAGTTGCAAAGATATGTTACATTGGAGATTCACATTACATGCATTCCCACAACCAGACATGTCCAAGTTCGCGCTTACACATGCCTCATGTCAACCTACAACATAAAAAACAAATCTCAAATGGACATACACCCTGCATCTCTTGCCATCCTTCCCTGAAACAGAGGTGACATTGGCAAAGTGAATTATTTTTACAGCATGGGTGGTCAGCCGCATACCAACCTATAAGCCGACCTATAAGTCAATGGATTTTCATTTTGATGGAATGCCGTGTGATGTTTTGTCACAAGCTGCACTCTCATATGTTGTTCTGTCGTGTGATGAAAAGTCACGAGATGTAATGTCATGTGTTGTTTTGTCACTGTGCTGTTCTTTCATGGAAGCGTGTACAATATACGGCGGCCGACAATTTCCTCATGAAAAAAGTTTGTTCCTACAAGACGCAGAGGTGAGCTATTTTTCTCCCCTACTTTAAAACACCAACATACTGTAACGGAATACACTGGTAGATGCTTATTAGTGTGCGTGTGTTTTGAGAGAATGTTCTGGCCCAGACGATTGTAATTGTCAGGTGTGTATGTGGGTAGAAGATGGTCTCTTCAAGAAATAAATATGTCCAGAATCGTCTATACAAGTGTGGTAGTGGAACTTTCTAGGGCCTGCTGGAATGGCCCCTAGGTTCCGCTATAAGAAGGGTGACAATCGGCTGGAGCGGGCAGTCTTTCAAAGCACTCACACAGTGGAACAGCTAGTTACTGGGGCGACCAATATGGTGTAAAATAACTGTAATCTGTACAAAATAAATAAGCGTGTTAAAATAAATCTGTTAAAATAAATCTATTGTAAGAAAGTCTGTGTAAATAAACTGTATGGCTAACTTGTGTTGAACTTGTGTTTTAATTAAGGACCCTTTAGAAGAAACGTAACAATACTGTTATGTTAATGACAAGTGCTATAAATGTTAGGTAGGTAGGTAGGTGTAGTATAGCCAAGTATATCCGTGTAGTATAGTTGGAGTAATTATTAAAGGTACCTAGGTACAGATGTATTTAAATTATGTACTCGAAGTAACAAGAAATCATAATCATTATGTACTCGAAGCTTTTGGAGCGTTCGAGAAGGTTCCAGCAAATTTACTTTTAGTAACTATTGTCTGTAGGAGTATATAAGGTGCAAGTCGCCTGAAGGTGAGTCAGTTGATATACGTCGCTCTGCCTCTGAACAAGAAAGACATTGAAGACTAACCGTGAAGTTAATGTAGAGTCTATCTATAATCTATAGTCAGCTGCGTTATACGATCCAAATTAGAGTACGCTGTCGAGGTTTGGACTCCTTACCAGCGGAAGTACATAGATATGATAGAACAAGTCCAAAAAAAGTTTCTCAGGTATCTCCTCATGAGGCGGTGTGGAAGTTATCCACAATTCATGCATCATGAGGAGCTACTTCGGGAGACTGGATTTAGAAGCCTGGAAACGAGGCGCAACAGGTCCCTTATGGTGCTCACTCATATGGTCATCTATAATCTATAATCTAAGTTGCAAGGATATATTCATTTAAAGCTCTCAGATGTATGCCCACAAACCAACAAGTGTAGTTCGCGCTTACAAATGCTGAATGTGGACTTACAAATAAAATCCAAACCTCAAATGAACATAAGCCCCACAACTTTTGCCGACCTTCCCTGAAACAGGGGTGACATTGGCAAAGTGAACCATTTTTTACAGAGTAGAGTGCTTAACCATAAATGTGAATTGTTAAAAATAAATGTAAATTGTTAAATAAATCTAAGTGTAAAATAAATATCCATGAAAGAAGACCAGTTTTGTTAATTTAAAGACTTTTGAACCCTAAAAACACAACAATTCAAACAACTTATTTCTTTTATGTCTCAAGAATCACTTTTAACAGGCTGATTAAAAAAAAATACAAATAAAAAGAGAGCTTAGTTTATGTGTGTGTCACGTCTCAAGAGTCTTTTATGAATCATTGGCTTAAAAACATTGTATTATTGTATCAGGCTTATTTATTTTAAATTACAAATGATAAGAGAGCGCCGTTTTTGTGTGTGTCACGCCTCAAGGGCCCTCTCCGATCCCGGATAAGACTTTTTAAAACGGCGTGTCTTGAGTGCTCCTCGAAATACACCCACAGATTTGGAGTTCTTCCCTCCGGGTAGCAGTCTGTTACACTCCACCGGACCCACAACACGGAAAGCGCGGTCCCTAAAATTTTTACGGATCTGACGGTGCGGCTGAACCGAATTGACTGCTCCATCGTCCGCGGATCTGAGTGTCTGCCTCCTTAGTGTAGTTAATGTAGTCACCAACCCGTCTGGCAAGCGTTGTGAATGATTGCCAATTCCCTCCAACTAAACAACAAAATGACGGAAGTGCCCAGTCGATAACTCAGTTGGTAGTGATTGAATTATATGCTTAGAGATCGGGTTCGAATCCCACTGAGGGTGTCAGAAATGAATTCTCGTTTCAGTGTTTATTTCAAAACTCACAATAAAATAGCGGCAAGTTTATAATAAATGAGTACCAACCCCCTCGGGAGCTGGGAAACTCCCACTTCAAATGAACTGATTGGCGTAAGGCCGGCCCTCTTCCCTTTAACAATAAATACGTTCCCCTCGACGCATGTGACCTCTTCGGGGATAACGCCGCAAAAAGTTACACTTTATGTGTAGCTTAGTTGCGTTGCGTTTGCGTGCCGCAAGCGACCTCTTCGGAGAGAACGCAAGAAGAAGTTACACAATATGTATAGCTTATAAAAAAGTTAAAGCAGCAGTTTTTTTTCATAACGCAGTATGTCAGATAGTAACGCATGGTGTATGTTACTTCAAATAGGATCTCCCCCACATCATTGTTGGTAAGACAATATACAGACGCGGGTTTGGCCCGCAACTTTGTGTTTTATTGCATCTCATTGCCAACATAATTATTGTTCCGAGCTGAGATATATTTTTTCACCGCCGCGGAAAAACTTCTCAACGAGTTATTTATATTGTTGGCAACTTTACGTTCCCCCCAACACTCCGTTCCTCTCTCACCCCTAAACTCTCATACCCTTAAAAAGTTCAAAGATTTATGTCACGGGAAACCTTAAAATTACTTTTATGAATTATAATTAATCTGCTGTACCTTGACATGTGATGATGATGATGATTATGATGACTTGGTATAGCGCCGTTTCGTGAAGATTGTCACTTCAAGGGCGCTTTCTGTGTTATCGCGGCAAATTAGTGTGTCTTGAGGGGTTTTTTTAAGGTTTTCCCTGGATTTTGAAGCTCGAACTTCCGGTGGCAGCTGGTTCCACGAAGAGGGACCCGCAACAGCAAACGCACGATTGCCAAACACTGTGGTTAATTTCCTGGTTGGCTCGTTCACCAACGTTTTGGAGCCCCTCTTTGCCGAGCGCAGCGTCAGTCCTCTCTCCTGTATAACCTTTGGTTGCACTAGTTCTTGTAA
The DNA here is from genome assembly GCA_951799405.1 of Agapetus fuscipes. NCBI lineage: Eukaryota > Metazoa > Arthropoda > Insecta > Trichoptera > Glossosomatidae > Agapetus > Agapetus fuscipes. Next base: position 10,730,540 of record OX637359.1, read on the forward strand.
GTACTCCGGAGCCATTCCTTGTAGAGTTTTGAACACAATGAGGTTCAGTTTAAAGTTAATTCTCTGAGGAATTTTCAGCCAGTGGAGTCCTTGTAGAAGTGGTAGTATACCTGTTTTGCCCGAATATCAGGCGTGCACCGGCTGTTGATATAATATGTTGGTTATGAGGCTGACGACCCACACCGTAAAGACTAGGTTCACTTTTACCCAAGTCCCTTCTCTTTCGAGTTTAAGTTGTAAGGTTTTTGTTCTATTATCTATAATCTAAGTTGCAAAGATAAATTACATTTAAGATTCATACTAAATGCATTCCCACAAGTAAACACATATAAGTTTGCGCTTAAATATGCCGCATTTAAACTTTAAATATAAAAACCCAGTCTCGAATGAACATAAGCCCTGCAGCTCTTGCCGGCCTTCCCTGAACCAGGGAAGACATTGGCAAAGTGAAACATTTTTTTACAGTATGAGTGGTCAGCCTCATACCAACCTATAAGTCAAGGAAACCGTCATTCGGTCTTTTTTATATATTTAATCCATGGTTCAACGTGAATTTTTGATGCAACATGTGATGATCCATGGATAAGCTACGGATGAAACGAATTGTAAATAACCCTGATCGATTAAAAACTTCTATAATTATTTATGAAGTGCCCTCAAATTCGTAGAAAAAATAATGAATTTGTAAGAAACTATATCATCTAACATATAATAAAACATTACAGTACTGAAAATGAATCTAGTAATCCACCCCTTCAGTTTTTTTAAGTCTTCATATATGCAGTGTTGGTGGAGGTGCTCTCCTTCTAGTATAAAACATAACTTTAAACTTTCCTCGATCGCGTAAATCCAAAATATATTAAATACACGACGGCACTCCTTGTGAGTGATTTAGTTTTCATACATATTTTTGATTTACGCAAATCGAGGGGAGTTAACACAATGTTTTATACTTGGAGTACTGAAAGTGGAAGTCTTGAGGGGTGGGGATGAGCTGGGGGAGGGTGGGAGGTATGGGGGGTATAAGGGTGGCCAGAGCCCACTCTGCGGTATTTAGAATCTTCTTTTTCCAGGCATTGCATAGTCTTAAGCAGTGCTATCTTTGCCAGAGAACAGGGTGATCGCAGAAAAACTAAAGATTATATTATTTACTTATTTAAAAAAATACATATATTTATATTTTTATTTTTCATTTAACTAAAATAGTGGTACTTTAACTTACAAGATAAAAAGTTGTGGAATTATTATTTTTTATTTTTTATTTTTTAAGAAAGCCTATGCGGGAGACTCCCTAGATTGACACTTGACACTTGTTATAGTGCCGCAGAGGTGTTGGTGATGTGGCAGTTATCCATGTCCGGTTGCAGGGTCGTTAGCTGCGCAGTGCTGTGGTGTGTGTGGCATTGCTTTGTTTTGAGACACTGAGAGGAAATGGCGATTGATATTGGATTTGAAAAGGGCAAGGTTAAATTGGGATGGAAACACAGATACCGGTAACTCATTCCATAAGCGGGCAGTTTGGCAGAGGAATGAGTCGTGAAAACACCAAGTTCTCATAGTTTTGATATCGACTGCAAATGGTTGAATGTGAGCCGTTCTACGAGTTGCCCTTGTTGTGACGAGAGGAGGGGGTATAAGTGAGGATATTTCATCAGAGCAGACGCCGTTGTAGTACCTATAGAAGAGACTGATAATTCCAACTTTCCTTCTGTGCTCAAGAGGGTGTAGGTTGGCTATGAGAATGGGATCATCAATCAGCTTCACCGCTCTTCTTTGCACAGAATCAAGTTGGTCACACAGCCTCTTTGGTATACCGGAACAGAGATGGTCCGGTTTACCATAGTACTCATAGTAATCGAAAACAAAGTTGTTTTTCTTTTTATCTTGTAAGATGAACGATTATAAAGTTTATGCCTCTACAATCAATAAAATTTTACTTTAACTTGCTTACTATTTAAAAACATATTTAATACTAACGAACTTCTCACATTTTTAAGTAATTTTTGTTGAGGAATTTACATCAGTATCGACGTTTCGTTTACAACGTAGTTAATGTCTTCAAGAGACACTTTTTTTGCTGGGCAATCAATAATGAACTGATTCTCGCATGTCACATTTCTATTTGATTTTAAATTTTGTTTTGTACTCGCGAGTGTAAGTTATAGCTTTTATTAGAATTACAGCAATCACTGTGTTTCTAGTCGATCTCAATAGATCGCACGCTTTTCAACATACTGTGGTTGGTTCAAAAGTCCTTGTCATGTTACATACATGGAGGAAGTATTAAATGGAGGGATCGTACATATGATTTAGTACCAATCAACATGATTCACCGTCTTTGACACCATACACTGTTTATAATGCTGTCTTATTTTAGTTTTTAATGCGTTTATAAAGCAACGTGTCTCTACTCCGTCTTCAATCTATTTACAAATCACCAAGGAAACACATGAAATCACTATGGTAACGGATTTGTTAGTAGTGTTGTTGCAAGTATGTATGTATGAAGTATGAAGATATCTGATAAATTCCGAATTCAAAAATGTTCCCACCTCATTGTGTACGGGATGATTTCCACAAGTATCTATTACCGCGAGCATAGAAGTAACATACTTGAAGAAGCAAGTATCTATATATTTGAACATCACTAGTTCTAGAAATGGCTGTCACTTTCGCGAACAAAATATTTCGACAAACGAAAAATAAATTTTATCAACGTAATCATATAGAATAGTGATTAAAGTGAAATATTATTCCATGTTCTATAACACATTTACTCTCATTTGTTGGCACGTTTAGAAAATACCCAGTTTGGCATTTATATGATTTTTTTTTCCAATTAGGTAACACACCTGTTCACAGTTGGAAGGTTACCGATAGACTGAATTTGGATTTTTGTGTGATGAGTGGGGTAGCGTATTTCTAATTCTCAAAGGATTGATTTCTTAGCCCATCCAGTTCTATACATCCATGGTTACATAGTCCATTTTACAAAATACTAGCCCTTTTTCTTTAGTACGCTATTGAAAAAAAATATATATTTATTTTTAGTGTTAATCTATTTACACAGTGAAAGTCCATTTTTAATTATTTAAAAATTGAAATGGTTAAAACATAGTTTTAATTAACTTATTTTTTTATTTTTGTTGTGCTCGAACATTAGCGCCTAATGAGGCATTTTCAGAAGCAGAATGGTTACAAATATATTATTGGACAGAGCACCACAGTCATTGTGGTTTGTGTCTCCGCTAATTAACAAACCAAAAACTTTGAGTATTTTTTTTTTATTATTTTACTTTATTAGGAGAAAAAACAGATACAGACACAGTTGCAATAAACAAAAAAGTGGATACATATAATTTAAAATGCCTACATCCTTAAAAATTTCCCACATATATATTATAAATTTAATGTAGCTGACATAAAAATATAAAAGAAGTAGAGGAAGTCAAAATTCAAAAGTTATAAAATTAGTAAAAGAAACAAAAATAACAAGGAGAAACAAGAAGAGTAAACAAAGAAAAACATAAGAATGTAAAAGTTAAAGAAGAAAAAAGAGAAGAATAAAAAAGAAGAACAAAAAGCCCAATCAGCACCTATAAACTGGGTGTAAAAGACATTTTATATATAGTTTTCATCAAGTCAAGGAGTATTTCCCCTTATTAAACAAATCTAAATCATTAAAATATTTATTAAAATCACTGCACATTCTATGAATAGGAGCTCTTTGACCTGCATTTGTTCGACATTTTGACAGAAAAAATAATTGTGAAGAACGAGATGCGCATCTTGGTATACGAAACTTAATTTGACATAGAAGACCAGGGCAATCCGTTTCCGATAGACAGATACTCCTCAGAGTCAACGCACTCAATATTAAACATCGATTATCAATACTTACCAGATTTAGATGAAGTAGGCGTTTGTCGTAAGAGCGGTTTTCGTAGCTTAACCGATGGAACAATATTTTCGTAAATTTTCTTTGAACCGACTCTAGTAGAGTTTTATACACATCATAAAATGGGTTCCATACAGTCACAGCAAATTCTAGTTGTGATCGTATCAATGAATGATATAAAGTCATATAGCTCGATATCATTTTGAATTTTTTTGTCACACGAAACACAAAACCCATCATTTGAAAGGCCCTCTTGACGACGGCATGTACATGCATATCAAAAAGTAGTTTGGAATCGAAAATCACACCAAGGTCGCGTATGCAAGATACTCTTTCAAGTGTGTGATTGGAAATTGTATAATTGTAATTGATTTGAATGCGTTTCCTTGAGAAGGTTATAATTTTACATTTTTCAAGAGCAAGTGACAGTTTGTTAATCGAGCAGTATAAACTGAGTCTATTTATGTCTTCTTGCAGTAATAGACAGTCGTTAATATTATCGATTTTTTTAAAAATTTTCATATCATCTGCGAATAATAATAAATTGCTGTTTTTAACGCATTTATGGATATCAGATATGAAAATTGTGAACAAAAAAGGACCTAATATGGAGCCCTGTGGGACGCCTGAGCTTATCGCACACAATGATGAGGCGTAACCATTAAGGGTAACAGTTTGATATCTCGAATCAAGATAAGAACAAAACCACCTGAATAGGTTGCCCTGGACTCCATTGAAGTGAAGCTTTTTAAGTAATATAAGGTGATCAACCTTATCAAAAGCTTTGCGGAAGTCGGTGTACACGCTGTCAACAGAAGAGCCCTGGTCAAATGTCTAGTATCTAGTAGTATCAAATATCTAGTAGTATCAGATAAAAGTTGGGAATACATTTTAAATATTCTTCTTTCCTTTATTCTTTATTCTGTAGCGCATAACTTTGTAGTGGCCGTGTAGATTCCCGGCATTTTCATTTTTTGCAGTTGAGTTATGAATTTTTAATGAGATTGCTGGAGAGATTAAGAGTCGGAAAGTCATTTCCCACGAAAAGCGGCCATTTTGCTCCTCCGTCTTGGGTAAACTCCTCGTCCGACAGCATCCATGCGCGCGTCTGCGCTTCCATTAGCCGGCCAGCCACCGCACCCCTCACCGTCAGCCTTCTTCGGGCGCCCCATGGTACTCAGCCACATGATAGAACCACACATGACATAACGACACATGACGTAACGACACAGGACAGAACGGCACAGTGACATATGACATAACAACACACGACAGAACACCGAACTATCCTAACCTAACCTAACCTAACTTAACCTAAAGGTACTTGTTTTGTCGTGTTGTTGCTTTTACTTAACAGGAAGAAAATATAAAGCTTTGTACGAGTGTCCACGTGCAGAGGCTCCTTCTGACACATACATGCAGGACGGGTCTGAAGAGGGTTTGAGCATATAGTACCAATCTAATCTAATCTAAGTTGCAAAATATAAGTAACATTAGAGATTCACATTATATGCATTTTCACAAAACAGACATGTATAAGTTCGCGCTTAGACATGCTGCATGAAGTCCTACATTATAAAAACCCGAATCTCAAATGAACATACACCCTGCAACTCCTGCCAGCCTTCCCTGAAACAGGGATGACATTGGCAAAGTGAACCATTTTCTACAGCATGGGTGGTCAGCCGTATACCAACCTATAAGTCAAGGAACATACACAACAAATTACATTTTTAAGTTATAGATCAACAAATTATAATATGTATGGACATCAAAAACTAACAGAAAACAAATTTTAATTAAATACAACCCTAGCCGCCAACATCACAGATTAACCGCTATTTCTTTCTGTCCTTACACACTTTTTTCAGTTCCTCCAGAGTCATAACCTTCTTCATACAGCCTCTTCTTTTATATTTCTTTTTGAAAAATAACGTTAGAATAAATGAATGAAGGGCTAACAATAATACTTTCCCATTGTATGCGTTGTGCCACCCTCTTTTTACATATCAACCCCTAACGTATACCTACAACATACATATATAGAAGTGCAGCCTCCCTCAGTAACCCTGTGCTCTATTGAATTCCAAAGGTAATGCGCTCCTGACCTATATCAAATAATATCGATTGCCAAAATTACAAGCAGTTTAAATTCACTTAATTTGAAACATTTCCTTGACTTATAGATTGGGTCGAGGCTGACCATCCTTACTGTAAAAATGGTTCACTTTTCCATTGTCAACTCTGTTTCAGAGGAAAGTCGGCAAAAGTAGCAGGGCTTATGTTCATTTGCGGTTTGGATTTCAGTACATATGCAGCATTTGTAAGTGTAAATTTACAACTGTCTGTTTGTGGGCATGCATTTAATATGAGTAAATGGCTTATGCCGTAAATAAATAAATAAATAAATAAAAATAATTTGAAATGTTAATATATCTTTGCAACTAAGGTGAGATTTAAAAAAAAAAAAATAGATTTGTGGAAAGGAATGCAATCCACCATCCTATTTTGCCTGGCCAGTTGTCTTCATGCGAAAGCAGAAGCTTGTGTGCATGCAACGGCATCTGTTGAACCAGGGTCGAAGCTATCGTCGCGGGATTCGAACCAACGTTATCCGGTTCCAAAAAACCTGTCTTGACCCCGCGGCCATAACACCGACGATGATACTCTTTTATTTTTTAACGTCCCCTCTGTCCGGTTGATAGGTCAGTAGGAAAAGTGTTTGCATTTCAACGCGAGAGCTTGGGTTCGAATCTCACCAAGGGTGTCAGAAATTATTTCGCGTCTCGGTGTTTCTTTTAAACCCAAATTAAAATACAGGCAAGCCTTTACAAGAAATGAAAAAAGGGGAACACCCACTTCAACTGAAGTGGTTGGCGCAGGGCCAGCCCCCTTACCTGTAAAAATATAAAGGTTCACTCACCACATGTGACTCCTTCGGGAAGAAAGCGCCAAAAAGTGTGTAGCAGTGGCGAAGGGTGCCATACAAGCCGATTCCCATCGGTTTCCCGTTTAAAATGAGGCAAAAATGATATTAAAGTAGACTGTATGGATTCAATGGGGAAAAAATACTTATTGTTTCTTTGGTTTTAAATGTATTTTTTAACTTTGTGCCAATATTTTTTAACTGCTTTGTTACCTCGTTTTAAAAGGGAAGCCGATGGGAATCTGCTTGTATGGCACCCTTCGCCACTGGTGTGTAGCATAGTTGGATTGCGTTTGCCCATATTTGTATATATTTCTATTTGTAGAAACATTTCATTTTAGCATTATTAAAATTGCATTTATTCAGCACACGAGCAATTTCGCCTACATTTTTTTTCACGACACGAAAAAAAAATCTTCCAGCATAAGTGGAAAGCAAACGTAGAAAATCTGAAATAAGAATAAGTAAAAAAAAAATCAACAAGTCTAGCTTATATTGTATGCACCAAAACAATACATTTCTCAGAGTATAAAACCTTACGTAGAAACAAAACTCTCGATCACGTAAATAGAAAAATATATTTGAAAATTTAATTACTCTCTAGGAGTGCCGTCGTATATTCTATATATTTTTTTATTTACGCAGTTAAGGGGAGTTTTTGTGAATGTTTTGTACTCGCAGTACAGTATTTCTTTATTATAACGTCCGTAGCAAAATGAGGAAACAAACAAAATAAAAATGCCCTTTGTGGGTAACACAAAAAAAAAAAACTATTCATTTCCATGCAACGCTACAATACAGAATCCTCGTATTTAACCCGTAAAAGAATGCGAGTTTTCTCTTCCCCAGACGTTTTTATTTCATATTCTTCGACTTAACCCCTCTCTTCCCCCTGGACTGTTTTGTTTTCGTGTTTCATAGTGCACGCATCAGTGGGGAGGGGTCGTATAATGGATGGCGGTTAAAGTGACGTATACTAAAATCGAAAATAAAAAAAACTGTGAATGTTATCAACTTGTTTCATAAACAGTGTGAGGACTATGCAGCTTAGATATTAAAATTAAAATTAATAATTGTTGTGAATACACAAGAGATATAAAAGCTTCAATAATGATATATTTTGTAAATATCAAACTAAAATATGAAGTTGTAGAAGATATCCTAAGTATTCAATATGTTTGTTTTGATGTTTCTAAAAAAAAAGAAACAAGATAAAAAGAAACAAGATGAAAAGAAACAAGATGAAAAGAAACAAGAAAAATAAGTCATAAGTGGATAATAGGAGCAATATTTTGTTGTCTACAAGCCAAATTTGAAATGATTACTAGATAGTACAAATGAAAAGAAAAGATGCACGTTTATCTTGGAATACAGACCATGTGAAAAAAAACAAGATAAGAAAGGATGATTTGATGACCGGTCAGTAGTCTAGTTAACACTTTTGACTCGTAAATCAAAGGTTGTGGGTTCGAATCCCTGTGGAGCCAACAAAATATACCATTTTATTTTCAAATATGTTCTTCGCTGGGTGAAAAATACAAATACCTTCACTCAAGACCGGTGACTAAAGGTCCATCTAGTCTTACAGCAACTGAGTCTTGCTTAAAAATTGGCGTTTTCTACAGCGACGACCAAGCTCGCACAGGGCTCTTGAGGTGTGATACACACAAACACAGCGCTTACCAAATAAATCATCCTAATATTATTATGGTTTGTTCAAAATACCTACATCCAGCCGTGAGTGGATGAAACTAATAACAAGAGGGAGGGTTTAATGTGAACGTTATTTCAATGAAATTTGGATATACGCCATTTTAAACATCATGACTTATACATCCAACCATTCTCTTCTTGTGTGTACACTTTGAAACACTTTTCTCCTACTCCAAGTTGCAACCTGCAGATCTCCATCCTTACAAGTCGGGGGGTGGCGTAAGGGTGGGTTGGAAAGACGCATCATCATCATCATCATCACCCCTCACGTGAGGCTGACTCCCCCAAGGGCAGAGGGCGCAGCCACTTTCTCCCCCAAATCCGATTGCCCCACAATGTTTATTATTGCGATGGAATTTATCTTTATCGGGGAAAAAGAATTTTCCCAAGAAAAACACATCACTTGACTGCGTGCGGAGTTTAAGAGGGAGGGCAACATGCATGGGGTGGGATTCTGGGGGAATTTATTGGGTGTGTGATAGTCAATGAAGCTTTCAATTCCCACAATTGAAACAGTATATTTCGTTGGCGTAGACCAATTTAAAAATACTTCAATGCTTTTTTTAAAAATATATTGTTACGAATTTAAAAAAATATGTCTGTGTCCCGATAGCTCAGTTGGTAGAGTGCTTGCATTCTATGCCGAGAGCTCGGGATCGAGTCCCACCGAAGGTGTCAGAAATGATTTCCCGCGTTTATTTCAAACCCCAAAATACTTACCCTAACAGCAAGTGGGTCTAGTTTGAGAATTGGCGCTTTCTATAGCGACGGCCAAGCTCGCAGGGGGCTTTTGAGGTGGGATTTACACAAAAACAGCGCTCACTAAATATCTTAATATTATTATTATTATCTGAGTTGCTCACCTGGGGTTAAATTTAATAAGACTTCGATTACATTTATTTTCACAATGTATTTTTTAATTTGCTCACACATGGAGGGGTCACAGTTTTAATATTTGTACTTCTCGCTTAACGGCTAGGGCATTATTTTAATACTTGACTTATAGGTTGGTATGAGGCTGACCACCCATACTGTAAAAAATGGTTCATTTTGCCAATGTCACCCCTGTTTCAGGGAAGGTCGGCAAAAGTTGTGGGGCTTATGTTCATTTGAGATTTGGATTTTATTTGTAAGGACACATTCAGCATTTGTAAGCGCGAACTACACTTGTTGGTTTGTGGGCATACATCTGAGAGCTTTAAATGAATATATCCTTGCAACTTAGATTATAGATTATATTATAGATTATTATAGATGCCCTCTAAAGCACTGCAATTCATATTAATAGGTGCCTTAACGATATTCTAGCATTTACCAGACCATGCCAGAATGGTTTCGAGCAGAAGTTTCGAGCAAATACGATTAGGTACAACCATAAAATACTTACGTCTAGACAGAGATATACAAGTAAGTAAAAACACACAGACACACAATCATAAGTAAACATAAACTCATACAGTGCCATTTTTAGACATTTTGGTCGTCCGTTCAACCCACGTTTTGACAAAATAATAATGCCTGGGCTGAAAATCTCATCCCCACGGTCATTCTTACCTTCAGAATTTTGGTAATATTTGTATGAAGACTAATCAGCTGCTCACTTGCGGCCATCTTGGATTGCATGCATCATTAGTTTGTCAAAGCGCGGGCTCAACGGACGACTAAAATGTCTAAGAATAGCATTGTCACATTCGTGCCAATACCAATGATATCACGTCCACCTGTCGCGTGAATATATTAGTTCATGTAAATGTATACCTAACCACAGTGATCATGTGATCGCTTGAGATTTGTACTTCACACGCCTCTCCTTAATAATCCTAGGGGGCAGACACCCTAACAGTAACATAAAGGACGTGTTACATACACATACAAGTATTTGTTATTGGAATATTAACTTCATACGAACATAACCAATCAATAGCGTTCCCTCAATTTTCATCCTTCTAATTTAGGTTACTGTTATGTAAATAGTACTTAGATATTAACAAAATAAATAGGGTAGTAGCTGTTTTGTTAGGAATGGAAGGTATCTCCAGAATGTACCTACAGGATACTTACATCCGGCTAGCTCTCATCAGCATCACTCTCAGGGCGTGGGGTTCTTTCTTTGGTATTGCTCACTTGTATCTTGGGAAGGGCTTTATAGTAAAATATAAGTTTAACATGAACAAATAAGGGTTTATTTACTTTAATAATATGGGGAAAAAAGGGGAAATACGGGGATGGCCCGACCTTGTCACTAAAACACTCCCTACTCTGTTGGCTGGAGTTATGAACTGAATGGCCTGGGGCAGCGCCCCAGGCTAGCGGCGGCTCACGAGGCGGACGCCTCCACACGTTGGAGCCCCTGGGTGGGCGCTCTTATGCACTATGTCTCCTATGCCTCTGGTCCACAAGGCGGGTGCCTTGCTGGCAGGAAATCCAAGTAGATGGGGAGGAGGGAGCTCCATTGTAATGCCCCCTCTTGCACCGCTTGGTGCTTGATCGCAGACGTCTTAATCGGTTGACATCTTGCCGGGAACTGATGAACGACAGCCCGATCAGATCACACGGCGCAGTTCGGCCGCTTCCGTGACCGTTCGGCTCCGTTCGGCCCACAAAACACACTGTACACTTGGAGATTGATTTTTATATGTTATTTTAAAATAACATAACAGTGCATATAGATTCTAGCTGTAGGATGAACTATTATTAAGTACCTACCTAGAGTAAGGAAATATTATTTAAGTAATAATTGTGTTGGAAGCTTTTGGAATATCATAGACGTCTCCAGGCGAAATTAAGTCTAGAAAGTTTGATTGCCATTGCTATAAAAGGCATTTGATAGATGGGTGGCCACGAGTTTGTATAATTCTTTGTAGACCCCCTCTTACGACTTGTAGACCCCCATTTATATGTAATATCCGGTCAATGGTCAATTGATAGCATTCCAATTGGCAGTCTCATTTCGCATGCATGCAGTTTTAGGATTTCTACACTGCAGAGGGCCCATTAGGTGCGGCCCGGACACGTCACACAGTCTAGCCGGGGCTCCTCACGCGATCAAACCGCAGACCTTTTTGGCTACGTACGGAAATAATTGCAATTCAGCGAAAATTAAATAGCACACGCCTGCCGCTTTTTGCAGAATAGACAGTTGAATATTCGTCAAGAGAATTTTGATTAAAGATTTAAACTAATGAAATGCCATGTCTAAGCTGATACTCCCCCCTGTTTTCACCCCTGTTTTCAGGGAAGGTCGGCAAGAGTTGCAGGGTGTATTTCCATGTGAGATTCGGAGTTTTATATTGTAGGAGCACATGCGGCATGTTTAAGCACGAACTTGTGCATGTCTGTATGTGAAATTGCAATAATGTGAATCTTTAATGTTACATATATTTGCAACTTAGATTAGATTAGAGATAACACACGCAGCATTTGTAAACGCGAACTTACACTTGCTTGTTTGTGAACATGCAATTAATGTGAATTTTAAATGTTAATATAGATAGTGAGGCGGTTTTCAGGAGGCAGCTGAAGACCCACCTCTTCCCACCTCCACAACCGGCGCCTTTGGGATGACCAAGGGTCATGAAAAGGTACCATACAAATGAACTCATTATTATTATTATTATCTGGATTTATATCGAAAGAATATCTTTTCTTTCAAGAGCAGAAAAAAAAACATATAGTTGCCTGACCATGCATGAAATGTTGTGCACGTCCCTACTAAAGGACTTAAAGAAAAGAATCAGAAAATACATTTTTAATCAAATTTTGAACTGCTATATAGGTATTTAAACTTTTTAGAATTTGTGTATTCACACAGTGAAAATTAATTTTTAACTCAAAATAAAAATATTTTTTCAAAAACGTGCTTTATATTTATTTGAATTGATAATCAATTTTGTCACTTCACTCGCAGATCCTCGTTATCTTAGTTCACAGAGTGATTATTCCCTCAATACGTTATATTCGCCACTCGACAGTATCTTTCAGCGTAATGAAACACGCCGCGACATATAAATAAAGTCGACGAATCGGCCTGAAAGAGTCCATTTTAATTGGATCGCGAAATTCTCACAACACACGGTCATCAAAGCGTGGCAGTTTTGTGTGTGGTCAAATTCATGCAAAAAAAAACATTGAAATGCCTACATTAATTTTGAGTTTTATCTATAATCTAAGTTGCAAGGAAATGTTAATTTAATATGTAAGTGATATTTGAGCCTAACATGGGTTTCTCAGATAAATGCACATTTTTTTCTATTTTCGACGAGAAAAAACACGAAAATAGTTGAAATCCTGCAGTTTAGAAGATTTTCATGAGAACTGCCTTAAATTTGGTTTACTCACTGTAAAAACTTACACACAATAAAAGGTTTTATTCAGGATTTCTCAAACCAGTGAAGCAGCATTTATTTAGTTTTACTTTTAAAGTGGCAATATTATGCTGCACGGGTATTTACACAATAAAAGCTCAAATCTCAAATGAACATACACCCTGAAACTTATTTCTTTTTACCCTGTATAGAGGTGAAATTGTAAAAGTGAATCCCTTTTAAAGTATGGGAGTTCAGCGTCATGTGAAGTTTTTAAGCCAAGGAAAAAAAATGTATACACGTAAAAAAAAAAACGCAATAAAAAAAAAATCAGATAACATTAAGAATGGAAATTTAAGGTTTTAAAGCTGGCACCGTCAACTTCTTCTTCTTCTTCTTCTTGTGCCACTTCTAGCGAAGATCGGCGATCTGATCTAATCTAATCTAAGTTGCAAGGATATATTCATTCAAAGCTCTCAGATGTATGCCCACAAACAAACACGTGTAGTTCGCGCTTACAAATGCTGATTGTGTACTTACAAAACAAATCAAACCTCAAATGAACATAAGCCCTGCAACTCTTGCCGACATTCCCTGAAACAGGGGTGACATTGGCAAAGTGAACCATTTTTTACAGTATGGGTGGTCAGCCTCATACCAACCTATAAGTCAAGGAATACGAGTAATAAATAACATTTAAGTATAAAAAAAAAAACAACAAAACCTTACAAATAAATCTATACAAAAAAGTCATCGATCATCATCGCTATTTTGATTTTTGGTGCTGCGGCTCGAAACAGGGACTTGGTGCTTCTGCCGAACCACTGTCGCAGGTTCTTCAGCCACGATGTCCTTCGGCGTCCCTGAGATCTTCTCCCCTCAATCTTAAGAGCCCAGAATGATAAGATGAAGGAGACGGTACTTCTCATTTCTCATAATGTGACCGAAGTACATTAGCTTTCTCTGCTCAGTGGTAGGCAGGAGCTCCTTTGTAGTGCGCATTCGTTGAAGGAACTTCTTCATTGGTGACTCGATTCATTCAACATTCCATGTCAACCCCCATTGTTTATGACGTATATTTAGGAAAAAGTTATACATGCAAAAATGTCATTCAAAATTGAATAATGAGCCTACAATAATGACTGAGGTAATGACAGAACTAGCATGTTATGTCCTCACCCTACTCTTCACTTATCACTTCCCTATTCACACTCATCACTCCTCTATTCACACTCGTCACTTCCCTTTTCACACCCACCCACTTCATACCTCTAACATTTGCGCGTTTCTCATTACTTGCTTTCATACATTCAGCATTAATTGAAGCTAAATTGAGTAAATGTCACTAAAATATTGCATTCATGCCTTTCTTATAACATTTTATTTCAAAAGTTATGTGGCCAGTATCTCTGCAGATGTGTCTCCACTGTGTTGTATCTCTGCAAACTTGTTTTAGTCTAAAAAATACCTGTCATAAGTGAAAATAGTTTAAGCATATTTCTGATGTTATTTCCTTTATTGCTCTATTTTTTTTTATACAAAAGACTAAGTTGGAATGTACACTAAAACTCATGTGAGTTCCATCGTAATCTGTTCAATAGTATAGGAGTCCATACAGGACAAACATACATTCATACATACGTTTGATTTTATATATTAGACAAGAATGAGTACCAACCGCCTCGGGAGCTGGAAAACCCCCACTTCAAGAGGTTAGTGTAAGGCCGGCCCTCATACCTGTTTCGGGAAGGTCGGAAAAAGTTGCTGAGTTAATGTTCATTTGAGATTTGGATTTTAAATTAAAATTAGGTTCAAATGCAGCATTTGTAAGCGCGAACTTGCACGTGTCTACTTGTGGGCATGCAATATATATAAATCTTTGCAACTTAGATTATACCTTATATTTTAGATGGATATTATGGTCTTCTTCTATTGGGTGGTTTTAAAATTTACCGACGGCATTGCTGGAAAATTAAGAATCTCTAGGGCTATTTTTTATTTAGTCGACACCAAACTTAAACTTGACAGAAACCATTCCAAGAATATTTTACATGTTTCCTGAAAAAATCGTCAACATCGGTTCAGCGGTTTAGGAATCCATAAGAGACTTACAAACATACACACATCTCGTTGATTTTATTTATATAGAAGAAAGATTATAACCTAGATAAGGCATGACTATTTGCTGTTTGTACAACAATATCATCGGTAAGAACACAATTCTTCCTGCTCTAGGGGTGGGTGCACCTTCGGTTCCTCCCCCCTCAGGTCGTCTCCTGCATCACGTCCCAGCGTGTCAATAAGGAGCGGTCGCCCCGTGGAGACGTGCCAGACGCACGGGACGTCCAGATTATCTGCATTAGCGGGAATAAATTACAGACGAGACGGTGCAATGCGATGCACGTACCGGGTAACCATAGCCCCACACACACACGCGCATGGGCGCAGCGCTACAGATGCTACTTTTAAAAATTGTGAAGAGATGACGTTGATGATATTTTGTTAAATGAGATGCTACTTTAAAAAAAATGGTGATGATGAGTGAGATGCTTTTTTTGAAATCTGAGAAAATGATGATATGTGAGGTGCTACTTTTTAAAATTGTGAAGAGATGATGTTGATGATAAATGAGATGCTACTTTGTAAAATTATAAAGAGATGACATCGATGATAAATGACATGCTACTTTTAAAAATGTGAAAAGATCATGCTCATTTTAAATGAGATGGTACTTTTTAAAAATATGAAAATATCATGTTCATGATTAATCAGATACTACCTTTTAAATTGAGAAGAGATGATATTGTTTATTTATGAGATGCTACTTTTTAAATTGTGAAGAGTTGATGTTGATGATACATGAGATTCTACTTTTTAAAATTTTGAAAAGACGATATGAATGATAAATAAGATGCTACTTTATAAAAATATGAAAAGATAATGTTCATCATTAATGAGATGCTACTGTTTGAATTGTGAAGAGATGATGTTCATGATAAATGAGATGCTACTTGTTTAAAATATGAAAAGATCGTTTTCATGATAAATGAGAAACTATTTTTTTAAATATGAAGAGATGATGGTGATGACATCATTATTTTAAATTTTCAGATAACCTACATGAGCAAAAAGCAATGAAATGCTACACATTATACAGTTTCAGAGCAACATTTGACATTTTCGTAAGTAAGTATACAACGAGAAATGAGATGCTACTTTATTTTAATTGCGTCACAACTTTTCGACGTTTTGAAATGTGCTGACTTATGTGATTATTATTCTTGGTTACGTCCTTGATCTCAGTCCGTTAGCCCTCTTACTAGTAGACGCTACACAAGTATTCACAAAAGTATTGTTCTGCAGCGTTTCGAAACGCTCTAATGGTGCCACCTGGCTCAGAGAGAGATGTCCTATAGCTGCATGCATTCCCCGTGACAAATCTCACCTGATGAACGGACATTCAGTACCTACCTCTATAATCTATAATCTAAGTTGCAAGGATATATTTCATTTCAGATTTATATTAAATGCATTTCCATAAGCAGACACAGGTATGCTCAAACCCTCCTCATACCCGTCCTGTATGTATGTGGCATAAGGACCCACAGCACATGGACGCTCATACAAAGTTATATATTTTCTCAAGTGGCGGAAGGCCTTTCCGTGAAGTAAAAGCAAAGGCACGTCAAAACAACAACATCTAGGACAGAGGAGTGCCCATGACTCTAAAAGTAAATGGTACGTTGTTATTGAAGCTAGTAGCATACCTCGGGTGGCATTCCTTGTGGGATTGTTGTTAGATCACGAGTAGCGCGAAGACACGTATAAGTTTACACTCACGCATGCCGCATGTGGACCTACAATAGAACAACCCAAATCTCAAATGAACATATCGCACGCTTAATAATAAAGAGAAATAACTAAAAAAAAAATAATGTTGGGAAATCACGTTTGAAGTTCAGACAACCAGTACAACTTGTATGGGATGAAAAAGGCGTCCGATGTTTTATCTCGGTCATATTCGTCCAAATTGAACGGCTGTCACATTCTACCTATTTTTCTCGCATTGTTCTTGCGTTTTATTACAAAATCTCGATTTTCCCAATTTTTGAGTTATTGCTCTTTATTATTAAATGTGCGATATGCACTGCCATCTTTGCTGACCGTCCCTGAAACAGGGATGACATTGGTAAAGTGAACCATTTTTTAATGTACTTATATATTGTCAGCCTCATACCAACCTAAGTTGAAAATAGATGTAAGTAAATATATGAAAAGTAAATATATGGAACAACAATAAAAATAAAACTTATTGAAAGTTTAAGGGTTGGTGTATTGTGAAGATTAATTTAAAATAAGTAAAAAAAAAAGTTCTTCTTGAGCTCCGACAACTAAAACATTTTTGCTTAATGGTGTGATCACACAGAAAACGCTCAAAAAATAAATCAACTCGTCACGATTTTTTTTTATATTTATACATTATTACTTTATTCAAAGTTGTTGATTGACTTGCAGAACAATTAAATATTAAATTATATTAATTCCGAGGGGTCCGCACTTTGCCTCGCCTGAACTAGCAGTAATGTCATGCAAATTTTATCTGACCCCTGAATTATTTGAGTCGCCCCTTTGAGCGTCCCAAAGTAAACTCCAAGAAAGTCCCCTCCATGTGGCCGTACCTACGTACAAATACGTGTTGACAGACGGGACGTTGGAAGACTTGAACCACGCATTGCATCATTGCCTTCTTCTGTTTTTTCCTGTGCCTCATCAATGAAGTCAACGACGTTACCATGTTGAAAGCACCGGTTCTCATCAGATCACCGAAGTTAAGCAACATTGGGCGCGGATGTGTGACCGCTAGGTACACCGCGTATTGTTGGCATTTCTTGGACCGGTCCGTAGTCCAGTGGCAACACTTTGGACTTGTAAATGGAAGGATGTGGATTCGAATTCCGGCGGAGCATATACCATTTATATTTCCAAATGTGCTCTTCGCTGGGTTGAAAAATTCATAAACCTCTACCAAAGACCGGTCACTGAAAGGTCCATCCAACCTTACAACCACTGGGTCTTGCCTGAGAATTGGCGCTTTCTACAGCGACCACCAAGTTTGCAGAGGGCTCTTGAGGTGTGATACACACAAAAACAGCGCTCACCAAGTAAACCATCCTAATATTATTATTATTATTATTATTTTATCGGTGATTTGCACCTTCGATACTGTGGCAACAATTCCATATTCAAATAGACAGTGTACGTCAAAAACTCTCAAAGCTGTTTAGATAAATGAGGTGTAAGACAAGGATACGTTCTGTCACCAATGTTATTCAATTCCTTTTTTGCTTCTTCTTCAATGTGTGACGTTATATGTCAATATGTCATTAATTAACAAAGAGTTATAAGTGTTTTAAGGCTTTCATGGCCGGCTTCAGATGATGTTGATGATGATGATGTCTCCATCCTTCCGGGCTTGTAGGCCATGTTCAATATTGTAGGCTGCTTATTCTTTTTTTTTTCTTTTTGCAACGTTTCGTCAGTGACGTGCGACTGACTTCTTCAGGGCTTCTTCTTCGACTGATCAAACTTCGACTTCGACTGGAAAGTTTAAAATTTCAAACACTGCCTTTCCCGCCAAATTTACAAGCCCCGCCCACTCCACATAGACACATAAATACCGCATGCTCAAATCAAAGCGATCAGTCGAAGAAGAAGCCCTGAAGAAGTCAGTCGCACGTCACTGACGAAACGTTGCAAAAAGGAAAAAAAGAATAAGCAGCCTACAATATTGAACATGGCCTACAAGCCCGGAAGGATGGAGACATCATCATCATCAATAACAAAGAGTTGTTTAACCATTGTTATGAATGTATAAGTTTATGTCTACGTGATTTTTAATTTACTTATGATAGTGTATTTAGGCGTACAAACTTGCTTGTATATCTGTGTATAGACTTAAGTGTTTGATAATTTGTACTTTTGGGACTTCTCGTACTCTCCCGAAGTATCCATTCGAGAGGCGTCTCGTATGGTCTGGAACATGCGATACTAGTCCTTGGTCACATATGAATACGGACTGCGGTGCTGTGAAGCAGTAACCCTTTGATTCCCGAGCCACAAAGCCACCAATCTAATCAATCTAAGCTACAAAGATATGTAACATTTGGGATTCACATTACATGCATTCTTACAAGTAGACACGTACAAGTTCGCGCTTGCGCATGCCACATGTGAACCTACAATACAAAAACCAAATTTCAAATGGAAATACACCCTGCAACTCTTGCTAAACTTCCCTGAAGCAGGGGTGACATTGGCAAAGTGAACCATTTTCTACAGCATGTGTGGTCAGCGGCATACCAACCTATAAGTCAAGGAATCCACCAGTGCAGAAATTGACGCGTGAACCAAAGGTGTATGATAAATTTGTTAAAAGCAATTGCAACACTATTCTCAACACTTGTGATCTTGGTAGAGTTATTTCGTTGTCAGATGAGGGTAGTCCGACCACCTCTTTAATGCCGGTTGATTTGCATATTGTTTTGGGGGAGGCTGGACATCCAAGCCAGACACACATCGTCCGCAAGAAGTTGCTGAATACACGACAACTTATTGCTTCTTGCAGTGGTGACCACAAGAAGTGTGCCTATGCTAATGGGAGAGGAGTTATGACGATTCTCGGTAGGTCTCAAACATGCCTGGAACATAACAATGTTAACATTTGATAAAATAAATATTAGGAAAATAAATATTAGTCCGGTCGATAGCTCAGGTGGTAGAGTGCTTGCATTCCACGCCGAAAGCTCGGGTTCGAATCCCACCGAGGGTGTCAGAAATGATTTCCCGTTTCGGTGTTTATTTCAAACCCCAAAATAAAATACCGGCAAGGTTTACTCAGCCTTCACAAGAAATGAGTACCAGCCCCCTCGGGAGCTGGGAAACCCCCCACTTCACTGAAGTGGTTGGCGTAAGGCCGGCCCCCTTACCTGTAAAAATAAATAGGTTCAACTCGCCACATGCGACCCCTTCGGGGATAACGCGGCAAGAAGTTACACTATATGTGTAGTGTTACGAAATTAGGGTTCAATTGTCTTCAAATTAAAAATACACAGGTCTTCTTCAATAGTTATTTATTTTACACAGTTACAAAATTTATTTTCACACTACTTTCTCGATTATTCCATTGGTTTCGGTTCACTGATCAGATGGCTTCGATGTGTTTGTTAGTCGCTACGATACTGCCCCGCTCTGCAGGCCATTCGCACCTTTATACTCTTCAGAGCAGTATGATCCAGAACTAAAGTCGCCAGACGGTTCCAGAGTAATTATTACTTCTCGACGCTTCACGTACTACCTAGAGATACAACCAAAATCCTACCTACAAATGTAACACAGTATTCCTATAATTATAACAAATACCTACTTAGCCTAGAGAATTCTACACTTATACATAATTATCGATCTTACCTACCAATACTTTTGAGGATTCTTATAACTATAACTATCCATACTTATTTCAATATTTATATTTACATAACACTATAACTACCCATACTTATTTCAATATTTATATTTACATAACACTACCCCCCACCTAGACTGTTTCGTCCCGGAACAGTCTTGACTCTGTGTAGGTAGGGGCATGCTGATCCACGTCGACACCCTGTGGTCAGGAAGAAGTGGCAGTCCACGGATTTCTCCCCACTGGCTCTCGGCTGCGCTTGCTCGCAGCACACCATGACGCTGATGCCGACTCCCGAGAACACTGCTTCAATCATACTCCGGATTATCCGCCAGTCTCGATTAGCGCGGCCGCCACCCATCTTCGGTATTGCCAGACGCGCCTGCTGATCCTCCAACATGTAGTCACGCAGCTCAACAAGGCCGTCCCACAATGCCTTGTAGTCCTCTTCCAGGTTGCTGGAATCCGGGACAACCAGGCAGTATGCTTGTTGACGCCCCTTCGGTAGTCTCAGAGCTCTTCCTTGCGGGCTGCTCGAGGGTTGCGGTTCTCCGAATTTGTATCGGAAGACCCGTGCAATTCCTCTAGACATATCTAGATCTTCCGGTACACTGCATGCCAGTGTGTGGTCCCTAGTGACCTCAAATAAGTCCTTGTGGACTTCTGTGGTCACTCCATGGCGAAACTTCTGCCCTGCCTTCGCGTTCTCCCAAAACGTCTCAAAGGCTGGTGATCTTTCGGATGCGACGCACTGTCGTACTTTTTGGGCTGGTTGGTCATCATTATCGCCTAGGTATGGTGAGAGGCGATTGTAGTGCACGATCCTTGGTTTTCCGTTTGGTCTCTTTTTTATGCGGTAGACCACATCGTTGATGCGCTCCAAGATCTCGTACGGCCCGTCCCAGGAACGCTGAAGTTTCGGACAGTATCCTTGGCGCCTCTTGGGGTCAAAAAGCCACACCCAGTCACCAGCTTTGTACCCCATGCTGTCAGCTCTGGTGTCATAGCGCTCCTTCATTTGATCGCTGGCTTCCCCGATGTTCATGCGGACCTGATCATGGATGTCATCCAGCCTCCTGCGAAGGTCTGTCACATAGTCTTCTCCGGCTAGGTCTTCACCTGGTTTGCAGCCAAATTTGAGATCACAAGGAAGTCGCATTTCTCGCCCAAACAGTATGCTGCTGGGAGTCTTCTTCGTCGTTTCCTGAACAGCCGACCGGTAAGCCAATAAGAACAAAGGCAGATGTCGGTCCCAGTCCCGCTGATGGCTGGACACTACCTTGGCTAAGTACCTCCCCACGGTACGGTTCATCCTTTCCACCATTCCATCAGACTGTGGATGTAGCGCAGTGGTCCTGGTCTTGTAGATCCCTAGCCGCTCACACATTTGCTGGAAGATAGCAGCTTCAAAGTTCCTTCCCTGATCAGAATGTAATTCCAGGGGTACGCCAAACCTGCTGATAAACTCGGTAACTAGAACTTCAGTCACGGTTACGGCCTCTTGGTTAGGGATTGAGTAAGCTTCCACCCACTTGCTGAAGTAATCCATCACCACCATGATGTACTTGTTACCCTTCTCAGTTGTAGGAAATGGGCCAGCTATGTCGATGGCAATTCTTTCAAAGGGGCTGCCAACATTGTACTGACGCATTGGTGCTCGCCTTTTCCTTTGCGGTCCATTGGCCGTTGCACAGGTTACACATTTTCGACACCAATCTTTGACGTCTTCGCTGCAGTTGATCCAGTAAAATCGCTCTTTCACTTTCTCCAGCGTCTTCTTAACGCCTAGATGTCCTCCAGAAGTTCCTCCATGCAGCAGTCCAAGGATTTCCGGTACTCGGCTCCTCGGAACGAGGGTTTGCTTTCTTCTAAGTGTGCCGTCTTCCTTCTCGATCTTTCGTTTCAGAAACCCTCCTTCTATCACTATGGATCCCCATTGAGCCCAATAAGCCTTGACAGTTGGTGATAAGGGGGCGAGTTTTTCCCAGGTTGGCCTTTCTCCTTCTCGCGCCCATTCCATCACATACTTCAAGTCCGGATCATTCAGTTGGTCTTGCGCCAATTTTTCATCTTGCCAGTCCTCATCTTCGGTGGTCGTCCTTTGGACAATTGCTACCTTGTCCTCCATCTTGCTGCAATGTTTGCAGTCACTGGCGCATGGTCGTCTGGATAATGCATCCGCATTTCGATGAAGCGTGCCAGGTCTATGTTCGGAGTCATAATCATACTCCTGGAGCCTTTCAATCCATCTAGCCACTTGCCCTTCTGGGTTTTTGAATTTCAGAAGCCAAACCAGTGCAGCATGATCAGTCCGTAGTGTGAATTTTCTCCCGTACAAGTATTTGCGGAAGTGTTCCACTGATTTTATCACGGCAAGAAGCTCTCGTCTGGTCACGCAATAATTTCGTTCTGGCTTGGAAAGCACTTTACTGAAGTAACCCAGAACAGTCTCATGCCCATCCTGTATTTGGGAAAGGACGCCTCCTATCCCCACATTACTAGCGTCGGTATCCAGGATGAACTTTCCATCTTTTCGTGGGTAGCTCAAGATGGGGGCACTTGTTAATCTTCCCTTAAGCTCTTCAAATGCTTGTGCGCAGGAATCACTCCAATGGAAGCGAGTGTTTTCTTCCGTAAGCTTGGTGAGCGGTTTTGCAATGTCCGCAAATCTTGGCACAAACCTCCTGTAATAAGTGCACAGCCCCAGGAAACTCCTAGTTTCATGTTTGTCCTTCAGCACGGGCCAGTCTCTTACTGCCTTGATTTTGGCAGGGTCAACTTCAACTCCACGTTGAGAAACTATGTGTCCCAGGTAATTTACTTGTTTCTTGAACAGGTTACACTTTTTCGGGTTGAGCTTCAGTCCAGCGTCTTGTAGTCGCCCGAAAACTTGCTCCAGATTTCTCAACTGATGGTTGAAGTCCTTTCCCAGGATGATTATGTCATCCAAGTATACCAGGCAGGTTTCCCATGACAGTCCTCGCAGCACATTCTCCATCAGCCTTTCAAACGTGGCGGGGGCATTGCATAAGCCAAATGGCATCACGGTGAACTGCCAAAGTCCAGATCCAGTCGAGAATGCAGTTTTCTCCTTATCTTTGGCATCCAATTCAACTTGCCAGTAGCCACTTTTCAGGTCCAATGTGGAAAAAATGGTGCATCCTGCCAATGTGTCCAAGGTGTCGTCAATCCTTGGCAGAGGGTAACTATCCTTTTTCGTAACATCGTTGAGCAGTCTGTAGTCCACACAAAATCTCGTGGTACCATCCTTCTTTTTCACCAGTACCACCGGGGATGTCCAAGGGCTACTTGATGGTTCTATGATGCCATCCTTGCTCATGTCTTTGATGATCTTGTCAGCTTCTTCCCGCTTTGCAAAGGGTAGTCTTCTTGGAGCCTGTTTTATTGGTCTCGCTTCTCCGGTGTCTATGCTATGTCGCACTACCTTGGTTCTTCCCAGACGGCCATTAGAGTCCTCGAAAATGTTCTGGTAGCGGCAGATCAAACTCCTCACTCTCCGTTTGTTTTCCTCGGTTAGACCTTGGGAAGCGTCGTGGACCAGGGCTTCCAATTGTGTTGACAATTTGTTTCCTTCGCATGACATGTTTGTCATCTGTTGCACAATGGAAGTTATCCTCTCACATCTGCCCAAAACAAAACCTTCATTCATTTTAACTGGGTAGCTGTTCACATTCATGATCTTGACAGGAATGGTCTCCTTTGCGCGAATCACTGTTCTTGCCACCATGACTCCTTTGTTAACATTGTCCATGTTCTCCGGTTCTATCATACAGATTTGGTCATTTGTACTACTGGAATCCAGGCGGGCACTCACTATCATCTCGGATCGCCCCTTCACTTCGGTATTCTTGGCTAGGATAACACGTGCAGCCAGTTCTTTCCGTCTTTGCAGGATGACTTCTTCATTTCCAATTTTAATGGACCCTTTCTTTAAATTTAAACTGCACCCAAATCTGTCCAGTATGTCCATTCCCAATATAACGTCTTCTTCAATGTTGGCCACCAACGTCCGATGATCAAAAGTGGTGCTGCCAATTTGGAAGGTGGCAATCGTCTCCCCATACACCTGTGCTGACTCTCCCGTGGCGGTGTGCAGAGACCACTTTGTTGGTGCAATCTGCTTACCTCGTGCCACTATGTCGCGTCTCAGAATTGTCCTGGTTGCTCCCGTGTCCACCAGTAGTTCACGAGTTACTCCATCTATTATGCCATTGATAAAAATGCTGCTGGCTTTTCCTCTCACGGTTGCGACAGTAGCAGCAGATTTCAGGGCCTCTCCAGCGTGGGTCAACGGTTGCCCCTTCCCATTAACCCTTTCTAGTTTTCCGCAGCCTGTTTTCTGGGTTTCTGAGACTTGGGACACTTGGTGCTAAGGTGGCCCAGCTGTCCGCAGTTCCAGCAGCGTGGGTCTCGTCTTCGAGGTCTCAGACGTTCCAGCACTTTTTCAATTAGCTCCTCGGTTGTAGGTAGCTTGACCTCCTCTGCCTCGACTGCACGAACCCTGGCGTGGCCCCTGATGGACTGTTTGACAGCCTCAAACTCGAGAGCTTGGCTGAGCGCCTCGTTCAAAGCCTTGGGATGGGCCAGTTTTACGGCTTGTTGCGTCTCCCATTCCCGCAATCCATTTAGGAACTTGTCCACTGCCAAGCTCTCACAGATGTCGTCGGAGGCTGTCGGGTAAGCGTCTCGTACCAGGCGGGCGATGTCCATTTCAAACTCCTGGAGGCTCTCGTTGGGCTTCTGCACCCTTGTGTTCAGCTGCGACTTGTACAGCTGCTCCAGGCACTTGTGGCCATAGCGCATATCCAAGCGCTGCTTCAGCTGCCCAAAGTCACCACGGTTGTCCAGGGGTATGGCCTGCAGAACCCTGAGAGCGTCTCCTCGGAGCGACAGGCTGAGAACCGAAGCCTTCTTCTGCTGGCTCCAGGCTCCCATCATGGCAGCCGTCTCAAAGAGGGTCAAGTATTCCTCCCACGACGTCTTCCCGTCGAAGGTTGGGAGGTTGTGCTTGGCTAGGGAAGGGTCATCATCCCCTCTTGTGATCCTGGTTGGAGTTGAGCATCCCTGGTCGGTCTCGTCGTGAAGGCCTTTGGGGGATATTCTGGTGGACTCCATCTGGCCCTTGTCGGTCAGCTCGGCACGCAGATGTACCTCCAGATTTGACATCCGAGTCTCCATTTCCCCCTTCAGGGCTGTCATCTTCTCCTCCATTTCTCCCTTCAGGGTTGTGAGATTCTCGCTCATCTTCTCTTTCATGTTGGCGAGGTCTTCCTTCATGGTGGAGAGGTCTTCCTGCAGAGCCTTGGCGTTTTCAGCCATCTCCACTTTCAGGTCCGACAGGTTCTCCTGCAGGGTCTTGGCGTTGTCAGCCATCTTCTCCTCCAGGGTCTTGGCATTGTCAGCCATCTTCCCCTCCAGCCCGGTCAGGTCCTCCTTCACGGTCTTGGCGTTGTCAGCCATCTCAGTCTTCAGTCCTGTCAGGT
This sequence comes from Agapetus fuscipes, assembly GCA_951799405.1. NCBI lineage: Eukaryota > Metazoa > Arthropoda > Insecta > Trichoptera > Glossosomatidae > Agapetus > Agapetus fuscipes. Next base: position 10,756,347 of record OX637359.1, read on the forward strand.
TACTGTTGATGCTGATATTTAGCTCGTCCAAGGCGCGGTCCCCTCCAGACGCCATGACAAAATATGCCGGGTCTTCGCCTGACTGTTCCAAGGCCTCTATGAGGCGTGCTTGTAAGGCTGCCTTTCCTCCTGAGGTCTCCAGGTCCCTCTCCAGAAGCTCATTTTTAAGCTCAGTGACTTTGAGGTCCTTGACGTTCACTTTAGTTGCCATTTTTTTTTTTTAAATTTACGTCAAAACAAAAATATTTTCAAATTTATTTAATACAAGTTTTGAGTTTTATATATATAGCTGTTTTGAATACGTACTTTAGCAAAATAATAATTTATCTGATTACACTGATTGGTAGGTACTGTCTTTTAATATTTATTTTTAAATCACCAATATTTTTAGCATAATAATGTCTGATAGTACATAATTATTTATTTCGTCTCAAGTCTTTCAAACACACAGGTAGGTACTTAATGTACATTCACACACTTGTAAACAAAGGATAGTTATTCAAAAACTTTTTCTCGATGAATCTGGAACGTTCTTTTGTAATATTTTTCAAGATTTTTATTTATTTATTTTATTTTTTTAATCACACACAATAATAAAAAAAACTATGGTCCAATTTGATGACTTTCTCAATGCGGTAAAATAGTCATTATGTTATGTCCAGAATTATGTTCCATATGATGTTCCAGAATTTATAAGCAACTTGCTTTTGCGTCTTTTCTTTTAACAAAAATTTATTTAAACACTTGTTTTCACAAAAGTCAGTTCACACAAAGTTCAATTTGAATAAAGTTCATTTTTACACTATTTAATTTATTTTATTTATTTTTAGACAGAAGATCTTAATTTTTCTTGACAATTCCGCACCTGACGCCAATTGTTACGAAATTAGGGTTCAATTGTCTTCAAATTAAAAATACACAGGTCTTCTTCAATAGTTATTTATTTTACACAGTTACAAAATTTATTTTCACACTACTTTCTCGATTATTCCATTGGTTTCGGTTCACTGATCAGATGGCTTCGATGTGTTTGTTAGTCGCTACGATACTGCCCCGCTCTGCAGGCCATTCGCACCTTTATACTCTTCAGAGCAGTATGATCCAGAACTAAAGTCGCCAGACGGTTCCAGAGTAATTATTACTTCTCGACGCTTCACGTACTACCTAGAGATACAACCAAAATCCTACCTACAAATGTAACACAGTATTCCTATAATTATAACAAATACCTACTTAGCCTAGAGAATTCTACACTTATACATAATTATCGATCTTACCTACCAATACTTTTGAGGATTCTTATAACTATAACTATCCATACTTATTTCAATATTTATATTTACATAACACTATAACTACCCATACTTATTTCAATATTTATATTTACATAACAGTAGCTTAGTTGCGTTTTTTTTTTTTTTTTTTAGGATGGTTTATTTTGCGAGCGCTGTTTTTGTCTAATCACATTTTAAAAGCCCTCTTCAAGCTTGATAGTGTCTCTATAGAAACTACAATTCTTAAGCATGACCCAGTTGAAGCTGGATGGACTTTTGATGAAAGAACCACATGATTTTTCAAATAAATTTTTAATTGTTTAGTGTTTATTTATCAAATGTAATTAATTGCTTGTATTCCTTGACTTATAAGTTGGTATGAGGCTGACCACCCATACTGTGAAAAATGGTTCACTTTGCCAATGTCACCCCTGTTTGCAGGGAAGGTCGGCAAGAGTTGCAGGGCTTATCTTCATTTGAGATTGGGTTTTTTATACTGTAGGTCCACATGCGGCATGTGTAAGCGCGATTGGCGGTAGAATGGCGCTGTCATGTAATGCTCGATTGGCGGTACGCAGTGGCATACTTTTACCCACCTTGATGTATGGAAGCGAGGCCTGGACGGTGAATGAAAGTGAAATTAGTAAAGTCCATACTGTTGAAATGGACTTTCTAAGAAGTATGATTGGGAAAAAACGGAGTGACAGGGTGAGGAATGATTTTGTAAGAGAAGAATGTGGTGCAAGAGAAAGTGTGAAAGTGAAGATTAAAAGAAGTTTGTTAAGATGGTTTGGGCATATGGAGAGAATGAATGAGGAAAGACTGACGAAGAAAGTATATGTTGGTAGAATAGATGGATGTCGTGGTAGAGGAAGACCGAGAAAGGTATGGATGGACCAAATATCCGAAATTGCGAATGAATGGAATATCCAGAGTCATAATAAAAGAAGAGCTTGTATGAAGAAGGTTATGACTCTGGAGGAAATGAAAGAAGTATGTAAGGATAGAAAGAAATGGCGGTTGATCTGTGATGTTGGCGGCTGAGGTTTGTTAAAGTAAAATTGGTTTTATGATTTAGTTTTTATGTCCATGTATATATTGTGATTTATTGTTTTTAAAAAATGTAATTTGTCATGTATGTTCCTTGACTTATAGGTTGTTATGCGGCTGACCACCCATAATGTAAAAATTGGTTCACTTTGCCAATGTCACCTCTGTTTCAGGGAAGGACGGCAAGAGTTGCAAGGCTTATGTTCATTTGAGATTGGGTTTTTATATTGTAGGTCCACATGCGGCATGTGTTAGCGCGAAATTATACATATCTGCTTGTGGGAATGCATTTAATATAAAACTTAAATGATATATATCTTTGCAGCTTAGATTAGATTAGATTAGATTAGAGGGGCGCCGGACAGTGGGAAGACCACGTTCAAGATGGCTGGATGGAGTGGTGGCGGATTGCCGTGCAGTGGGAATGTGGGACTGGAGGAGGAAGACGTTGGATAGACAGCGCTGGCAGCGGTTGCTGAGGGAGGCCAAGACCCACCCCGGGTTGTCGTGCCAATGATGATGATGATGATGGTTGGCGTAAGGCCGGCCCCCTTACAAGTAACAATAAATAGGTGCAACTTGCCACATGCACCTCTTTGGGGAAAACGCGGCAAGAAGTTGCACTAAATGATGTGAGCAAACTTCACAGGTATACTGTAACTGTAACTCTGTCCCCATTCCGCTAGAGGTGGCCAGAAACTCTGCAGAGTTGCCTCCGGTATCAGGTATCATTCCGTATTTTTTTATGCTAAGGGTAATTTTAGACTAGAATAAATTGTGAGTCTTTCATGCTATTAAAAAAATGTATCTTTGAATCTTAGATTTAAGCTTGCAAGATATTTACGGTGCAATTCACACAGAGCAAATCCATGGCTCAACCAATACCTAACGTTTGACCGGTCCGTAGTCCAGGTGGTAACACTTCGGACTCGTAACTGGAAGGTCGTGGGTTCGAATCCCGGCGGAGCACAAAAAATATACCATTTATATTTTCAAATTTGCTCTTCGCTGGGTTGAAAAATTCATAAACCTTTACCAAAGACCGGTCATCAAAAGGTCCATCCAGCCTTACAACAACTGGGTCTTGCTTGAGAATTGGCGCTTTCTACAGCGACGACCAAGCTCGCAGAGGGCTCTTGAGGTGTGATACACACAAAAACAGCGCTCACCAAATAAATCAGCCTAATTTAATTTTTAATTAATTTTAACGTAAATTTTCAATACTAAAAAACGATTATCCACGGATCAACTGTGGATCAAATGCTTTGTGAATAGCAGTGAAACTGACCGAGCGCCATATGTTTCTTACGAATTAATATATCAGAGGGCCTAATAGTCGAAGTCCTAATATTCCTCCTTGGAGATAATTGGTATCTTAGGCCTCGCCTGGTCCTCGCCAAGTCCTTAAAGTTGGTCCGTAATTGAGGTGGACTATTATTAATTTAAATGTGCAATTAGGTCTCTAATATGACGCGCGCCTTGCTGACTGACCGTTACGCCTTAACGCAAAACGGTACACACAAGATTTTGCCATTTTTTTGTATCTAAAATAATCGTTTCTTCTTCTTCATTCTTCTCAGCCTTTCTCAGCGCACTCCTGGACGTAGGCCTCCTCCAATCTTTTCCATTCCTGCCTATCGGCAGATGTGTTGCCGTTCTCCTGATGTCGTCCAGCGACCTCAGTTGGGGTCTCCTCACTCCCCGCTTGGACATCCTGAGCCGCCACTGGACGATCCTTTTTAGCCATCTGTCATCCTCCTGCCTTGCGACGTGACCTTCCACTTTAAGCAGGCCACTCGCTGTATGACATCAGTAACACCAGTGCGTCTACGGATCTCCTGGTTTGAAATCCTGTCTCTGAGTTCCTTGAATTCATTGACTTATAGGTTGGTATGAGGCTGCCCACCCATACTGTAAAAAATCGTTCACTTTGCCAATGTCCCCCCTGTGTCAGTTTTGGATTTTATTTGTATGCACACATTCAGCATTTGTAAGCGCGAACTACACGCGTTTGTTTGTGCGTATGTATTTGATATGAGCTTGAAATGTTAATATATCTTTGCAACTTAGATTATAGATACATTATAGAGATTATAGAAGCTGATTCTCAGCATCCTCCTTTCAATGGCTCTTTGGCACGTCCTCAGTCTGTTGGCGCTGTACTGAGTGAGCCCTTTTGTCTCCACGCCATAGGTGTATACTGGAAGCACGCATGACTCAAGGACCTTGCAAATTTTCAGGCAAGGAAACTTTGTTTAATTTTTAAATTATCAGTCTTGCATATTTTAAGTTTTTATTTTTTATGTAGATTTTTCTGTGGATGCTTAAGATGAAAAGTGTATGTTTTTTTGGCTGCTGTGACTTTTCTGCTGTTTTCTGCTGGACCCTCATTGTTCTCAAATTAATGTTTGTTAGACTGCTGAAGCCGAGGTGGATGGATTGATCGACCATTTAAAATATCGCATTTTCTTATATAATAATTTGTGTCAACGACGATACCATGTTTAAAGCACCAGTTCTCATCAGATCACTGAAGTTAAGCAACATTGGGCACGGATGCTACTTGGATGGGTGACCGCTGGTGACCGCTTAGGTACACCGCGTGTCGTTGGCATTCTTGACCGGCCCGTTGTCCAGTGGCAACACTTCGGACTCGTTGATGGAAGGTTGTGGATTCGGATCCCGGCGGAGCACAAAAAATATACCATTTATATTTCCAAATATGCTCTTCGCTGGGTTGAAAAAAATCATAAAACCTTTGCCAAAGACTGGTCACTAAAGGTCCATCCAGCCTTACAGAAACTGGGTCTTGCCTGAGTATTACCGCTTTGTAGCGACGACCAAGCTCATACACCTCCGCGGCACTGCAACAAGTGTCATATACCTCTAGAGTCTCTAGAATCTAGGGAGTCTTCCTCACAGGATTTATTAAAAAAAAAATGTTGAAAAGAAATCTTGGAGCGTTCGTTTCTCCTTGATCCCTGTAAGAAGGGACGTCACAATCAAATAGCCAAATTAGATACCTACATAACTGAGAGCGTCTCCTTGGGAGTGCCCCTAATGCCGAGCTATTTGACATCTGACAGTATACACAACCGTCCCTACTATAATCTATATATCTGAGTTGCAGAAATATGGACAAATTTAAGATTTACACCTCCCATACGTTGCACTGAGAGACAGATAATAATAATAATAATAATTTATTTAATAATAATTTATTTATTTATACAAAAACACCTCTTCACATTACATTTGTACACATAAGAACTTTAATTTAATAAGAAAAATACATGTGCCTGAACTAGGAAATCCTGTATCTCAGGCGTAATCCTGTATCAGATGCCTGTTATCTGAACAAATCTAAACATAAACAAGCAATCAACAAAGTTCTTAAAAGGAATAATAAAAATTCAAGGTGAAAGATGTTGAAGGAAAGAATGTCGGTGTTATGGCCAAGGGGTAGAGGCGCGGTATTTGGAACCGGATAACGTTGGTTCGAATCTTGCGTCTAGCCGTCTAGCCCACTTGACCATAGCTTCGACCCTGGTTCAACACTTGAGAAAATATATAGCTTTGCATGAGCGTCCATGTGCTGTGGGTCCTTCTGACACATACATACAGGACGGGTACGAGGAGGGTTTGAGCATACATCTCAATAAGATGCCGTTGCATGCACTCAAGCTTTTGCTTTCGCATGAAGACAGCTGACCATGCAAATACGTTGGTGGATTGCATTCGTTTCTACAAATCTATTTTAAAAAAAGAGGATTTGAAAGTAAAGGTACAAAATAATATGACGATATAAAGTGCAATATAATATAATAAAGATAATAAAGAGTTGTTATGCGGCTGACCACCCATAATATAAAAATTGGTTCACTTTGCCAATGTCACCCCTGTTTCAGGGAAGGACGGCAAGAGTTGCAAGGCTTATGTTCATTTGAGATTGGGTTTTTATATTGTAGGTCCACATGCGGCATGTGTTAGCGCGAAATTATACATATCTGCTTGTGGGAATGCATTTAGTATAAATCTTAAATGATATATATCTTTGCAGCTTAGATTAGATTAGATTAGAAGACTAATAACTCAAAAAATAAGAATGTTGGGAAATCACGTTTGAAGTTCAGACAACCAGTACAACTTGTATGGGATGAAAAAGGCGTCCGATGTTTTATCTCAGTCATATTCGTCCAAATTGAACGGCTGTCGCATTCTACCTATTCTTCTCGCATTGTTCTTGCGTTTTATTACAAAATCTCGATTTTCTCAATTTTTTAGTTATTTCTCTTTATTATTAAACGTGCGATGTGACGAAAGATTAGAAAGCCCATTGTATTTTTTTACTAACTCAATAGGAAAAACAAAGTTCGCCTAATGAGGCATCTTCAGGAGCATAATTGTTAACGTTTGAGCAATAAAACACATACAAGTGAATTAAAACATTGTTTTTCCTATTTAATAAAAAAAAAAGTGTCTATACCTAAAAAAGGAAACCGAAGGTCAAGGAAAGTATGACTTTTAGTAACGATTAGTACGAGAGGTATGCAAGAATAATAAGAAATTGAAACAAGCCAGCAAAGGCTTAGGCCATTTTATAGCGGAAAGCGCAATTTATTTATTGCAATAGCATGTATATTGTATACGTATGAAAAAAATAAAATGTATGGAAGAAAGGTTTTTGAAAAATCTAAAATGAATATATAACCCAAACAATCTTAAATGACCGGTTCGTAGTCTATTGGTAGCACTTCGGACTTGTAAATGGAAGGTGGTGGGTTCGAATTCCGGCAAAGCACAAAAAATACCATCTAAACCTCTTCGCTGGGCTGAAAAATTCATATACTCTTACCAAAGACCAGTCCCTAAAAATCCGTCCAGTCTCGCAGCAACTAGATATTGTCTAAGAATTGACGCTTTCTATACCGACGACTAAGCTCGCAGAGGGTTCTTGAGGTGAGATTCACACAGAAACAACACTCACCAAATAAATAATCCTCTTATTATTATTATTATTATTCAAATTCATCAAACATCATCTTCGTGAAGCAGGTAAGCATTTTACAGGCGACATCGTTAACGTGTATTTTATATGAACTCTCATAATAGCTTTTCCTCGCTTCACAAACAAGTTAAATTTCAATCACCGCTTTAAAGACTCGAGGATGCACTAAACTCCATCCAGCTACATGAATGCTACTAAGCGCGTGTGTTCGTGTGTTTTCCTAAGTCTTATTACAGTTTTTTATGCTTTGCCTGCTTATTCTCATGCCTTGTACAGAAGAAGGCAGTATACAAGTTGCTTGGGACAGCTAGCAAGAGATCAGTTGTCTAAAATGTCTAGACGCGCACTAAGCGTATGGTTTTTGTTGTACGAAAGTAAGATTTAAATAATATTTTAGCGAAATTGATTTCATACTGAATGTAAGTCATTTTGCCTTACACCATAATATAATCTATAAGATGCTTAGATTTTGTTGATCAAAACACATAACTAGCAATAAAAAACTGAATAAGGGTACTAAGCTTAAAAAAAATTCTTGGAAATCTAGGCGATTTTTATAAGAAATCGATGAGGAACATGCTTTATATGTAAAAACATCTATTCAATTAAGAATTTAATTATCAAGATTTGAAGTTCCGTGCAGAATAAATAATGCTACACATTTCAATTATTCCATATACATAAAAATTATGATGTCACTCGACCTGGTTGCTAAGGAAAAGGCAAACATTTTGTTTTACTAACGACTAAAGACACATTGACACATATTCACATTGACCTAATAAGTTAAATTGCCGAGACGCTAATCTAATTTCAAATTAACTACAAATAAAAATAGCATAAGAAAAAAGTTAAAAATATTAAATGAAGCTTTTTTATACAAATGGCGGCACCTTATTCACTTAAAGGTCCTCCAAAATTGTCTTTTTGGAGTAGAATAACAAACGACAATCAAGAACTTCTTTGATAATGACTTAAATGTACTTTCGTAAAAAAAAAACCATTGACATTTGACACTGGACAGTTGCTTCCTGGAATCTGACTGGTCCGTAGTCTAATGGTTAGCGCTTTGGACTCGTGAATGGAAAGAAAATTTTACTATGAAGAACTATGGATTCGTAGCACATGCGCCTAGGCACGCTAGTATAGTGTCGAACACTCTGGGGTGTGCGTCTACCTCTAGTAAAATACATTATAGAAGCTTATAAAGTGCCTAGTTCGTAGGCACGCTTGCTGGTGTGTGTGTCGTCTCAGCAACAATGCTTTAGTATAATCCATTATGGAAGCATCTACCGTGTTCGAGAACAGGCAAGTATTGTCTCTGCCGCCCGTACAAATACGATTGAAGATTCTGTGAGCCTGTCAGAGTCTCTTTCAACATTGTGCCGCGAAGTCCCTATAAGCTGGTATGTAACAGATATTGTGAAAAATAAATCTGGTTAAATAAATAAATTGCAGTTTAATTAAAAGAACCCCAAGTAAAATCACAATAATACATACATTATTTACTGGTTCAGTCAGAATGCGCTACCACGAGCGCTTCCGATTCAATACCGAATAATCGAATAAAACTTCCATAAAAATGCTCATGGAAGGAATGCAATTACAGACGCTGGCTTCGTCTTTGGCTCTCACTAAGCCACTGTCCTAATTGGGTTTGCGCTAGGCAGGAACCCACCAAGACAGCGGCTTTTATCTCAAGAACCGCGAGAATTTTTTTTATGACAAAAACACTAACCTTTCAAAATACTATTAAGAATATGTAGTTGTGTGTTGTGGATTGAAAAAAAAATTGATTTGCAAAGAGGGATGCAATTCACCAACCTATTCTGCCTGACCAGAAACATATATTAATATCATCTAATCTAAGTTGGAAAGATTTGTAACATTGGTGATTAACATAATGTGCATTCTCACAAGCAGACACGCATAAGTTCGCGCTTGCACATGCCGCATGTGAACCTACAACATTAAAACGCAAATCTCAAATGAACATACACCCTGCCACTCTAGCCTTCCTTCCCTGAAACAGGGGGGACATTGGCAAAGTGAATAATTTTCTACAGCATGGGTGGTCAGCCGTATACCAACCTATAAACAAGGAAAAAATACAACAAATGACATATTAAAGATTTTAAATTATGATTACGGTCGTTAGACATTTTAAAGAATGAAAAAAACGGATTTTACTGACCGTGCAAAAGAGAAGAACGATTTTCTCTACGTTTCGTCGGAGTCCTATCAGACGTTCGTTCGTTCTTCTCTTTTGCACGGTCAGTAAAATCCGTTTTTTTCATTCTTTAAAATGACATATTTTGAAATACGAAATATAAGTTTGTCTTTTCTCTAGCAGCCCGGCTGTATGCCGTCACAATTTTTCTGTCTGTAGAGCTCATGCCAAGTTAATCATGGAACATCCGTTTTTAATAATAACCGTTTACAAATTTTCACTTGATTTTTTTCTCGGAGTTATTTATTTCATTGTTGTATTTTTTGTGATGTTTACTGAGATGAATCATTCGAATGGAGCGCTTCACATCAAAAGCAGTCACACATCTCAAGAGGCATCTCGCGATAACGGTCACGGCTATCAAGGAAGTTCTCACATTAGGACCATGGCATTGCTTGCAGGGTGACCAGGGACTAACCAATAAGGTTAGAAAAGTATCCTAAGGCTTATTTTTTTTTTTTTTAAAGAAATCCTGTGCGGGAGACTCTCTAGATTCTAGAGGCTCTAGTGGTATATGACACTTGTTGTAGTGCCGCAGAGGTGTACGAGCTTGGTCGTCGCTACAAAGCGCCAATACTCAAGCAATACCCAGTTACTGTAAGACTGGATGGACCTTTGGTGACCGGTCATTGGTAAAGGTTTAATGAATTTTTCAAATTTAAAAATATAAATGGTATATTTTTTGTGCTCCGCCGGGATTTGAACCCACAACCTTCCCATTCAGAGTCCGCAGTGTTACCACTGAGCTACGGACCGGTCAAAAATATGTTATTAGAGTATGATTGGAGTTATATTTACACAAAATGGTATGATGGTCGAACGATTTCTCAAGCTACATGGGATTCCGGTATTTAATTTATACTAAAAATAAAGATCATTCTCGAATCATGTAGAATCGCCACTTGCTAGATTTCGTCAGAACATTCGATGCAACCGATCTCGAATAAATGAAAATTATTATCAAACACTGAAAAATTATAAAGAATATCTTTGTGAATTATTCTTTTTAATTTTTCATATTTCTTCTAATTCTAATGTGTGTATAATATTCATTTTGCTTTATATAGTCTCCCATTATTTTAAGATTTCAGTTTCTCTGAGGATGGCCAAGAGGCCGAAACCGGTCACAACTCGTTATTTTTTTTGTAACTAAATAAAAATAAATAAAGTAGAACTACACAAAGTTTGTTATCATTTTTTAATAATTAAAATGGAGTTCTACAATGTTTCCGCTAAAACTTTTCAAAAATTATATTTTGTATTTGATTTTAATGTTTATCCATTTGCTTGATTTTCTGGTTCCGGTTTTATTTAAAAACGTTTATCCATTTGTTTACGTCTAAAATGTTATTTGTTGTGTTTATTCCTTGACTTATAGGTTGGTATGAAGCTGACCACCCATACTGTAAAAAATGGTTTACTTTGCCAGTGTCACCCCTGTGTCAGGAAAGGTCGGCAAAAGTTGTAGGGCTTATGTTCATTTGAGGTTTGGATTTTATTTGCAAGTACACATTCAGCATTTGTAAGCGCGAACTACACGTGTTTGTTTGTGGGCATGCATTAGAGAACTTTAAATTAATATATCCTTGCAACTTAGATTAAAGATTATTATAGATCCCGTTTGGTCACCCTGGCGACGTTCTCAGTATTGATATGAAGTATTTCAATTTACCGCCTGTTTACCGGCAGATGAGCGTGCATGGCTACCGGATAATTATCCCAACCATCGTGGATGTTAGCCATTCACTATAACCATTATACCAACTACCGTACCTACAAATCTCTATACAGAATACCTGATAAAAGTACTGGCTAAGACCTTTGTTGTATCATATCAGACACTGTATCAGTGAAGGGTGGTGCAAGAAGTGCTTTTTATAATTTAATCGAGCAATTTTTTGCGCACATTTCAGTAAATAGGTTTTAGGTAGCAGGTTTCCCAAAATAGAGTACAAACTCACTGCCACCCGCTGGGAGAAACTTTATAGTTTGATTTTGAGATCAGATTCCCTATTTTGTGAAGTTCGGCGAGAATTGCAAGGGTTCATTTGTGATTGGGTTTTATGATGTTAGTCCACATGCGGCGTATGTAAGCGTGACCTTCTACGTGTCTGCTAATAGGAATGCATGTTATATGAATTTTATATGTGATGTATCTGCGCAACTTATTTACAATACATAGACTTATTTTAGAGCTCTATACTCACAGGGTGCTGCGCGACGACATCAGAATATACTAATACAGTTTTTATAAACGAGTAATGTCCTCGCGCATAGTTGTAGTTGTCAGGAACATACAATATGTAGCTCTCCAACTGGGTGGGATTATCTTTCAAGGCATTGATATCTTTATGAGAGAGCATCATTGGGATTCGTTGTGACTGGATTTCAGGCTTCTGACGCTAGTTTTCTGAAACAACTGCTTGTTTTTCTTAAGCAAAAATTCTTTAAATATGAAGCATTTTAATTTAAAACCTGTTTTCCACCAGATGTGAGTGTAAGCTCAATTGTTCGACAAAGGGTATACAGACCTAAGTAACTTTAATTAAAAAAATGTAAGGACGTAAGTGTGTCAAAAAAAAAAAACAAAAAAATAATTAACCAAGTGTCCGCTTACAGTTTATGAGACTGTCTTTCAACTTTACTGACTCTTTAAGTTTTTGTGTTTTTTTTTGTTAAAAATAAAAGCACTAATATCTTGCACCACCCTGTATTATTAACGTAGAGTGTTGAATGATTTTCCTAAGATTAGTTCCATGCATGTGTACAAAGCGTTTACACCTGACAAAATGTTATTGCCTGCATTATTATTATTATAACACTTGCTTCTTTGTGCTTAGGAGATGATGAAATCATTGCAGCTATGAAATTCCATACTGTTGATGGGAGTTTAATACCAATTGATAACAAATATTAAGCTCAGACTCAACCATAGCGTTTGATCTAAAAATTAATGTAAACTAAAACTCACACTAGAGGCGATGTACAATTTTCCGATACATATTTTTTTGTAAATTTTATGGAGAAACTTCTGAAGAAACGGTGGTGAAACTTTGTGAAGATGATGAACTAATCAATTTGAAGAAAAAAAAGTTCTTGTATAAACATATAGTGTAGCTTCTTGCCTACGTTATCCCCGCAAGGGTCGCATGCTGCGATCGGGACCTATTTATTTTTACGGGTAAGGGCTCCGACCTCACGCAAACCACTTCAGTCGTAGTGGGGTTTTTCCCAGCTCTCGAGGGAGCTGGTTAACTTTTTTTTGGGAAGGCTGAGTAGACCTTTCCGGTATTTATTTTTGGGCTTAAAAAAAACTCGGCATGGAATGCAATGAATGTTAAATAACTTTTGACATAAAAAAAGTGAAATATAGTTTGCCCAAATTTGAATATCTGGAAGGTGAAAAATGTGTTTGAAATTAACTCAAGGTGAATTGCATTCCTATCCATCAATCAAATAAAAAATAAATGAAAAGCAATATCTTTGTTCCCGTTTTTCCATGACTGATAAAACTTTTTTAATATCAGAAATGTTAAAGAAGAAGAAAAAGAGGAAGTCGGGAGGGTTGGAGTGAGGTTAAGATAGGCTTAAGTTTACTCCATAAAGATTTGACGTAGATACATACCTATTTAGTTACTGGATATGACATTTCGTCTCAGCTACTTCGGATATGACTTCGGTAATGATCGGCAACAGTTCAGCCATGCGAGCCCGCCTCACGACTCGCTGGACACAGATGTATAGGATACTGTAGACTGGAAAATGACGTTGCCGGAACATGTCTCCTGCCTCAAAATGTCAGCCCATGCCACATCCTGCATATTTATACGTCTAACCATAGCCAATATCAAATCCAATTCAATAATCTATAATCCAAGTTAAAAGCATATCGATGGTTATAAGGCAGTACATAAGCGACATTTTGGTCAGAAATGAGTTATGAATGCTATCCTACTTGAAATTTTTCGCTCTTTCTAATGCGTTAACTCTCATAGCTCTACAATGATTTTTGTGTTGTTTATGCCCAAGCAAATAACTGCGTTTTCGAAGTATGGTTTTGGTGTAGGTAACCGACAAGATTTTGGCCTTTTTTGTCCTAAAGGCGCTTGTGACATAAAAAAATCGTACAAGGATATTAAAAGGAATGTCAATAAATGCCTTTACTTTCTTAATTTTGGAGCTTTTTTGATTTCAACGATATGATCGAAAATGAAAAAGTTATGCCATTTTTCTGCATTGTCAAACTTTAAACTGCGTAAAGGCTGGATGGACCTTTTGTGACCGGTCAACGGTAAATGCAATGAATTTTCCAGCCGAACGAATACCATTTTAAAATAAATAACAATGTTAAATTTATGTGCTCCACCGCGATTTGAACCCACAACTTTCCATTTACGAATCTGAAGCGATACCACTAGACTACGGACCGGTCTTCTTGAAACAGGAGAACATTGTCAGATGTGAACAAAATTTTACAGTATGCGTGGTCGATGGCTCAGTTGGTAGAATGCTTCCGTCCCATGCCAGAGAGTAAGATTCTATCCCCATTAAGGTATTCAGAAATTATTTCCCGTTTTGGTGCGTATTTCAAAGCCAAAATTGAAATATCGGTAAGGCTAACTCAGCTTTCACAGGAAATGAAAAAAAAAACATCCCATCGGGAGCTGGGAAATTATATCTCCCGATGACGTATTATACAATATTGACGAAACGTTGAGATACCCGTTCTTCTCTTCAACATTGTTTATAAATTCCATCACAGTTCTCATCAAGATCATCTTCATCATCATACTTCACGCTGAAGAAGCCCATCGTAGAAATGGGCGAAACGTCTGGAAGCTCTTGCTCCCGTAGACCACGGCAACAGATCTCGGAAAATATTACTCCAGCATCATCAGCTGGCCGTGTAAGCCTAAAACTCTTATTAAATCCATTTTTTTTACAACTTATGAAATTTAAGTCTGCACAACCAGAGAGGGTGTCTCCTGAAGACCTTAGCTACGTCTCTAACGAAACGTCAAGAATAATGTTAGTTATTCTGATATCCCAGTGATAAATTTTAACTGTGTAATTATTTTTTTTGTAAATTATGAATGTCGGTACTTTAAACGACAAAAAGTTTGCCAATCTTCGATAGAAAGGTCGCTAGAAGAAAATGAAGAATATAGGGGGTGTATTAGTATTCCACGAGGAGCAGAAACTAAGTGTACGCATTTGTCATTTCAGATTAAAAGTAGATTAATCACAAAAGTTGGCAACGTTTCCAAAACAATATGGGACATCCATATAAGTTTAAGTTCGGCACCTGCGAGCGGCGATATTCAAACGCACCAGGATAAATCTTGCTTGAAGTGAGCAGAGCTACGAAGAAGTCACCCACAGAGGAGACGAAACTTCAGCTGAAAGTCTTCAAGAAGTATGAAGAAAGACGAAAAAGAAAAAAGAAGCAAAATTTATGGATCAAGGTCAAACCCGGAACCAAAAAATCAAGCATCATAAAGCTTGCTCGGCGTCATTTAAAACAACCGGAATACAAATTTTCAGTGAAGATTTTTATTTATTTATGAAGAGAAATGTTCTTTACTAATAAGTTGGTATGAAGCTTACTCCCGATGCTGTAAAAACTTGCTTCACTTTTGCCAATGCCATCCGGGAGTTGCAAACGGTATGTTCATGTGAGGTTTGCTTTATTTTATATGTACGCATGCAGCGTGTATAAGCGCGAACTTACACGTGTCTGCTTGTGATCATGCATTAAATATGAGTCTTAAATGCCAATAAATCTTTGTAACTTAGATTAAAGATTATAGAATGCAATTCATCATATGCAAGGTCCGAAATGAACGGCGGTTGATTTGCAATGTTGGCAGCTAGGGCTTTAAAGCTGAATTTAATTTAGTTTATAATATAATAAGTTGAATTATAATTATTGTTTTTCATCTATTTGAATTGTTTTTGTATAAGCTCCTTATTGAACACTATTTTTTCGATATTTTGTGTTTGTTCCCTGACTAATGGGTGATATGAGGCTGACCCTCAAGCTGTACAAACTTGGTTTATTTTTGTCAATGCCACCTCAGTGTCAAGGAAAGGCAGCAGGAGTAGCAAAGTTCATAATCATGTGAGGTTTTGTTCATTTTGTAAGTACGCATGCAGCATGTGTGTGCGCAAACTTGCACTCTTTGTATATGTGAATACATTCAAGAAGCTTCCTTGACATATAGGCTGGTATAAGGATGACCATCCATACTATAAAAAATCGTTCACTTAGCCAGTGTCATCCCTGTTTCAGGGAAGGTCGGTAAAAGTTGCAGGGCTTATGTTCATTTGAGGTTTGAATTTTATTTTTTAAGTACACATGCAAAACTTACAATCTCTGCATAAGGAAATATACATTGAATAACATTAAATAAATGTTTTTAAAGTTTATTATAGATGAATAATTAATAGACTCAATCTACAGTTCGACCAAATGTTATCTGACGCGTAGAGTTTGTTTACTAACTTCGTACCCGCCCGGCAACAATTCTGATGCGTTCAAATGTTATTTCTCAGTTGGATATATTTCGTTGTAACTACACCTGTAGAAATAAAGTAGTTCTCAACAACAGCAAGTTCAGGAGCTCGCTGGAAACACAGCTATCTACTTATAGGAAACGTGATGAGCCAATTTATTACCTACATAATAAATTACTGTTTCATATGGATCCCGTATTGTAATCCTTATTATTCGTAGACATAACTCCAATTTTAGGGCTTTTTCAGACACAACGCATTCTCCCCGTTTTTATAATCTAAGTTGAACCGAGATATATTAACATTTAAAGTTCATTTAAGGAGAAAAGCCAAGCTAATAGGGCACTCAATCAGACATAGCACCTTTCTAAGCAACATCTTTGAAGGCAAAATCTTATGACAACGCACAAGAGGTCGCCCAAGAACTTCATACTTCAAGGATTTGAAGCGGCTCATGGATGTCTCCTCCTATTCGCATCTCAAGTGGATGGCACCTATAGCTAATCTTGAAAATACCGGGCACTATTCAACGTTTATTGCCCGATCGATAGCTCAGTTGGTGAGTGCTTGCATGCCATCTCGTGAGCTCGGGTTCAATCTCACTGAGGGTGTCAGAATTGATTTCCCGTTACAGTGTTTATTTCAAACGCAAAAATAAAACACCGTCAAAGCTTACTCAGCCTTCAACTTTAAAGTATCGATTAGTTATTTCAAATGTTAATTAACCTTTGCAACTATGATTAAAGATAACGTATTTAATTTGATTTTCCCAATAAAGATCAATTAGGCCATTATCTACAAACACACAATACAATCCCAAACACCTTAAATTCAAATATTGCCATATCTCGTAATCCACGAAACAGTTAAAACAGTACGTGAATCTCTCACAAGGGATAGAAGGGGGCTCGCCAGCAATATGTCGATGCGCAAACCCATATGTAAATTAGTCGGTTTGGGAAACACCTGCTCCTCGAGGTGTTTTTGATATGGGTTTACCCCGTTTACCCATACCCATGGGTCTTGGGTATTAGGCGCTTACCAAATCGTTAACTTATCCATACGTTCTGTGCGCGGAATAATAATTAATAAACATTGGGTGAATGCGAAATTCTAAACTGGGGATTTATGGGTTTTTGGCGAAAATATATTTGACACTTTGCTAACAATAACATACAACAGTTTTGAGACAACTTGACGACAAATTAAGGTACAGTACCCTTAGTACGAGTTGCAAAACTTGAGCAATGTAAAGTTTACGGCAATTATTATTAAAGAGTGATTTCCCCCAAAATCTGCCTTTTTTGTTTGTTTAAACTTGATTTTCTTCATCACTGTAACTCTTTTGCTAAGACCACAAAGTGTAAGAAACAAAAACGGTAGATTTTGGGAGAAATCACTCTTTAATATTTTCCGTAAACTTTACTTTACTCAAGTTTTGCAACTCGTACTAAGGGTACAGATCTCCACACAACATAGTTTTATTTTAATTTTGTTATTTGGAAAAAAATCTGAAATTGCGAATGAACGGAATATTCAGAGTCATAATAAAAAGACATCTTGTATGAAGAAGGTTATGACTCTGGAGGAAATGAAAGAAGTGTGTAAGGAAAGAAAGAAATAGCGGTTGATCTATAATGTTGGCGGCTAGGGTTTTTAAATTTTGTATTCTGTTTAGTTATTATTGTTTATTGATTTTAAAAATGTAATCTGTTGTGTATATTCCTTGGCTTAAAGGTTGGTATGCGGCTGACCACTCATGCTGTAGAAAATGGTTCACTTTGCCAATGTCACCCCTGTTTCAGGGAAGGTCGGCAGGAGTTGCAGGTTGTATGTGCATTTTAGATTCGAAAAATTAAATCATACATCCCATTCGCATCGAAGTAAAAAATACATTTCCTTTGAACATTTTAGAGTTTGTGTGGTCCGGGTGATGGATCAGTTGTTAGAGTGCTTGCATTCCATGCAGAGAGCTCGGCTTCGAATCCCACTAACGATATCAGAAAAGATTACTCATTTCGTGATTTATTTCAAAATACAAAATAAAATACCGGCAAGGTTTACTCAGTCTTTATAAAAAAATGAGTACCATCCCATCGGAAACTATGGAACCCCCCACTTCAACTGAAGTGGTCTACGTAAGGCCGACCAACTTACCTGTAAACATAATTAGGTTCCTCTCACCACATGTGAAAACTTTTGAGGGATAACGCAGAAAAAAGTTACACTATATGTGTAGCTTGGTTGCGTGTATTTAGACAGTGATTTTTTTTTGTATATGAGAAAGAATATTTTTTTACAATCACAGAGCTTAATTTTTTACAAATTGAGTATTTATTTTACCTCAAGTATTTTCGACTTGGTATCGTCATTGCCCTCTTTAAAATGACGTTCAAACACCTACTTGAAGGAAAATCAATGCTCAATTTATGCAAATAAAACTACGCCATTTTCTTTATTTAATGTAAAATTGATAATTTATTATTTAATTCACCTGACGATGCGAACGGATGTTTGCGAAACCGGTTGTGGAATTAAAATATACTCAAAGTAATCGTAAACAAAGTTTTTACTTTTTTATCTTTTAAGATGAACGATTACCAAGTTAATGCCTCTACAATCAATAAAATTGATAATTTATTTTCACAGTGTTAATACACATACCATTACAGATATGATTATCAATAAATTGATTTCCCTCGATCGAATACTCAAGTTATACTTGACAAATTGTATACGTTTGTTTTAATGTTATTCTACCCTTGTTAGTGGATTCCGCACATGCATGAACTGCTACACTAAGTCCACTACATCTGGCTACCGCAAGTTGGCTGATAATTTAAGCAGCCCCTACGTATCGGCCGCTCCTGGTTGTAAATCCAATTCCGTAGGTACAGCTGGTAGTTATCACCTTAGTTTTGCCGATATCCTATACGGAGTATGAGGTGTGGCTTGGAGCATTGCCTCGTCCCAGGAATATTGTTTGTCGCGGGTACAAGTGGTACAAATTCAGGGGGGTGTGGATTGTTGAAGCGAGCCATGGATACAGTTAATTAATTGATTTAAATAAAATAACAATGAATGAAATATTTAAAAGTTAACGAGGTACGCAGTTGATTAAATTAAATTTGGACATTTAATCTATAGACCATTATCTAAGTTACAAAGATATATTAGCATTTCAAATTCATATTTATTGCGTGCTCACAAACAGACAATTGTAAGTTCGCGCTCACACATGCTGCATGGTGTAGAGATATAATAAAAACTCATATGTAAAAAGAAGGTACATCCTGCAACTCTTGCCACCCTTCTCCAAAACAGAGGTGCTATTGGGAATAAGAAACATTTCTTACTGTCTGTCTGATCGATAGTACAGTTGAAAGAGGGTTTGAATTCCATGCCGAGAGCCCGGGTTCAAATCTCACCGAAGGCGAGGATGTCATAAATTATTTCCATTTGTGTGTTTATATAAAACCCAAAAATAAAAAAAAAACGGAAAGGTTGCCTCAGCCTTCACAAGAAATGAGTACCAACTCCTTGAGAGCGGGAAAGCTATTTGTTTGGCGTAGGGGCAGCCCCGTCACCTGTAAAAACAAATAGGTTCACTGGCGACATGCAACCCCTACGAGGAGAACGAAGAGAAGTGACCTAAGATTTTACACTTCATTAAGACGTAACAGGACTACTTGTATCTTCCAAGGCTCGCGCGTGAAGGCGGCTATGCTTTATTTGTATGGGATGTGTAGCGACGCACGGGACGCGTGCTTACATTACAATATTCATAAAGTTATGGCTAAGCCGCCTGTACGCACTTATCTGGGCCGCCCTAAATCTCGACACACACTTGCGAAGCGGGCCGGGGGGTTTTTGTTCGACACCAATGATAATTAGGACGACTTAATACATTTACTAATGTTGTATAGCATACCGCAACTAAGCTACACAAAAAGCGTATCCTCGAAGGTTTTCTAATCTAATCTTAGTTGCAAAGATATAATATTACTTTTAAGATTCATATTCAATGCAATCCCACAAGCAGACTTGTATAAAATTTTGTAGGGTTTGTGTATTCACACAGTGAAAATTCATTTTCATATTTTTTCTTTAACGTAGTTTAATTTTCACAATAATATTTTATATAGAAAGTGCTCGAGATATAAAATATTATTGTGAAAATTAAACTACGTTAAAGAAAAAATAATTTTATTTTAGACTTGTATAAGTTCGCGCTTACGCATGCCGCATGTTGACTACACCACACAAATCTCAAATGAGCATAAGCCCTGCAACTCTTGACGACTTGCCCTGAAACAGAGGTGACATTGGCAAAGTGAACCATTTTTTACACTATGCGTGGTCAGCCTCATACCAACGTATAAGTCAAGGAACAAGTTTCCATAGATAGAAATATCTTAATCATGAAAAGGAAATATATTATTGATGATTATGTCCGGTCGATAGCTCAGTTGGTAGAGTGCTTGCATTCCATGCCGAGAGCTCGGGTTCGAATCCACCGAGGGTGTCAGAAATGACTTCCCGTTTCGGTGTCTATTTCAAACTCAAAATAAAATACCGCCTTGATTTACTCAGCCCTTAGAAGAATTGAGTACCAGCCACTTCGAAAGCTGGGAAACCTCTACTTCAACTGAACTGGTTGACGTAGGCCGGCGCCCTTGCCTGTAAAAATAAATAGGTTCCGCGACCACTTTGTTGAGAACGCGGAAAGAAGTTACACTGCATGTGTAGCTTAATCACGTCACGTTTATGATGATGAAGAAGACGTATAAGAAGAAGATAATATATTTCTGTGAAAAAGAACCAAACTTACAAACTTCCAAAGAGCGCGTGCTTTCAAATTACTTGAAAAAGTTTAAAACAAATATTTCGCTTAGTTCAGTGTTTCCAGGAAACTCAGGTCGCACAGAAACGAATATTAAATTATGGAAAAACAAAGATGGTATTAACGTCGTGATTTAATCATAATTAAAAAAAATGCGTACGGCTTCTGTACTCGAGTGTAAAACTTAAAAGTGTAGACTGAAACTGAAGCAATGTATGAAAAATTCAACAGAGCCTCTTGTGAGCGTTTTAGTTGAGATATATTTTTGGTAAAAACGAGAGTTTATAAGTAGCGTTTTATACTTGGGGTGGGATATCAAGTGAATCTTAGAGGAAGAGATGATTGCAAATACGGGAGAGGTTTAAAACCGTCTTGTTGCTAGGTAGCCATTAACTCGAGTATAAAATTTTACGTTCAAACTAAGATATAGAGTTGAAACAAAAAATGTATGGAAATAAAAGGGGTTCCTCTAGTGAGCGTTTTTATTTTCATACATTTTTGGTTTGGTCTTTCATTTGGGGCAGCGTCTTACTGGACTGTCGGATAAGAAAGCTAGATGGCATGGAGTACGCACAACTTCCCAACTCAGGAGCGAGAAATCCAAAGAGGCAAAATAAATGTGATGCTTTGCTTGATGAGCGCTGTGAAATCTTAAGAGCCATCAGCGAGCTTGGTCTACGCTGTTGAAAGCGCAAATTACACAAAACATACCCAGTTGTTGTATGGCTGGATGGACTTTTGGTGAAATTTTGTAGAATTTTTCAGTGAAGAACATGTTTGATAAGAAAATATTTTTTTGGGCTCCACCTGAAATCGAACCCGTGACCTCCCAGTTACGAGTCCGATGCCTTGATCTACATTTTACGGATCTATCATAATAGTTTTAAGATGTTTACTTGTAGACATATTTGATTAGAAGCATTTGAGGTTCATTTTACAAGCACATACACAACAAGTCGGTTAGGCATATTTTTACAATGCTGGGCAGGCAATGCAAAAGGCAAGGATCAAATACAATTGGCAAATATTCACTTCGCTGGGTTGAAAAATTCATGTACCTTTAGCAAAGATCGGTCACCAAAAGTCCATACAGTCTTACAGCAACAGGGTCTTGCAAAGAAATTGGCGATTTCTATAGCGACTGCCAAGCTTGCAGATGGTATTCTTGAGGTGTGATTCACATAAAAACAGCGCTCACCAAATAAATCATCCTAATATTATTGTTATTACCCTCTATTGTGTCTACCTTATAATATATCTCATAAAGAGCACAGTGGCGCAATGTTTTGTGAACACTTAAATACAGCATCGTAACTGATTCTGTAACTGTAACTGTAACTCTGTCGCCATTCCGTAAAGGGTGGCCAGAGCCTCTGCAGAGCTGCCTACATTTCTTCCCATCCTTACATACCTTTTTCAATTCATTCACATCCATCACCTTTTTCATGCATTTTCTTCTTTTACGCTCGCTTTATTTCACCTGAAAATTTTACAAATAATTGAAATGCGTATTCTACGCTACATTCCCCTCACTCTCCTTACCAAGTTTCATCCCCTCCACAGTTTTAAGGCTACCCCCCCCCCCCCTCCCCCCGAACCCCTAGATATTAAGGGTGGCCAACCACCCCAGACATTCGTATGTGGTCGCTGGCAATACGGGACGAGGATATTAATTCAGATCTCTCCCGAACTAAACTCAATTCAACCGGTAAGTTTTTTTTACCAAAAATGTAGGGAGATTAAGACGCCCGCTGCGAGCGCTGTTCCATTTTCCTTACATTTTTAGGTAAACGCTGTATGGGAGTTTAAGCTCGGGGTGCTGTAGCTATGTACCTACGACAAGACGACGTCGTCCCTGCCAGATTAGTTTACTTTGAATTGCAGTGACGTCTATTATCTATAATCTAAGTTGTAAAGATATATTAATATTTAAAGCTCATTTCAAATGCATGTCCACAAACAAACACGTGTAGTTCTAAATCTAATCTAAATCTAAGTTTTTATTTATTTATTTTTTTCAACGACACATTGCGCCTTTTACATACATGCTTAAAAAAACCTTGAAAACAAAGAAGAGAAAAAACAAAAGTAAATAAACAAGCAAAAAAAGGAAACACAAATATACATAAGAGCTACAATTAAAAGCAATCTGGGAAACAAAAATTATGCAATAAAATGATAAATTACATAAGTATAAATCCCATAAAAGTAGAGAGAAGAAATGAAAAACAAAAGAAAAAACAGTAGGTATATGCATGTTTAAAATAGTAAACATTAATTAGAAGTAGCTGTAAATAAATCACAATTAAAAATATTGTTAGTAAAATAAAAAATATATATTAAAAGTAATATATAAAAAAATATAATTATTTAGTATAAGGATTTAAATCAAACACTGTTTTATATTTTCAATTATATTATAAAACAGTGTTTGATTTAAATCCTTATAGTAAATAATTATTGAATATGAATTTTCACAGTGTTAATACACAAACAATACAACATATAAAAAAATATAGTTGCAAAGATATGTGTCATTTGAGATTCATATTAAATGCATTCCCACAAGCAGACACGCATAATTTCGCGCTCACACACTGCCGCATGTGGTCCTACAATATAAAAACCCAATCTCAAATGAACATAAGCCCTGTAACTCTTGCCGACCTTCCCTGAAACAGGGGTGACACTGGCAAAGTGAACCATTTTTTACAGTATGGGTGGTCAGCCTCATACCAACCTATAAATCAAGGAACCTTAACAGGAAAAACTCTTGAGGATACTGTACTGTATCCTGCCGCCGTTCCACTAGGGGTGGCCGGTACCTCCGCAGATGCGCCTCCACTTTTTTCTGTCCTTACAAACCACTTTCATTTCCTCAATATTCATCACCTTTTTCATACATACTCTTCTCTTGTTCTCACTCTGCAGGTTCCATTCTTTCGCAATCTCACCTATTTGGTCTAACCATTCTTTCCTCGGCCTTCCCCTTCCGCGCTTTCCTCTGACATTTCCTTTATACACTTTCTTCGTTAGTCGTTCATCATCCATTCTTTCGAGATGTCCGAACCATCTCATCGTACTTTTTTGTACTCTCATTCTCATATTCTCTTTTATACCACACTCGTTCATCACCCAATCATTACGTACTCTATCATTCAGTGTCTTTCCAGCCATTGCTCTCAAGTAAGCCATTTCAACCGTACATACTTTACTCAGTTCATATTCATTAACTGTCCACGCCTCACTTCCATACATCAATGTCGGAACCAATATGCCATAGTGGACCGCCAGTCTCATATTCTTCGTAAATTTCCTATTTCTTGCAATTCTTCCAATCGTTCCAATTACACTTCTTCCTCTACTAGCGCGCTTTTCCAATTCTTTCGTCAATTTCCCATTCGACTCAAACTTGCTTCCCAGATAATCAAATTCTTTCACGACCTCCACTCTTGTTTCATTCAGTCTTATCTCAATTTCCTCGCATTCCTCAGTCCTGTCAAACACTAATACTTTCGTCTTACTGGCATTCACTTTTAAACCGTTCTTACTAAAAGCATCATTCATTTTGGTGAGTATCATCTGGAGCTCCTCCGCTGTATCAGCCAACACTACGAGGATAGATTTAGGAATAAATGGGTAAAGATGGAATGTAAGCTAAAAGAGAATGTGAAAGCAAGTGAATTTTTTACAACACACGACACCTTAACCCTTTTTAAAGACTTTTTTATTAAATTATTCCATTTGACGTTTTAAAAGAAAGGACGCCACTGTATCATTTGATTGTCTATACGATCCAGCATGGTCGCCATACAATATTTGCATGATCAATAATTTGAACAACACATTCTGTTCGGACCATGACGGGGGGGAGGGCGTGCATGTACTAACTAAGATAGCTCTGAAGTTGGCTCGGAACATCTGTGGTACTCGACTCCACTCACAAGCCAGCACACATCTTGTGTCTCCCTATATTATTGAAATGTGAAATCAGTGCCAAGTCCACCAAAGATTCGTGTGAATGCATAGGCAAGAAGAAAATCATTAAATATACATACAAAATTTAAGCATAAGAGTGTAGAACTTGTGGATGAATTTGAAAATTTAAGGAAAACCCCACTAAGCTTCAAATACAGGGTAACTTCTTGCCGTGTTGTGGTCTAACATGGCAGGATGTACCGGCGGCCGGCGAGACTTCTACTTTAGGGACGAATAACAGGAAAAACTTTAAAAGGGAATGAATGGGTTGGTATGCGGCTGACCACCCATGCTGTAGAAAATGGTTCACTTTGCCAATCTCACCCCTGTTTCATAGAAGGTCAGCAGGAGTTGCAGGGTGTATGTTCATTTGAGATTCGGGTTTTTATATTGTAGGACCACATGCGGCATGTTTAAGCGCGAACTTATACGTACCTGTTTGTGAAAATGCAAATAATGTGAATTTCTAATGTTACATATATTTTGCAACTTAGATTAGATTAGATTAGAATGGGTAAAAAAAATGTAATCTAGGAGATGATGTGAGCACAGAGGTACAAAATAATATATAATAAGATGGTATGGGCCTTTGGATAAAGTGGTCCGGTCGATAGCTCAGTTGGTAGAGTGCTTGCATTCCATGCCGTCAGCTCGGGTTTGAATCCCAACAAGGGTGTCAGAAATTACTTCCCGTATCGGTGTTTATTTCAAACCCAAAATAAAATACGGGTTAGGATTACTCAGCATTCACGAGAAATAGGTACTACTAGCCCCTTCGCAAGCTGGGAAGCCTCCATTTTTAACTGAATTAGTTAGCCGGCTCTCTTGGCTGTATAAATAAATAGGTTCCACTCGCCTCCTTTACAAATACATATTTTGACATGAAAAAATACTGAAATAAATATTGTCGTTGGCCATCGAGAGTTACTGACAATGGCTGGATAGCAGTCGAAAACGCTTGGGCATTATTTACACAAACTCGTGAAAAAAAAAATTAAAATAAATATTTAAAAAATAATTTTTCACTCCGTAAATACAGGAGAATTAAAAAAGTCAAACTTCTTTTAAATGCTCTTACAGGAGTTTCTTTTCAAAAGTTGCAGAAATTTTTCCAAGGTCAAAGAGCTTACAGTGATGCTACGAAACGTCGCTCTCATAAATTGACGGTGAACTATGGAAACTGAAAAAGACGAGGTTAGTACAAGTATCTTGCCACTTATATGGGACTCAACTTTTCCTCTAACTTGATGGAAAAGTTTTTATTGTAAACAAAATGCAAGTCATTAAGTATTAGTGAAAATTGATAAAAGCTCAGGTTCAAAAAAAAAAAAATTAAGTTACTTTTGTCTTTGACATATAGGTTGGTATCAATATGACCACCCTACTGTAAAAATGGTACACTTTGCCAACGTCACTTTTGTTTCAGGACAGGTCGACAAAAGCTCCAGGGCTTATTTTCATTTGAGTTTGGATTTTATTATTACACATGCAGCATTTGTAAGCGTGAACTTGCACGCGAACTAGCTCCTTCATATTTGCCTGACATGTTCTCACCCGTTGAGATAGATTTGAGGCCCCAGATGCTCAGATCTGCGGGATATGGAGTGGTTGACTCAGTCCAGCCGTACCGTCAGACACGCACTAATCTTGAGTACCGCTTTGCGGGTCCAACGGAGTGGAACAGACTACAAACTAATGTGAGGAAGTCAAAAAACTATTATCTTTAATGGAGCACAAAAGACGTCTCTATAAAAAATCTAATCCGTGATTTGAGAAGGCCCTTGAGGTGTGACATACACAGAAACGGCGCTCTTGAATTATGTTTAGCTTTCAAATAAATTAACCTTGTACATTAATCGACTTTTTATCGGTGTAGTTTTCTCTAGCAGGTATATGTAGATGTAGGTAAAAGTAGACATATATCTAGGTAAATATATATATATATATATTTAGATGAAGCCAAAAGTAGACAGATATATATATATACGCAGATATATCCATACCTAGATGTGGATAAAAGTAGATGGGTAGGTAAAACATGACACAGGCATGAATATGTAGGCAGGGTAAGACAGGCACAAGACATGTCATTTCCCATTGCGCACGTCACATCGCATTCATATTCGATTGTCTTACTCCTAATACGTAATAATAATAATAACAACAGGCAATAACAATAATAATAATAATAATAATAATAATAATAGGCAAGTCTGAGACGGGTTGCGGCGCGCGTGTGGAGAGAGGATACTCCACTCGAGTATAAGATTAGAATTTACTGCTTCACCTAGTAAAGTGTATGGATGTAGAGCAGCGTTATTATAGGGGAGAGCCTCACAGACACGTATACTGTACCTAGTGATGTTAGGGGACAAAGACCGCGCATTCCTGTGATCCAGATAATATGTGTAGGTAATTTTAATAACGGGTCAGTAGTTTAGTGGTAAACGCTTCGGACTAGGTTGATAGTGAGTTCGATTTCCAATAGAACGCAGAGAAAATTTAATTTTTCAAAATGTTGGTATGCGGCTGACCACCCATGCTGTAAAAATGGTTCACTTTGCCAATGTCACACCTGTTACAGGGAAGGACGGCAAGAGTTGCAGGGTGTATGTCCATTTGAGATTGGTTTTTATGTTGTAGGCTCACATGAGGCATGTGCAAGCGCGAACTTGTACATGTCTGGTTGTGAGAATGCATGTAATGCGAATCTCCAATGTAAGATATCTTTGCAACTTAGATTAGATTAGATTAGATTAGATTAGCTCTTCCCTGGGTCACCAAAATGATTGACAGATAGGAAAAATTTACAACGTATATAATATCAATGAGCCCAGCATCATGGTAAAACTGAATAAGTGCTGATTCACTGATTTGATAAATTGCGGATAAAACATTATATTGTGTGTAACTTCTCATAGTACGAGAGAGTGAACTAAGTATGAGAAAATGCTCATGAAAAACTTCTACACTACAGGATTTCATACTTTTTAAGTGTTTTCTCTCGCAGAAAATAGAAAAAAGTGCATTGATTTGAAAAACCCATGTTAGCTTAATACGTCACTTATTTAGTTCACCTGGTACCGATATAATGTATTTGAATTTGTACGCTGAGGTGTCCAGTCGATAGCTTAGTTGGTAGAATACTTGCATTTCATGCCAAGAGCTAGGGTTAGATCCCCACCGAGGGTGTCAGAAATGATTTCTCATTTTGGTGTTCATATCAAACTCAAAAATACAATCTTCTTCTTCTTTCCCTTTGCCTTATCCCATCATTTGGGGTCGGCCCTCCTTGTTCGAAGACGCCAAACTTTTCTATCCTGGCTCATCTCCTCTGTCAGGTTTCCCTTTTGCATTTCTTTTTCAATATTGGCCCGCCATGTTGCCATTGGGCGGCCTCTGCCTCTTGGTCCTGTGGGAATGCTGAGGGCTTTTTGGACAATATGTTCATTATCTCTTCGCATCATAAGGCCGAACCACCGGAATTGAGATTCTCTAATCCTGTCAACTAAATACAATACTGGCTCGATATACTCAGCCTTCACAATGAATAAGGTCCAGCCCTCTCGGGAGTTGGGAAACCCTTACTTAACTTTTGCTTCCAAGCTCACCTTTGACATTTACGATACACACTTTTTTGTCAGTAGTTCATTCTCCATTCTTTGTGTATACCCAAACCATCTCATTTGTATTCCTTTGTATATCCACTCTAATATTGTCGTTTATAAGACACTTATTCTCATCCCAGTCCTTTCGGATCTTACATTTCGAGTGTTGTCTTTTTTCTTGTTTTAACGTTTCAAGATACAACGAATTTATACAGAATGAAAAGTACGCACTTATGTCTATCGTTCAAAATACCGGACCGAAGTTTTGTATTTTGTAAACATTTTTCACAATCTTTGCAAAATCACTTCTATTCAGCCCAACAACTTTAACGTACAATTAAAATGAATTACGTCCTTAAATTTCGATTTAACAAGTATCATTTTGGTATTGTTATATCTTCGGCATCCGCACAAATTAGATATTCCGAGTGGACACGTATGTTATTCGAGTCCGAAGCCGGTACAGTCCAAGCCAGGCAGCGCGAATCGATTCCCGAATGTGGATGGGTGTACGGTGCATTACAAGAAGTACCCCATCATTTACAATAGCCATTACGGTAATGCCCCTCGATATTACATATTGTGTTCGAGATACAATAAAATCATTTTATTATTGTTCTCAAGAAATGCACTGTAATGCATCTAATTATTTAAAAAAACAAAATGTGTTTTACAAAATTGTCTGGAAATGTCAGAGGAAAGCGTGGAAGGAGAAGACTGAAGAAAGAATTTATACCTATAAATTAAATTGCAAAGATATATTACATTTAAGATGAATTTCAATGCATTCCCATAAGCAGACACGTATAAGTTTGCGCTCACACATGCCGCATGTGGACCTACAATATTTTTTCTCAATTCACATTGCGTAAGATGTTACATTTAAAGATCATCTTTGAATCAAACGATAGATGAGCCAAACAAGCGCGAGATGGCTAGCACATAAAAAAACTGCATTTACTGTAACTGTAACTCTGTCGCCATTCCGCTAGAGGTCGCCAGAGCCTCTGCAGAGCTTCCTCCGTTTTTTCCTATCCTGACATGCTCTTTCAATTCATTCATATTCATCATCTTTTTCATGCATTTTCTTCTTGTACGCTTACTTTGCCTTTAGAAGATGAATCTTCTTCGTGTCAGCTTCACACCGTATTGGCCCAGAAACGAGCAATGTCTACAGTTCTTTGGTTTCCCGCAAAGAGATCATCCATGGAGCAGCTTGTCGGACAGGAGGGACAACACCGCAGGTGCTCCATAGTTTGCTGAGCTCCACACTCACATAGTGTAGAGTCCTCCCGTCCCAGAAATCCCCAGGTCAACATGTTGCCCCGGACTCTTCCAACATTGGTCCTCAATCTGTTTATAGATTTCCACACGGGCCACTCGAGGTTCTTTCCTGGAGGTAGGCTCTCTAAGCTCTCAGGGCATTCCTCTTTCCACATTCGCAATCTCTCCGCCACGATGATTTATAAGATGATAACGATGATAATGAGTAGTCAGCGTCATACCAACCAACCAGATAATGAACTAACATATGAAGATATGCTGGAGTAGTTTTCCCGTTTAATTGTTTGTAGCAAAAACTAAAATGTCTATTCATTGTGCTGATTGTACGCTGGCCTAACTAGCCGGGGGTATTGGGCAGTCGGATGAATTTTCCCCGTTCTCGGAAGGCAAGGGGAGAAGGGTCGGTTGGCTTCTTAGACACGCGCGGGGGGTGGTCAGCCTCACCCCATTCGTACCCTAACTTACCCCCCCCCCACCCCATATGTACCCTACTCTACCGACCCTAAGGTAAAACATTAGACAATCGATGGTCCAGTATTGACAATTGTTTTAAACTAAACTACAAATGTAATGCAACTTCTTACCGCGTTCTCCTTGAAAGGATAAGGAAAGAGTGAAATTATTTATTTTTACAGGTAATGGTTTGTATATTTTAAAAAGATAGGGGTTGTTTATTTTAGAAATATAATTTGTTGTGTATGTTCCTTGACTATAGGTTGGTATACGGCTGACAACACATACTGTACAAAATGGTTCACTATGCCAATGTCCCCCCTGTTTCAGGGAAGGTTGCCAAGATGCAGGGCTTATGTTCATTTGAGATTGGGTATTTATATTGCAAGTCCACATGCGGCATGTGTAAGCGCTAACTTATACGTGCCTGCTTGTGGGAATGGATTTTATATGAATCTCAAATGTAAGACATCTTTGCAACATAGATTATAGATTAGTATTATAAATTGGTAACTGATGTGAAAATATACAGTATCACTAGTCATTTTTTTATCTGTAAATAAAAATGAATGAAGCAACTAAAATACAATTAATTTAATTCAATTAGTTTGAAATAGACGTAATGATGTTGTGCGTGGTATTAGTTATGAGTGGGCTATAACTAATATTAGTATATATAGAGTTCTGGGATAAGATTAATGGGTCCTCTCTCTTACAACCCTTCACATTTCATCCCCTCTGAGCACCCCATCTAGGTACAGACATATCATCCACTCACTCTAGACTGACTACACATATGGGGGCAGTCAAATTATGATGTATCAACTGATATAATGAAACTTACATCCGAATTTAATATACAAATTTTTAGTAATAATAATATTAGGATGATTTATTTGGTGAGCGCTGTTTTTGTGTGTATCACACCTCAAGAGTCCTCTGCGAGCTCGGTCGTCGCTGTAGAAAGCGCTAATTTTAAAGCAAGACCCAGGTGTTGTAAGGTTGGATGGACCTTTCAGTGACCGATCTTTGGTAAAGGTTTATGAATTTTTCAATCCAGCGAAGAGCACATTTGGAAATATAAAATGGTATATTTTTGTGCTCCGCCGGGATTCGAATCCACAACCTTCCATTTACGAGTCCGAAGTGTTGCCACTACGGACTACGGACCGGTCCAATCAAATGTGACTTATTCACGTATCTAGGAGTTCCCACCGTAATTGAATTGTATGTATTCTTAAACTATCCATCGGTTTCTTGTTTCGCCCAGGCAGAGTCCTCGCTGAGATATAATTTGATATTTCATTTAGAATGTGGCGAATTTGATTTATTGCCAGCACGGACTGGTCAGAGGAAGTTTCACGATGGGGAGGGGGGGGGGGGGGGGTGGACCCCTAAAGGGGGTTGGGAGGACCTCTAAAGGTGGGGAGGGGGGGAGACTGTCCAAGGCTCGTAGAGGACCCATAGGAAGGGAGGTGGCTTGGAGGAGAGATCGGAGTTTAAGACCATTCTCGAAGCACTACGCATACCAATTTATGCAGAGATGTTCCCAACTAGCTTCTAACCTGTAAATGTGGTGCAATTTCTTGAAATGGAGTCGCAAATGGGCTTCAAAATTTGTTTTGAAAATTATTTTATGAACATATATTTGTAATCATTCTGCTCTTGAATATGCCTCATTAGGCGAAAATGTTCGAGCACAAAAAAATAAATAAATAAGTGCATTAAAACACTGTTTATCCATTTTATTGTTTTAAATAATTGCAGTTTAATTAAAGAGTGCCCAGTAAAAATATAACAATAGTATACAATCAGTGCTATTCTTAGACATTTTAGTCGTCCGTTGAGCCCACGCTTTGACAAACAAATGATGCCTGGGCTGAAAGTCTCATCACCACGGTCATTCTTATCAACCGAATATGGTAATATTTGTATGAAGACAAATCAGCTATTCACTTGCGGCCATCTTGGATTGACAAGTCTTCATACAAATGCATCATTAGTTTGTCAAAGCGTGGGCTCAACGGACGCCTAAAATGTCTAAGAAAAGTACCGTATGAATCTAATCTAATCTAATCTAAGTTGCAAAGATATGTTACATTGGAGATTCACATTACATGCATTCCCACAAACAGACATGTGCAAGTTCGCGCTTGCACATGCCTCATGTGAGCCTACAACATAAGAACCAAATCTCAAACGGACAAACACCCTGCAACTCTTGCCGTCCTTCCCTGAAACAGGGGTGACATTGGCAAAGTGAACCATTTTTACAGCATGGGTGGTCAGCCGCATATCAACCTATGAATGAATTTCGGTTAAAATACAGTTGTGCCGTGTGAGGATCTTAAGTTTGTGAATGTGTGTGCTTCCGGAGCAGTCTTGAGCTCCGATTGCTTGGCAGGGAGTTTGGAGTAGGCCCACTGGGTGGAACACTGGGTGGGCTCTAGGGGTGGAGAGGGTCCATGAGGGGGGGAGGCAGGAACAATGCCATCCTAACTGACCGCCGGGCGGTGCAGATATGAAAATCATCTCCTCTACAGATCCCAATGTCTTATTCGTCCGTCCTACGACGAAGGGTAACGCCGAATCGTTGCACTTCCTCGTATAAAATTTATTTTATTTGTTTACATTTTATACCAAGACACATAAGCAGTCATCTAATACAGGATTAAAGTATATTAATAAACCTACAAAATGCCAGTCCGTGGTGTAGTGGTAACGTTTCGGACTAGTAAATGAAGGGCGTGGGATCGAATCCCGGTGGAGCACAAAAAAAATAACATTTATATTTTCAAATATGCACTTCGCTGGTTTGAAAAATTTATAAATCAAAGACAACCATTAGGCAGAGAAAACTGATGTACTTCGGTCACATTTTGGGAAATGAGAAATACCATCATCTTATTATACAGGGTAAGATTGAGGGGAGAAAATCTCAGGGACGCCGAACGACATCGTGGCTGAAAAACCTATGCCAGTGATGCGGCAGAAGCATCAAGTACCCATTTCAAACCGCATCCAAAGTCAAAATAGCCATGATGATCGCCGATCTTCCATGGAAGTGGCGCGAAAAGAAGAAAAAGATCACCGAAGATCCAGCTAGCCTTACAGGAATCGGGTTTCGCTTGAGAATTGGCGCTTTCAATAGTGAACCTCTCCGTGTGGAATGCAAGCACTGTACCTACTGAGCTATCGACTGGACTTTAAAGTCAGGAACTTAATTTCTTTTTGTGTTCAACCAGGAGCCGATAGAAGTATGCAAGGACTTTTGTTAAAACACATGAAATTTTCTTACTCATTAAAAACCATGGTATTTCTAAAAAATATATTATTCATGTAGTTGTGACGCGAAACAACTCGGCGCACTCGGCAAATTTCAAACGCCAGATTCAAGACTTCGCACTGCTTTAGTCGGATGCCTTATACGTCCTAAACCCAATACAACCCACCCCCTAATGCCACCCCAACACCCACTCACCCACCTCCCACCTACCTCCCCCTTTCCACCCAAATATAACCTAGCCAGTACCTCCCCGTGACTGGTCGTAGCTTGGAGGTCAGAGCTTCGGACTTGTTATCTGAATGCACGGAACGCAACGAGGTCCGCACATTCAAAATATTCCTCGGCTCAGTGACGTCAGTCATCTATCTAAATCAAATGGATGTATGTATTGTTCTGATTTAAGTGGGGTTCTTTTAATTAAATTACGATTTAATTTTTTTTCATAAGATTTATTTTTCCCAAAATCGTTTACAATATACCTTCCAGCTCTGCTTGCAGTGGTGTTTGCGTTGCAATATTCTAAGCGACAGAATCTTTGCTCGTATTTATAGGTACGAAAGAGATGATTCTTGAATGTTCTCGAACATGGCAGATACGGCACTACACCAGATTGTTCGACACATACTAGCGTGCTTAGGGTCACGGAAGAACCCATTTGTTCGTAGCAGTATGTTTTTTTCAGTATGGACTCCTAAACTACTAAGCAGATTGCGATGAATTTTATTTGACCTATTGTGAACACTCCCACTTAGGTATCTGCATAAAAAAAACTAGAGCAATAAAAGGTGTGAGAGCAGAAATACATATGTCTAAACTATTTTTACCTTATGACAGGGAAACTCTTAGACTAAAAGAAGTGCGCAAATACAAAACACAGTGGAAACATTTCAACGGATGAACTGACCACCCCCAACAGAATGGCAGTATGATACTATAAGAGTAACGAGATGAGCCAGGTGCAGATAGTAGTGAATAAAATCAAGTTAAAATAATAAATAATATTAGGATTATTTATTTGGTGAGCGCTGATTTTGTGTGTATCACACCTCAAGAGCCCTCTACGAGCTTGGTCGTCGCTGTAGAAAGCGCCGATTCTCAAGCAAGACCCAGTTGTTGTAAGGTTGGATGGACCTTTCAGTGACCGGTCTTTGGTAAAGGTTTATGAATTTTTCAACTCAGCGAAGAGCACATTCGAAATATAAATGGTATATTTTTTGTGCTCCGCCGGGATCCGAATCCACAACCTTCCTTTTACGAGTCCGAAGTGTTGCCACTGGACTACGGACCGGTCCAAAGTTGTTTTGTAGTTAACCGCATTGTAAAAAACATGCATTTGACTGTAATACCAAATTCCGTACAGTTTGTAATTAGTACGAGTAGCTTATTTTTCAACTACCTCAATAATACTTTACTTTACTTTCTTTGGCTGAAAAACCTTGAAGGCTCAGGGCCTCCCGCACCACAACCCTCCAGGATTCTCTGTCTTTTCATCTGTCTCTCCATGGTCCTCCTACTCATAGTGCTTGCGCTTCGGCCTTGAAATTTTCTGCGCACCGTATCCTGGGACTTCCGAGTGGTCTGACCTGATAGGGAGCACCATCCAAAACACTGTAGATTCTTAGAACGTTATTCACACAAAGCAAATCTTTGAATTTACGATACATCAATAGTCCATGGATCAACGAAGGATAAATTGCCTTGTGAATAGCAGTGTTAGAGTTTTTTTTTACGAAATCAGTTGAATTGGTTTAATTGTACTTTGCATTATAACCTTGCGTATTATTATTTCAACTGTTCACCTATCACCCACTTCTCAACCTTCCTCCCACCTCCTCACCACCCAACTCCCTTCTCTCCCCCACCCACCCCCTAACTATTAAATTATGTATAGAGGCGATGCTGGACCGTGCGTTTCCTAAGGAAGGTTCTCACCCCATCTTATTCCATCTGTGAGGGAAGGAAACCAGGACAGCACAGTAAAAAATAATTAAGCTATTTATACGAAGACACAAGTTTCCATCTAGGCTTACAGCAACGGGGTCTTGCTTGAGAATTGACGCTTTGTAGCGACGGCCAAGCTAGTAAAAAATCTAGTGGATAGCTGAGTTGGTAGAATGCTTTAATACCATGCCGAGAGCAAGGGTTTAATCCGCACCAAGGGTGTAAGAAATGACTTCCTGTTTCGATGTTTATTTAAAAAAATATATACATCGGCAAGGCTTACTCAGCCATCACAAAAAATGAGACTCAGCTTCTTCGGGAGCTGGAAAACCCCGACTCCAACTGAAGTGATTGGCATGAGGCCGGCCCCCTAAGAGCCCGTTCCCACTTGTCGGGTGTCGGATCGTATATTAATCGGAAGTTCCAGTGGCAGAACATTTTTGGACAAAATCGGTTTCCGACAAGTGTGAATAGCTCCATACATAATGTTCTGCCAATGGAACCTCCGATTAATATACGGATCCGACAACCCGACAAGTGAGAACGGGCTCTTACCTGTAAAAGTAAATAGATCCCAAATCAACACATGCGACACCTTTGGGGAAAACGCAGGCAAGAAGTTACATTATATGTGTATCTCAGTCACGTCATATCACGTATGCATGAAACATTAATTTTTCAACACTTTCAACTCAAAAAAAAAAAAATAAGACACAAAAAATTCACATTGTTTTAGTATAGTTTACACTTTACACGAACAAAAATTTTCAATATTTTCAATTCAGCGAACCATTGTTTCTCAAATATAGCACAAAAGAAAAACAAGAGCGATTTTCACTTAGACTTCGCAATTACCTTTCGCAAGATCCACCCTCTAAATGACCCGAGGGTGTGTCTCCCCCCCCCCCTCCTGTCCAGACCCACTGACCATCCCCCCCCCGTCTCATTTCTCTTCTACCCCCTGTACATGCTGGGAGGGGGTGGGTGGATATCCGAATATTCGCGCAAGATGTCCGACCTGCTTCATGCCGTCTTACCCCTTCGTTACGTATTAGGGGTACGTGTATTTGTCTTTGATTTATAAGGGATGTTTCGTTGAGCTCGTACGTTTTCATTTCAATGTGTATATGTAACTGTGCCTGTTCTGTTTTCACATTCATATTCACAATCTATCTATAATCTAAGCTGAATGATATGTTAACATTTAAGGCTCATATGAAATGCATGCCCACAGACAGGCACATATATATTATATATACAAGGATAATTTATTTATAAGGTACACATAATAAAAGAGCGCCGTTTTTGTGTGTGTCACACCTCAAGGGCCCTCTCAAATCACGGATAAGATTTCTTGTAGGACATGTAGGTTCGCGCCTACACATTCTGCATGCGTGCATACAAACAAACCAAACCTCACATGAACATAAACCTTGCAACTCCTGCCGCCTTTCCCTGAAATCAGGGTGGCATTGGCAAAAGTGAACCGATTTTTACAGCACGGGGGGTCAGTCTCATACCAACCTACCAGTCAAGGGTTTTGATATTGTAAAATTGCATTTTTTATTAGAGAAAAAAACTTCAATACTTTGATCTAGAAATGTGAAAGATAGATTTGTGAAAAAAAAATGCAATTCACTTACCTATTTTGCCGGGCCAGAAATAGGCACTAACATTTTTTTTGAATTAAGAAATGTTTCAGCGGAAAATTTGTATAATTCCAAATTAGTAGATTTAAACAGTGTTTATTTTTTTGTATCATTATTCATTAGATACATCTTTATTATTATTTTCGTTTTTTTAGACTTAGCAATTAATGCCAGGCTGACCACACTTTACTGCGATATTTAGTTCACTTTCCCCAATGTCACCCCTGAAAGAATGAGCGACGTGAGTTGCAGGGTCAATGTTCATTTGAGATTTTAATTGGAATTTTGTAATACAACGCGCCGCGCGAAATTACACGTGTCTGCTTGTGGGCGTGTATTTTTTATGCATCTTAAATGTTAAGATGTACTTGTAACTACATAAGACTATCTCAAAACAACGCAACACACACCATAGCTTCCGCAGGCCCTGCAACTTGATCAGAACATCAACTGCCACAACACCAACTCCTTTGCTGCACTACAACAAGTGTGATAGACCCCTAGAGTGTTTTAAATCTAGAAAATTCCCCGCACAGGGTTCCTTAAAAAAGTATTGTAGAATCACATTTTTTTAATTCAACATTTTTCATATTCAGGTAGGTATTCATATTAGGTAGGTATTCAGTTCTCATATAGAGCTAGATCTCTCCAGAAGGGCCAGGCAGAGGGACCTTAGGGGAAGGTGAGAAACTCATCTTACTTAGAAGACTCGATCGGACACCAGAAGGACATACAGCAGTTAAATATATGTTTTTTTTTTTTTATACTTAAATGTTTTTATTATTCGTATTCCTTGACTTATAGGTTGGTATGAGGCTGACCAACCATACTGTAAAAAATGATTCACTTTGACAATGTCACCCCTGTGTCAGGGAAGGTCGGCAAAAGTTGTAGAGCTTATGTTCATTTGAGGTTTGGATTCTATTTGTATGTACACATTCAGCATTTGTAAGCGCGAACTACACGTGTTTGTTTGTGGGCACATCTGAGAGCTTTAAATGAATATATCCTTGCAACTTAGATTATAGATTATAGGTACAAATGAAACACCATTTGTATGAGACCAAACCAGGCAATCATTTCTGTCTTCAAGTGTATCTGTATGTTTAAGTATATATGTATGTGTATGTAAATTAGCACGTCACAAGGCTGTGTATGTAGCAGAGACGAAGGGTGAACTTTTTTCGAAGGAAACCCTTAACTTATATAGGTTGGTATGAGACTGACCACCCAAGCTGTAAAATATATTCACTTTGCCAATGTACCACACTCACTTTTGCAGGGAAACACAGCAAAAGTTGCTGAGCTTATGTTCATTTGAGGTTTGGTTTTTGAATTGTAAGTATACATGCAGCATTCGTAAGCGAGAACTTACACGTGTCTATTTGCGGGCATGTGTAAGTTCGCACTTAGAAATGCTGCAAATTAAAATCCAAGCTTTAAATAAACATATCGACTACTCCAAGGAAGAAGGAAGTAACTCCGAAATTGAGGTTTTTGACTTATTTCCATTTCAGAAGGTAAAAAATCATTATCTTCATTCCAAGATGACAGCCGTGTCTCTATCTCTTTTAAATTCGATAATAAATGCATGTAAAAAATAGTTTAGGCAATGTTCTCCATGGAATAAATAACATTCAATTGGCTTTCCTGCAAAACTATTTTTTTTTACTTAGTGCTGTCTTCCTTGGAGCAGTTGATATGCTCTGCGATATTCCCTGAAACTAGGGTAACACTGGCAAATTAAACCACTTTTACAGAATGGTTCTTAAGCCTCATCACCAACCTATAAGTCCAATGGATCTTTTTATGGTTTAAGTTGAAGTTACAGTATTTTGACGAATTAACAATTTTAATAACGACAGAGTTAATTTTTTTTTCTGGTTATTTCTTAGACTAACCGTAAAAAAAAGAACTTAATCGATGTTTCATTAGCGACGTAGCTAACGTCTTCAGGAGACAACCTCTCTGCACGAAGACTGAGGATGAACTCCGTGTTGTTGGCGTGAGACGATAGCTATGTCGCTAACGAAACGTTGAGAGTAATGTAAGTTCTCTTATAACAGTTTGTCTAATATCTGAGTATATATTTTATTTGTGTTATTTTTATTGCAAATACCAATTTTTAAGTCAAGAAAGCAATAAAAATATAAAAATAAATAATCAATTTGAGATTTGCCTTTATCCAAAAAAAAAAACACTAGGGTCGATATATTTTGACTTTTTTTGTTGTAAATCGAATATTGAAGCGGTAGGGAATCAGATTATCACTACTCTACGCCCCTGTTGTGTAGCTACGAGGCTGGCAATGTCTTGACTTGAAGCCTGGTAGCAATCGTAACCAAATATTATTCTGTACGTGCAGCAACCCTTCTCCAGAGCCTCCCGCCACCCCTGGCGGAATAGCCCACGGTCATCTCGGCTACCTACTGCTATTTGTACAGTGCTGGGCTTTGAGAAACTGAAATACTTACCTATTGATGTGCAAATTCTGCGAATATGTGCCCTGAAGTTTATGGACCTCTAGAATAATCTTATATTATTATATTGTAGACCTTAGTAAATGAGTCGCAAGTTACAAAGGTCTACAATAACTTATCTACATCTAATAAAACTAATCTACATCTAATACAACTTATCTATACCTGATCGACTTATGATAGCCTGCGCACTAGAAACTATTTGAACAAAAATCACTTACTTATAGGTTGACATAAAGCTGACCGCCCATACTGTAAAAAATGGATCACTTTGCCAATGTCCCCCTGTTTCAGGGAAGGTCGGCAAATGTTGTAGGGTTTATGTTTATTTGAGGTTTGGATTCTAATAATAATATTAGAATGATTTATTTGGTGAGCGCTGTTTTTTGTGTGAATCGTACCCCAAGAGTCCTCTGGGAGCTTGGTCGTCGCTGTAGAAAGCACCAATACTAAAGCAATACCCAGTTGCTGTAAGGCTGAATGGACCTTTAGTGACCGGTCTTTGGTAAAGGTGTATGAATTTTTCACCCAGCGAAGAGCATATTTAAAAATATAAATGGTATACATTTTTTGAGCACCGCCGCAATTCGAACCCACAATCTTCCATTTACGAGTCAGAAGTGTGAACCACTAGACTACGGATTTTAATTTGTAAGTACACATGCAGCATTTGTAAGCGCGAACTTACGTACGTGTATATTTGTGGGCATGCATTTTATATGAATTTGAAATGTTATTATCTTTGCAACTTAGATTATAGATAATAGGGTAAGACTGAGATATTTGTTAAGAGAATGTATGTATGTGGATGCCGTACAGCAATCCTCTGTCCAGGGTCTATGCGTGTGGCTCCATTATATGCCTCATGCGAGGAATGTCCAGCACCAACTGGGACATTCTTCCTCAGGGTATGTGGGCTATGGAATCCCGGTCAATACTATATGTTACTCTTAACACCCTCGTACACAGAATTCCTGATATTCCATACAATGTGACAGGGGCGTGCACAGCATTTTAGGCGTGAGAAGGCAATAAAGTGAAACATAATCGGGTTCAGAAAATAATCTATATTAAAACAGACCAGTCTGTGGTCTAGTGCATAACACTTATAACTATTAAATGGAAGGTTGTGGTTTCGAATCCTGGTGGATCACTAAAAATATATCATTTATATTTTCAAATATGCTTTTCGCTGGATTGAAAAAGTCATGTACCTTTACCACATACCATTCGCCAAAGGTACATCCAACCTTACAGCAATTGGGCTTAGCTTGAGAATTGGTGTATTTTATAGCGATAATCAAGCTCGCAGAGAGCTCTTGAGGTGTGATTCACACAAAAACAGGGCTCACCAAATAAATCATCCTAATTTGTTACTATTAATTTATTGTAAATATAGTGCTGATATGAAAGTACATATTCGAATCATTTTAATTAATATACTTTTAACAATATTTTTGTGTGTTTTCGGATAAAACCCAAGTCTATTGATAGATTTTCAATTTGCCGACGTTTCGTTTTTACGAGCAGAAAGCATTTTAAAGGCGAGGTATCAAAGCGACGCGGTGATCTTCGCTGTACTCAGCTGGCAGATAACTCACCTCTATGAGACTAGTGCCTTTAGCAGCTAATAATAATTTCATAATCTATGTTGCTAAGGTATAATTACATTTAAAATGCACTTTTTGAACAGGAATTAAATGCAGTATTTTTCCGCAATGAAAATGGTTTTTAGCGCTAATGAATTCGGTTGCCTGTGTTTTACTAAAAAATGGAAATTTCAATAGTGAGTGCTTGTTACTTAGAGCACACTCTTCCAATGTTTGTCGAACATTTGAAAATCCGGCTCAGTTTTACCTCCATTTTAAGGGATGAACGAAAACATAAGGGGAGAAAAGGGAACGATTGTTAAGCTCTAATAAAACCAAAATACATTATTCTAATTGATGGGTTGGTATACGACTGACCACTGATACTGCAAAAAATGGCTGATTTTTCCAACGTCGTTTCAAGGAAGGCCGGAAAAAATTGCAGGATGTATGCTCATTCAGGTTTGTATTTTAATTTCTAAGTACACATTCAGCATTTGTAAGCGCGAACTTACACGTGTCTGTTTGTGAGCATGCATTTGATATGAGATTGAATGTTAATATATATCTTTACAACTTATTATTATAGATTATAGACTATGAAAAGTGACACCCAATAAAATATTTAATCTGCAATTTATCAAATCAGTGAATCTGCACTTATTCAGTTGTACATTTTTAAGGTAACGATTTATTATATTCTTAAGTTTATTTGCCTGTACCTATAGCACGCGCCTGCTGAGTCACAGTCACAGAAATTGTACTGGATTATTAGTTATCATGCGAAGATGTTTCTAGAAGCATTGCAATACAAATAGTCCTTCAATAGTGTATTTCCCCTCTCCCCATAAGAGGTCTCCGCTTTGAGCAGAGCCTTCTCCTTCGAGAACCCTTCCTTGTTTAGCATATGGAAATTAACGATCAACGTGTTTGCATATGTGTCCACCCCAAAACTGTTTGGTATAATATACAGATTAAGACATAGCTCAAATATATGAATTGTAGCTGTCCAATCGTGTCGTCATTCCGCTAGGGATGGCCAGTACCTCCTCAGACGTATCTCCACTTTGTTCTGTCTTATCACACTTCTTTCATATTTTTTACATTCATCACTCTCTTCATGCACGTTGTCCTCTTTTTTTTCGCAGATTCCAGTGAAGAGACTGTTTTCGTCCATCGTCCATCGTTTATTTTTTCAAGATGCCATCTTATTGTACCTTCTCCATTCTATTTCCACTGTAATAGTCTCATTTATACCCTACCTAATGTATGGAGTATCTAGATGTATGGCTGCAAGAAGGTACAATCCCCTTATTGTGTCTATCCAAAAGAGATAAACGGAGACTAGAGACTTTTGAGATGTGGTCATATAGAAGACTACTAGGAATTTCTTGGAGAGACCACACTACAAATGAGGAGGTTCTCCAAAGAATCGAAGGAGGAAGGCATCTGCTCAGGACCTTGTCCGAAAGGGGTGCAAGATGGATCGGCCATGTAATACGACAAGAAGGTCTCTTGCATGCCATAATGGAGGGGATGACTGAGGGGACCAACTCTATGGGACTACCACACCAAGAAAACCTGGAGGACCTGTTTGTGAACGTGCGCTGCTCATCATATGCAGACCTTAAAAGAGCCGCACAAGACAGGGAAGAATGGAGGAGAATAATTAATGAAATAGCTGCAAGTCAATCCCAGGATTGAAACTATAGAAGAAGACCCTACTCATACTGAGTGCAGATATTATAGACCCAATCATTCTTAAATTTACGCAATTGAGGTAGATTTACGCAATGTTCTATTCTAGACAATTCATTGAAATTCTTTGATTCTTTCTTAAATCACCGCCTTAGTTCTTGTTTACCGTATACGCCATTCAGAAAATTTTACATGAGCAATGTTTGCCTGTGTACTGGACCAATGTGTCTTATAAAAACAAGAAATTTATTTTAAAAATATTTAAAAGAACTCTCACATTATCGAGTTTTACGGTTTTTCTTAGCTCAGATTGTGTAGAATTTGATTCATAAGACAACTGCATGAAAAAGTAATATTTGACAAGATTGGCGTATACGGTAAACAAGAACTGGGGGAACGAAATGTTAAGAATGCTCTGTGTTCGGAGTCACAAGTTCTAATGAATTCCGATAGCAATGTTTTTTTGAGCCTCAAGGAGCTATTGTGTTCAAA
The DNA here is from genome assembly GCA_951799405.1 of Agapetus fuscipes. Taxonomy (NCBI): domain Eukaryota; kingdom Metazoa; phylum Arthropoda; class Insecta; order Trichoptera; family Glossosomatidae; genus Agapetus; species Agapetus fuscipes. The sequence goes on from OX637359.1 coordinate 10,799,726, forward strand.
ATGTCTGGAAATAAGCTCGTGCAGGGAACTCCAGAATAATCAGAAATGTTTTGGATGGTGCCGCTACTAGTGTTAGACCACTCGTTCGTCCCAGGATGCGGTGGGCAGACAATGTCAAGGCCGATATGCTTTTTCCGACCTCAAAGCGCTATTGCGTTTAAAATGGCTGGACGTATAGAGAACTCCAGGATTAAAACTCTCGGCCGTTTAAGAATGAATGGAAAAACAATGTCGAGGCTGACGTGGAAGTCCTGGGAGTGAAGGGATCATGGAGGGAAGCGGCACAAGACAAGGGCCTGTTGCACCAACCTCCAATCAATATTTAATTGACAAATCAAATTTGATTGCTTCATTCTGGTAAGGCCCTCGGTTAAATATTTATCGGAAGTGTGTAAAAATATGATGGAAGTTGAACAGGAAATATAATGTACATCAGCTGATTTACGTGTATGCAACCAAATGCTTGATTTGAAAGGTTGAAATCACACCTAATTTTGATTTTTGTCTGATTGGAGCTTGGTGCAACAGGCCCTTTAGAGTTCTGGAAGATTATGGTGCTAGAGGTCCTGAGTTTCAAGGTTTGTAAGCTGGAAAAAGTAAGTAAGTCAGTTTATTCACGACGTACAGACAGGAACATTTGTTTTTAGGCACAAACATAAATTTCAAATATTCCTCCTCGCCCAATGTATTGATTCTGATACGGACAGATAGATTTATACATTAGTTGTCTTGAATAATTAGCACAACTAATGGCGCACCCTTTCTCTGGACCACCCTCATCCCGAATGTTTCCATGGTAGAACGACACAGTGACAAAACGATACATGACAGAACAACACATGGCAGAACGACGCACGACAATACAACAAATAAGAAAACATCACTATCACAAAACAACATCGAAAATTCATCACATGTCAAAGCATCAATCATATCGCAACTAATGCCCTCTTAACCTATAGTTAGGGGTGGCAACGGCATAGAATGCATAATTTTTTACATGTTTGTTTGTTGGCATGAATTTGATATGAACTTTTGATGTTATGTATCCTTGCAACTTAGATTGTAGATAATACATAGCCCCAAGATAATCAAGTCAACGACTAATAATAGGCAAAATGATTGTTTGTGTTGTATGTGATGTTTTGTCATGTGATATTTTTTCATGTGCCCTTATGGCATGTGTACCTATGTGATGTTTTGTTCTAGTGATGTTTTGTCATCTGATGTTATGTCATTGTGATGTTCTGTCATGTATCGTTCAGTCATGAAATGAAAATGAAAATGGCGGTACACAATTGTATATTGTTGGTCGACCCTAATGTATGGAAGCGAGTCATGGACGGTGAATGAAAAAGAAGTAAATAATATATGCACCGTAGAAATGGCTCATTTGAGAAGTATGACAGAAAAAACATTAAAAGATAGAGTGAGAAACGAATGGCTTCTGAATGAAAGCGGAGTAAAAGAAGGCGTGAAAGTGAAAGTTCAAAGAAGTGTGATGCGATGGTTTGGACAAATTGAAAGGATGAATGAAGACCGACTGACAAGAAAAGTGTATAAAGAGAATGTAATAGGTAAGCGTGGAAGGGGAAGACCTAGGAAAGAATGGATTGATCAGATAAGTGAGATTACAAATTAATGGAATTTACAGAGTGGAAACAAGAGAAGAGCATGCATGAAAAGAGTGATGAAACTAAATTATATAAAAGAAGTATGCAAGGATAGAGTCAAGTGAATGCACTTGTGCGGAGGTACCGGCCACCCCTAGAGGAATGGCGGCAGGATACAAGACAAGGCAATGTGTCGTTCTCTCATGTGTCGTTTTCTCACGTGTCGTTCTGTCATGTATAGTTTTGTCACTGTGCAGTTCTATCCAGTCACCGCCCCGTATATATGTGCCCGGCCTGTCTTCACAGCGTCGCTACATATTAATTTATAACTGGAGCGCTGAAAGGTCAGATGACCCTCGTCCCCGGCGGACGTGCGTGCGGCCCCGAGCTCGGACTATCTTATATGTATGTAAGTTGTGGATATGAAATATCAGATATAGTAATAGAAATTATATTCACCAGGGAGTAGGCCCTTGAGGTGCGACAGAAAAAAAAAATTATGTTGTATCTATAATGAACCGGCCTGAAATTCAGTGGTAACACTGCGGACTCTGAATGGAAGGTTGTGGATTCGAATCTCGGCGGAGCACAAAAATATACCAATTTTATTTTCAAATTTGCTCTTCGCTGGGTTGAAAAAGTCAAAAACCTTTACCAATGACCGGTCACCAAAGGTCCATCCAGCCTTACACCAACTGGGTATTGTTTGAGAATTGGCGCTTTGTAGCGACGACGACCAAGCTCGTAAAAAGGTCGATAGCTCAATTGGTAGAATGCTTGCATTCCATGCCGAGAGCAAGGGTTCGATGAAATAAAACCAGTCCCCCCAGGGAGCTGGGAAACCCCCACTTCAACTGAAAGTAGTTGGTGTGAGGCCAGCACCCCTTACCCGTGAAAATAAATAGGTCCCGAATCGCCACACGCGACTACTTCGGGGATAACGCAGGCAAGAAGTTACACTATATGTGTAGCTTAGTTGCGTTTGCGAATCAAAATAATGATCTTTTTCTATGCAGTGGTCTGCCATCTTAGAGTAGGTACCCAGTCAGACCCCTAAGCGCCCTTTTATGTTCACTTATTCTAACATTGATGGATTTGCAAGTCTGCCCTACATAGGCGGCATTGGTTACATGATAAGCGGTAAACTCTACCATCATCCTTATTCCTAAGTTTTACGTTTTGCAGCGACGAGTCCGGTCGATATCTCAGTTGCTGAGAGCTCGGGTTCGAATCACCACCAAGGGTGTCAGAAACGATTTCCCGTTTTGGTGTTTATTTCAAACCCTTATTAAAATACCGTCAAGTTGTACACAGCTTTTACAAGAAATAAGTACCAGTCTCTTCGGGAGCTGAGAAATCTCTTCTTTCAACCGAAGTGGTTGGCGAAAGGCCTGCTTCTTAGCTGCAAAAATAAATACTTTTACTTTCATATGCGACCTCTCCGTGGAAAAAGCGACAAGAACTACATAATACTTATTCGTATTATGTAGTTTTGTTGTATTTTTTTTTGTACGGATATATTTTATTTTTATCGGACGTCCGGTTTTTTTCGGTTACGGTTTCGAATATCCGTAACATCCCTGTTGTCATATATATTGTATGAGAGGCACAAATAGTTTAACTATACATGCTGATGTCTCAAGGGTGGGAGGCACAGAGGTCATTCAAAATTTGAAATATTAAATATTTGAATGGTAGATCCAAAAAAGGGACTAAATACATGGAGGTCAAACAGGAAATTTGACCGGTCCGTAGTCTAGTGGTCACACTGCGGACTCTGAATGGGAAGGTTGTGGGTTCGAATTCTGGCGGAGCACAAAAAATATACCATTTATATTTTCAAATTTGCTCTTCGCTGGGTTGAAAAATTCATAAACCTTTACCAATGACCGGTCACCAAAGGTCCATTCAGCCTTACAGCAACTGGGTTTTGCTTGGGAATTGGCGCTTTCTACAGCGATGACCAAGCTCGCAGAGGGCTCTTGTGGTGTTATATAATTAATAATAATATAAGGATGATTTATTTGGTGAGCGCTGTTTTTGTGTGTATCACACCTCATGAGCCCTAAAATGTAATACACACAAAAACAGCGCTCACCAAAGAAATCAGCCTTATTTAAAAAAACATTTAAAATTAATTTATCCGATGTAATCTTAAAACATAAAAACCCAAAAATCAAATGACCATAAACGCTGCATCTTTTGCCAACTTTTTTTAAAACAGGGGCGCCATCGTAAGCCAATTTTCACAGTATGGACAGTCTGCCCTATACCAACCTATTAGTCAAGGAACATACAATTTTAGTTGTGTATGCACTTGGTGAATGCCCTTGTTTTAATTAAAATTAACTATGTATAAATAGTCTATGGGTAGCGCCAACCCTTTTAGTAGTAGACTTCCGGTTTCCTAATAGAATCAATTACCTAAAAATGTCTTCTATGCATGAGACGGGCCACACCTATGTCAAGGAAACATTTCAAAAACTAAACACAAAAACCTGAGCAAACTTTTTTGTTTGAAAATTTTAGATTCCTTGACTTATAGGTTGGTATGAGGCTGACCACCCATACTGTAAAAAATGATTCACTTTGCCAATGTCACTCCTGTTTCAGGGAATGTCGGCAGGAGTTGCAGGGCTTATGTTCATTTGAGGTTTGGATTTTATTTGTAAGTACACATTCAGCATTTGTAAGCGCGAACTACACTTGTTGGTTTGTGGGCTTACATCTGAGAGCTTTAAATGAATATATCCTTGCAACTTAGATTATAGATTATTATAGATTATAGATTAAGATCATTCTCGACACATGGAGAATCGTAACATACCACCTTACTGGATTTCACCAGAATATTCGTTTCAACACTTTATTAAACTCGAACAAATACAAACTATTATAAAGTACCTATCTAAGCGTCTTATAATTTCTAGAGATTTTATACACTTATTATGAACTAAAACAGACAAAACACTCGCAACTACAAATAAATTGCATATTTGTAACAATATAACAAATGATGATGAGTTCTTGTATCTGATTCTGCAGTAGAATTGCAAACAATGCTCTCTAGATTGAATGAAGCTTTGTTAGGTAACCATTTGAAGTTGAATGCAAGTAAGACGAAAGTATTGATTTTTGAAAGAGATGATGAAAATATGAATTATGAATTTAAAATTAATGGAATGAATGTTGATGTCGTAAATGAGTTTGTATACCTGGGAAGTAAGTTTGAAAAAGATGGAAGAATGACCGGTGAATTTGAAAGAAGAATAATGAAAGGCAGGTGCGTACTGGGTGCTACCGCTAGCATCGCCAACAACCAGAATCTTTCAAAAAATGTTCGACTGGCGGTGCACGGTGGTATACTAGTGCCCACTCTGATGTATGGAAGTGAAGCCTGGACGGTGAGTGAAAGTGAGATTAGTAAAGTCCATACGGTAGAACTGGATTACTTAAGAAGTATGATTGGAAAAAGACGGAGTGATAGGGTGAGGAATGATTTTGTTAGAGAGGAATGCGGTGTAAGAGAAAGTGTGAAAGTAAAGATTAAAAGAAGTATACTTAGATGGTTTGGACATTTGGAGAGAATGAATGAGGAAAGAATGACGAAGAAAGTATATGCTGCAAGAATTGATGGATGTCGTGGAAGAGGAAGACCGAGAAAGGTATGGATGGACCAAATTTTCGAAATAGCGAGTGAATGGGATATCCAGAGTCATAATAAAAGGAGAGCTTGTATGAAAAAAGTTATGACTCTGGATGAAATGAAAGAAGTATGCAAGGACAGGAAGAAGTGGCGGCTAATCTGCAATGCTGATTTTTAATGTTGGTTTATTGGCTTGCTACATTTTTTGCATAAGACATTTTTTACTTTTTTTGTATAGATTTATTTTTAAGGTTTTGTTGTTTTCTTATACTTAAATGTTATTTATTACTCGTATTCCTTGACTTATAGGTTGGTATGAGGCTGACCACCCATACTGTAAAAAATGGTTCACTTTGCCAATGTCACCCCTGTTTCAGGGAATGTCGGCAAGAGTTGCAGGGCTTATGTTCATTTGAGGTTTGGATTTTATTTGTAAGTACACAATCAGCATTTGTAAGCGCGAACTACACGTGTTTGTTTGTGGGCATACATCTGAGAGCTTTGAATGAATATATCCTTGCAACTTAGATTATAGATTATAGATGATGATGTCTACAAACTTTTTTTTGTTGGTTTATTTGCTTTCATAGGTTTTTCAATGCAGCATTTTTGGTAACAATCAATTGCATCAAATACTAATGGACCAAAAAAAAGCTCACAGCTTCCATTCATCGACTAATTTTCCGTACCCAAAACAATCAATTTTAACCGGCTGAAATATTTTCGCATCGGTCGTTAAGCGAACAATAAAAAATTCGCTGGCATTTTTTGATACACCAAAAAAAAAGAAGTAAACTTGAAGGGTTGCTATTGGTTTCCGAACTTTTGATATGTACCTCCCCCTTGAATTTCTCCTTAAATTATTACAAATGGGGTGCATTTCCAAGTATAATCAAAGTTGCAAATTTGTATTAAAATTTCACATTCATATTAAATGTATGCCGAAACTTGTCGTGTACAAAAATAAAACTCATCTAATTAAAACAAAGTAATTTTTATTTTAACCTATTAAAATGAACTTTCACAAAGTTGCTGCTGAAAATCTAGATAAGATATATTGTTGGTTCCCACCATGTTCCATCAGATCACCAGAAGGATAGCACTGACATGGGCAGCTTTCGAAAATCTAGGCTACATCCTCAACGACACTAAAATGTCCGTTAACCTGAAACACATGATTTTTAAGTCATGCGTGCTTTCAGTATCCACCTAGGCTTGGAAACCAAAAGAACTTACTCAGTATAGCGCCAACAGACTGAATACGTGCCAAAGACACACTGAGGGAACTGGATTTGGAGACGCAATTTAAAAAAAGTCTCAAGGCTCACCTCTTCGTCCAATCATATGGACAAGCGCCTTTGTAGTGACACATTGTCATAAAAGGCGCTATATAAATTCTGTGTTTATTATTATTATAAAGAACTATTGAAAAGAGGATGCTGGGAATTAGTTTCAGAGACAGGGTTCCAAATCAGGAGATCCGTAGACGCACTGGTGTCACTGATGTCATACAGCGAGTGGCCTGCTTAAAATGGTGCTGGGCTGATCACGTTGCAAAGTAAGATCATGACAGGTGACCGAAAAGGATGTCGTAGGATGCCCAAGCGGGGAGCGGGGAGACCCCAACTGAGGTGACTGAATGACATCAAGGGTAGTACTGCATGCAGAGGATGGCTGAACACAGCAGCCGATAGACAGAAATGAAGAGGATTCGAGGGAAAGACTGAGAAAGGTTTAGACACTCTACCACCACCTCTCACCCAGTTCATACAACTCATGCGGAGTTGCTTCACTCGGTGAACAACATTACAATATTTTGTTCAAGTGGCTGTAGGCCTAGAAGATGTTGGTTTCCTTGTTCTTTACAGATTGATCCCCTCTATCTTTGGGAACCTCTTCTTGCAGGTGGTATGAGGAGGGCCACCCTCCCATAGACCGGACTGTGCCGAGGTATTGGCAAAGTTACCGGCCGAGCAGGGTGCATTTAAAAATTATGAAAGTACGGCGCATTACGAACACGGACAACTTCCGACGCTAACTGTCCGCATGGGATCGGCAAACCAACCTACAGGGCGGACTGAAAACGGGAAATATTTCTTATGCTCCAGAAAAATCTAGATGTATGTTCCTTCTCTTCAATTAAGATTTTTCGATCATTGATTCTCAAAAAAACTTCATTTTAGATCATAGGCCATCAAGATATATTTCACCTGTTAGCAATTTTTTTCAGCTATTAAGAGTATATTTCACCTTTTAAAAGTATATTTCACCTTTTAGGAGTATACTCGTATTTAACGTTTTAGGAGTAGGTACATTTCCCCTTGAATGACTCTGAATATCCAGATTCCAGAGTCATAATAAAAGGAGAGCTTGTATGAAGAAGGTTATGGCTCTGTATGAAATGAATGAAGTATGTATGTATGTAAGTACATAAATAAATGACGTTGATCAGTAATGTTGACGGCTAGGGCTAGGGATTTTGAATTAGAATTTTGTATTTATATTATGTATTATTTGTCAATTGTAAAATTGTAATTTATTTTCTATGTTTCTTAACTTAGGGGTTAGTATTCGGCTGACCACCTATGCTGTAGAAAATCATTCACTTTGCCCATATACCCCTGTTTCAGGGAAGGTCGGCAAGAGTTGCAGGGTTCATGTTCATTTGAGTTTGGCTTTTTGTGTTTAAAATCCATGCATTTAATGTAAATTTTAATGTATATATCGCAAGCTTAATAATAAAGAGAAATAACTGCAAAATTGGGAAAATCGAGATTTTGTAATAAAACGCAAGAACAATGCGAGAAGAATAGGTAGAATGCGACAGCCGTTCAATTTGAACGAATATGACCGAGATAAAACATCGGTCGCCTTTTTCATCCCATACAAGTTGTACCTATTGGTTGTCTGAACTTCAAACGTGATTTCCCAACATTCTTATTTTTTGAGTTAGTATTGCTCTTTATTTTTAAGCGTGCGATATCTTTACAACTTCGATTATATATTATTGATTATAGAATAGAGAAATGGTATAAATTTATTTATTTTTTTGTATGAAACACGCTGTGTAAGGTATCACCGCTTGCACTGGAAAAAATAGAGCTGCGCATGTTTTTGTTGGTCTCTGGTGCAAAATCATGAAAACACTCTAATGAGCAATTAGTCTTCACCAGTCCGACCACTGTGCCCCCCCCCCCTTAATACTGAACTTCACATTCAAACTCAATCATATCGTTTTATCAAAAATGTATGTAAATGAAAACGCGCTTGTACAGTTTCAGTACATTTCTTGGTTAACGTTATGCTTGAGTATAACTGACAAGTTTTATACTTGTTGGTATACAGGGGTAGAGGGGGTGGAAGCATTTCTGTATTGTGTTTGATTTTCATTTATTGATTTTTTTTCCTTTACTTGTGGTCCAGCCTTTTAAATACCTGCAAACAAGTATATGTATATATATTTATAAGCTGCCAGGTAGAGTTGAAATTACAATGAATATTGTAGTTTTAGTTTTGTTAAACTTATAATGAGGTTAATAAATATAACAACATTTTTTAAATATTAATAATAAATGTGTATTGTTTTTCTTGAAAAGATAACCTTTTTATGATGTAGGTAGCTAGTTGTAAAGATATGTTTGTACACCTTTAATCAAAGTCGCAAATATATACTGACCTTCAGAAATTATATTTAACTATAGGATGTTTGCGAGTCTTTTACGACTCAATCTGGAGATATCTATTATCTATAACCTATTTATAATTCAAGTTGCACAGATATATGTACATTTAAAAATTCATATTAAATGAACGCCCACAAGCAGGCACATACAAGTTCGCGCTTACACATGTCCGTGTTTACATGCATAATACACCAAACTTTATATGAACATAAACTCTTTAACTTTCTGACACCTTTCCCTGAAACCCTGGTAGAATTGGTAAAAGTGAAGTTTTTACAGCATGGAGTCGACTTCTTACCAACCTATTAATCAAGGAACTTTTTGAATTTTGAATTGAAAATTAATCAATTAAAACGTACTTTTATTTCTTATTTTATGAAATGTTTCTACTTTAATATCTATTATTCATATAAACAAATAATATATCATTCTGTTTATACTTTTTAATCCTGAAAAGATATCCTTACTATATTTTTATTTTTAAAATTGTTCATTATATTTTGTTTGTCATTCCAGATAAAGCATGTATAAGCGCGAAGTTACACGTGTCTTCTTGTAGGGATGCATTGAATATTAATCTTGAATTTTAATATGTCTGTCTAACTTAGATTACAGGTTATATTTTATATATACAGACTTTATGATACTTTTAAGAGCGCTCCATGTTTGTTTTATAAAAGAATATATTTCTTCAACTAAAATCAAGCATGTCTATTGATTAATTAATTATTTATTTATCTAAATTGTAAAGAAAAAAATCCAAAAGAAAACACATAAAACCAACAAATAAAAATGTTTTTTCTAAAATATTTTTTTGTAAGGAAACTATTTTGAGTTATATTTTTTTAATACTTTATAATTTAGATAAATAATTCATAAACATGCCTGATTTTTTTCATGTCTACGACTCTTTCACAAGACCATAAAGTTTTAACATTAACATTGTGTGGGAGTCTATTGACAGTTTTCATATAATTAAAAATATATTCCATACACAAAAGCCAATTGATTCATCATAGACACAATTTTGTTTATGAGTATAAAAAAAAACAATACAATACGTCATTTTTAAAAATTACGGTCCGTCTAATAGAACATAATGCAGTCTCTTAAGGCATGGTTTGATATGTTTATCTTATTGTTATAACGCACGGTCTAGAGGTATTGTAAATAATGTGCTATAATATAGATTAATGAGAAATATGCTGAATTTCATGTAATTAAGCCACACATTATCTGAGTCGACGATATTACAAAAACAAGATACCGTTTTGTTTAGTTTATCCATGAATACTCCACAACAACAGTGTCTCCTGAAGACGTTGGTTCCAACACCAACAAAATGTAGAGAATAAAGTACATTCGCAATTAAGAAAATGTTTCAAACGACCGTACTTACAATTGACATTCAAGACGTTTTTTCACAGATTTTTTAAATGCACGTTGGAATTATGCTTAATATGTTTTTGAAGTCCCTAGATTTTCCTGATGTTTATTGAAGACCCAAGTTAGAATTTTCGTTGCTTTTTTTGCGGTAATGCATGCTGGAATTTTACCGTTTTTTTCTGAGATTCAAACTGCATATTCTCTGACATTTAAAAAAAATACAAGTTTTTTTTTTAAAGAAATCCTGTGCGGGATACTCCTTAGATTCTAGAGACTCTAGGGGTCTATGACACTTGTTGTAGTGCCGCAGAGGTGTACGAGCTTGTTCGTCGCTACAACGCGCCAATACTCAAGCAAGACCCAGTTGCTGTAAGGCTGGATGGACCTTTGGTGACCGGTCATTGGTAAAGGTTTATGAATTTTTCATGCCAGTGAAGAGCAAATTTGAAAATATAATTATGTATATTTTTTGTGCTCCGCCGGGATTCGAACCCACAACCTTCCCATTCAGAGTCCGCAGTGTTACCACTGAGCTAAGGACCGGTCCGTAGTTGAAAGTTGAAATTTTGCTGATGTTTGTTGGAAATGCATGTTGGTATTTTGCTGGCATTTCCTAAAAATGCAAGTTCAAATTTTACTAATGTTCCTTCCAGATTTGAGGTAAAAGTTCGCTGACGTTTTTTGAAGATATCAGTAAGAATTTCGTTGGTTCAATCACGTTAAAGTGCAGGCATCCATAGTCCGTGCCATCTTAAGTCACAGGTTTGATTCTCGTAAAGTTGCCATAATGTGGGCTCAGATCATTTGTTAGTCCGGTACTATGGTCACGCAAGATCACCAACTCCAATCAGAGCAACGTCTTCATACTACCTACCCCAAGTATAAAGTTTACGATTAAGCGCAAAATGTATGGAAACAAAAACGCTCACCATAGGCGCTGTTTTAATTTTCTTACTTTATTTTCTGTAAACGCTATGGTTAAGTAATATTTATATTCTTTATTCTGTGTAAGGCAGATGGTACTAACTTTCTCATAACAGGGTCTTGCTAACTAGACATTGTAAAACAATCAACATTAAGCAACATTGGGCGTGGTCAGTGCTTGGATGGGTAACCGCTCAGGTACACCGCGTGTCGTTGGCATCTTGGACCGGTCCGTAGTCCGTAGTGGTAACACTTCGGACTCGTAAATGGTAGGTTGTGGATTCGGATCCCGGCGGAGCACAAAAATATACCATTTATATTTCGAATGTGCTCTTCACTGGGTTGAAAAATTCATAAACCTTTACCAATGACCGGTCACCAAAGGTCCATCCAGCCTTACAGCAACTGGGTCTTGCTTGAGTATTGGCGCTTTGTAGCGACGACCAAGCTCGTACACCTCTGCGGCACTACAACAAGTGTCATAGACCCCTAGAGTCTTTAGAATCTAGGGAGTCTCCCGCACAGGGTTTCTTAAAAAAAAAAAAAAAAATCTTTGATATTTGAATCTGGAGTAAAGTAAACAATAAAAAATTGTCTTTGTGTGCCAAAATAAAGCAGACATTTATATTCTGCCTGGCCAGAAACAGGTATTAACATCATCAATTAATAATTCATTATTGTTTATTTTAATGATTATTAATTAATAATTACCCAATAAGATATGTTTAACCAAGGTCAAAGTTATGGTCAAATGACCCAGGTGGGGATCGAACGAACGTTGTTCTATTCCAAACACGCTAGAAAGATCTGTCCACTTGGTCCCCTCGGCCACAACACCGACGAATTTCAGTTTGTTTGTACACTTTTGAGAACATTTTTTCTGACGATTAAAATCGTGCTTTTTCGCCAAAGAAAAGACGTCAAAAACGACTTCGACAAAACGTTGACTAACCCGTTCTTCTCTACAACGCTGTTCAAAAAGCAGACACGACATGCTGCATGCTGCAACTCTTGCCGACCTTCCTTGAAACTAAAATGGCATTGCCAAAAGTGACCCAAGTTTTTACAGCATGGAGGACATAGTCTCATACCAACCTATTCGTCAATAGTAATTCAACAAAAAAATCCGGTAGCAATGGAATTTAATTGTCGTTTTTAATAAATTAGTATACAACAAGAAGTTAAACAAGCAAAGATTTAAACATCGTTTTTCTTCACCAGCTGAGTTTAATATCTTTTCAAAATGATAAATTAGTTAGGATTGTTGACTCAACTCGTAAAGGAAAACTTTGTGAATATTTATGAATAATTAATTTTAAATCAATCTTCACCATGTTGATACAAAAACCTTAAGCATTTAGGGCCTGTTTACCAAATTCCAATCAGACAAAAATAAAAATTAAGTGTGATTTCTCCCATCAAATATTTTTTTGTTGTTGCATATAAGTACAACAGCTGATGTACATCAGCTTTCCTGTTCAAATTCCATCATATTATAACCCGATTCCGAGAAATATTTAATTGAGGTCCGTACCAGAATTATGGCGCCGGAAGCTCACCATCGCCCTCTCCTATCTGCTATGGCTGCTGGTATTGCCAGTGACCACATTGCCCGGGGCTCGCGGGGCTAAATGGCCACTCGTGGACGCTAGGATTAGGACTATGTAGGTATATGACATTACACGGAATTTAAGGAGTACATATCTCCCAGCAAAATATGAACCTCCGTGACCTACCAACTTTGAGCCCTTTAGGTGTTAGACCACTCGGACGTCCAAGGATGCGTTGGGCAGACAACGTTGAAGCCGACGCCGAAGTTCTGGGAGTGAAAGGACCATGGAGAGAAGCAGCACAAGACAGAGAGTCCTTGAGGATTGTGGTGCGGGAGGCCCTGAGCCTTCAAGGCTTTTGAGCCGAATAAAGTAAAGTAAAGTAAGTACCAGAATTAAGTAATCAAATTTGATGTGTTCATCAAAGATTGATTGGAGGTTGGTGCAACAGCCCTTAAACAATAAATAGTCCTAACATGGCAATACGAGAGAGTCATAAAAAAAAAAAAAAATATAGTATAATGAATATTTGAAGCACGTGTTTGTCTATGCCCTGTTCCAGTTTGCCCAGTCAAAGCACCGCCCCGCGGATGGGAATGTATTTAGCGAGCATTTGCGTCCACGGAGCTCAGGCCGCCCATTTGTGCCGGTAATGAGCTGATATTAATCTGGGTATTTGTTCAGCTGGTCAGCCGTGTGGGCCTGAGCTGGATCACCTGAGCGGAAGAACAATGGGCCCACGGGGTCGCTGCGCATGTGACCCATCTCACATCTGTAGAGGTCTATGCCTGCAGGCTCAAAGGTTCCCAAAATACATCTATAATCTAAAGATATATTAACATTTATAGCTCATTTCAAATGCAAGCCCACAAACAAAAATGTGTATTTCGCGCTTACAAATGCTGAATGTGTACTTACAAATAAAATCCAAACCTCAAATGAACATAAACCCTACAACTTTTTCCCACCTTCCCTGACACAGGGCATTGTTAAAATGAACCATTTTTGCAGTATGGGTGGTCATCTATAATCTTTAATCTAAGCTGCAAAGATATGTTGCAAAGATATTTTGATATGTTGCAAAGATATATCTAAGCTGCAAAGATATTTTGATTCATCGCTAGCCGAACGTTGCACAAGGCGGACGTGTTCACGCGGACGAAGTGCACATTTGTGTTTGTTTGTATTGCGAAACTAAAAAGAGTCGCGCCCAGCAGGGCGAGATATTTTTGAAAAAAAAATGGATTCAATACTAAGTGATATAAAGGAGTGTATTAGTAAAATGACGGGATCAGTGAAGGAGACTAAAATAAAGCTTCAACTGGAGCAGAAGATCATGCTACTAGAAGAAGAGATGCATGCTGAAAGGGACTCCCTTCAGAAAAAGATCATAGAACTCCAAGAAACGGTAATAACAAACAGCAAGCATTACACTAAAAAGTTGGAAGAGTTTATCGAATCTGGCCACAAAACCTACGCGGCGGTGGCTGGGGAAGATAAAAATGTTAAAAAAGACAAAAACGCAGTGACAAATTACGCAATCATGGTAGAATCAAAAAACACATTAAGTGCTGAAGAAATAAAAAAAAAGATCCAAAAAGAAATCAACCCTACTGAACTAAAAATTGGTATATCGGGTATAAAAAAGACTGGTGAAAAAAAGATAACAATTACATGTACTGAGAAAACAAGCGCAGAAAAATTGAAAAAAGAAATTTCCAATACACTTGGAAAGGAACTGACAACAGAAGAAATGAAAAAGAAAAAACCTTACATCATACTAAAGGGACTAGAAAAAAACCTCACAGAAAAAGAAATCATCATGGGCATCGTAAACCAAAATGAGGGTATTGAAGAAAAAGAAAAAGAGAACATAAAACTTATAAAAGAACTGAAAAGTATTAACCCAAGAGAAACTACCAACTATATCATACAAACAACAGGGAGACTTCGAAAAATTCTTTTAGAAAAAGGCAAAATTAATATAAAATATAATAGAGCATACGTAGAAGACTGCAACCCATTAGTACAGTGCTATCACTGCTTAAAATATGGACATACAGCACAAAGATGCCTAGGAAGAACACAACCACCAAATTGTCCACACTGCGCTCAAGAACATACCTACGCGAAATGTAACAACTTAGAAAAAGATGCGATTTGCAGTAACTGTCACTTTTTAAATATTAAATACAAAACAAAAAACGACACTACCCACAAGACAACTAGCCCTCAATGTATTTACAGACAAAAAATGTATAAAATTGCCATAGATCGAATTGACTACGACTAAATTTACATATTTATGACTGACATAAACATAAGCTACATAGATTCTAAACTAAATATAAATGAACTAATATTCGACTCATTCTATGAAGCAAATCAAATATTAGTGAAGTGTGAAAACAGTTTAACAATCCTACATAATAACATACGGAGTATACAAAAAAATTTTGATGAATTTGTTATTTCAATAAAATTATTAAATTATTTACCGGACATTATTGTGTTAAGTGAAACCCACTCTGCCGGACAAATAGAGTATAATATTCCTGGGTTCACTTATTTAGCTGCAAGTACCAAAATTAACAAGAATAGCGGTGTCGCTATATTTATTTCGGATCGTAATATTATGATAAACGTAAATGAAATTAACACTGTACCTTACGTAAATATATTAAATCTTGAAATTAATAATAACAATAAAAATTATAATATATTTGCAATCTATCGTACTCATACATCAATTATATCACAATTTATAGAAGGATTAAAAAATATACTCGTAACTTGCACAAGTAAAAAAAACATTTTGGTTGGTGACATGAATTTAAATATTGCTGATAATAATTACACAAACGATAAAGATATCTACCTAAATATGCTGGCAGAATTGAATTATTTCTCCTGCATTAATTCATTTACAAGAAATATTAGAGGACAACAGCCATCATGTTTGGATCATATATTTACAAACATCCCCGACTTTCATAATATTACTTCCGCAGTCATTCACACATCTATAACAGATCACTTCTCATGTATATTTAACTATAAATATAATACTCCACAGATAGAGACAAAAAAAACAAATAAAGTATCAAAATATAATAAAATAAACCTAGATGGTTTAAAAGATAAATTAAATGTTGTGAACTGGTCCGATTTTTATCTAATGAATAATGTAAATGAATGTTGTATAATGTTTGAAAATACAATGAAAAAACTTGTTGAAGAATCAACAAGTGTGCAACATAACATAAAACACAAATATAAGCCGATTAAACCATGGATCACACATGGGCTAGTAGTATCAATCCGACATAAAGAAACTCTGTATAAACAAACCCGTCAACAACCGAACAATCTAAAATTGCTCAAATATTTTGAAAAATTTAAAAAAAAGCTTACATATTTAATAAAATCCACAAAAGAAAATTATTACAAACATAAATTAGAACAAACCAAAAATAACCCTAAAAATGTATGGTCTGTTATAAACGATTTTCTTGAAAAAAACAAAAACATGAAAAATGAAATAATAGCCATTAATCATGAAAACGAAACCACGTGCTGTAGAGAAAATCCCTCAAAAGCTGCTAATATTTTCAACAATTTCTTTTCAAGTGTTGGAAAAAATTTAGCTCAGCAAATACCTGGTAAAAGTACTTCTCCCGAATTAAAGTGCAATATAGAAGAGAAACACATGATATATATATTTCAACCCACAACAAGGGAAGAAATAGAGACAGTAATTAGCAATCTGAAAAACGGTACGGCGCCTGGATATGATGCTCTTTCTGCTGAAACTTTAAAACATATTAAAGAACAAATATCGAAACCACTACAACATATAATTAATTTGAGTTTTGAAAGTGGAACGTTTCCTTCAAATTACAAAAAAACAATAATAACACCCATATTTAAGACAGGAAATCGGGAAAAAGTAAACAATTACCGACCCATTTCTGTTATATCTAACATAGCAAAAATTTTTGAAAAATTAGCAAAAATTAGGTTAATTAAATTTATAAAAGCCAACAATATAATACACGATAACCAATTCGGATTCATGGAAAATAGAAGTACTCAAGATGCCATCGCGAAAATAACGAACTTAATTCATAGCTCACTTGACCAATCTTTTAAATGTATCGGAATTTTCATAGATTTAAAAAAAGCATTTGATAGCATCTCTCACGAAAAACTAATTGTAAAACTGAATTCAATTGGGATAAAATTAAAAGCGTTACAATGGATAAAAAGTTACTTATATCAGAGATCTCAAATAGTTAAAATTAATAGTTCTTATAGTCAACCATCAACCGGTGAATTTGGTATCCCACAAGGTACTGTACTGGGTCCATTACTATTCATCTTATACACAAATGATATTTTCACTCTAAAACTCAATGGAAAAATAATATCTTATGCAGATGATACTGCCATTATATTGGAGGGACAAGATTGGCGCTCTATTAATGAACGAGCAAATCTTGACATGAATATACTGAAGGGGTGGTTCGATAGTAATATATTATCACTAAATATTAAAAAAACTCAATTCATTTCTTTCGCAATAAATAAATTTAATTCAGAGCCGCCAATTAAAATCATCATACACAGTCAGAATTGCAATGAAACTAAAAACTGTGAAAACACATGTTCAACACTGGCTTCAACTAAAAATATAAAATACCTAGGCATTATTATAGATCAAAATATGAAGTGGAAAAATCACATAATGGAACTGGTCAAACGAATACGAAAATGTATTTACATATTCATAAGACTCAGAAACATTCTTAAAATCGAACAATTAAAAATGGTATACTACTCAATTGTACAATCAATGCTGCAATATGGCATAATTGGATGGGGGGGATCATATGATAATGTTTTGAAATCAGTTAAAATAGCTCAGAGATTGATTATTAAAGTAATTCTAAAAAAGCCACCAACATTTTCAACAGAATCTTTATTCAAAATTTTTAAGGTACCAACTATAGAACAAATTTTCAAACTGTACTCTATTCTGGAAATAATAAAAATTGACAAAGCAAAACAATTTGAAAGAGCTATATCTAGGAGAAGACAAAATTTTATAACAATTCCTAAATTTAAAACAAAACAATTCGAGAATAATTTTATCTGTAGGGGAATAAAATACTATAACATATTGCCAAATGAAATCAAAATAATTAAGGATGTTAAAAAAATTAAGTTTAAAATAAAAAAATATATATATTCATAGTTCTACTTATTGATTGGTTGTTTCTAATTTTTGGTTTTTTTCATTTTTTATATTGTTAATTTATTTTTTGATTTATTCTTGTGTATTACCTATATTTTTTTCCTTTAAGTATAATATTAAGTTTTTATCTCATTATATTATATAGAATATAAATTAAGAACATAATTTATTTAAGATAGCTGCGATTCCCTCACCAAGCACAAGAGCTTGGCTCTTCAATTGGTGAGGAAATAACAATTAAGTTTTTATTATTATTTAGAAATATTACTTGTTTTAAAATAAATTTGTATTTATATTTTGTTAAATAAAAAAAAAAAAAAAAAAAAAAAAAAATGTTAACATTTAAGGCTCATATTAAATGCATGCTCACAGACAGGCACATATAGGTTCGCGTCTACACATTCTGCATGCGTGCATACAAAATCAACAAAACCTCATATGAACATAAAACTTTCAACTCCTGCCGTTTTTCCCTGAAATCGGGGTGGCATTGGCAAAAGTGAATCGATTTTTACAACACGGGGAGTCAGCCTCATACCAACCTACCATACCAGTCATTATAATTAATAAAAAGTTTATTGATTTCTTAAGTAGTAAAATAGACTTTGAAATTTGGGGAATATTTGTGATGTCACAAATAAAAAGAAAAGGCTTACTTTAGAGCAATCGCTGAAAAAACACTGAATGTTAGAGTCCGAAATGATTGGGTGATGAACGAGTGTGGTAAAAAAAATAATTTCAGAATTAAAGTACAAAAAAGGACAATGAGATGGCTTGGATATCTACAAAGAATGGATGATGAACAACTTACGAAGAAAGTGTACAGAAGAAATGTCGGAGGGAAACGTGAAAGGGGAAGACCGAGACAGGAATAGGTGAGATTGTGTAAGAATGGAACCTGCAGAGTGAGAATAAGAGAAGAGTATGTATGACGAAAGTGATGAATTTTGAAGAGATGAAAAATATATGCAAATACTTGTAATATTTTTTCGGCAATTGATTCTGCAAGAGGATGTGAAAGTTAAGGTACAAAAGAATGTGATGAGATGGTTTGGGCATGTGGAAAGAATAAATGATGATAGACTGACAAAGTATGTATACAAAGAAAGTGTGAAAGGAAAAAGAGGGAAGGGACGACCGAGAAAAGTGTGGAATGATCAAATTGAGGAGATTGTGAAAGAATGGGATATACAAAGTGAGCGTAAAAGAAGAAAATGCATGAAAAAGGTGACGGATATGAATGAATTGAAAGAATAGGAAAAAATGGAGGCAGCTCTGCAGAGGCTCTGGCCACCCTAGCGGAATGGCGACAGAGTTACAGTTACAGTTACAGATCAAAGATACCTTGCCAAATTTCAGCAAAGAATAAAAAAATTAAGTGACATTGGAAAGTGATTTTTTTTGGATCTATGAATATGAAAGCAATTGGTGAGGGGTCTATAAGACTTTGAGAGTCTCTGCGTGGCTAAGGAGATAGCTTAAGGATCCCCGAGCACACGGCGGGCTTACTTATGAGGATTACTATTACGATATTGCGGCTAGTGTGCTTTATGGAAGGTGGACCCTTAAAGGTTTACATTATTACAGTCAACGCGTATGGAATATTATTTTGAAAAATCCCTTTATTGATATACATGAAAAGTGGTAGTAAAAGTGTTCTAAAGTAATGTGATAATCTAATCTAATCTAATCTAAGTTGCAAAGATATCGCACGCTTAATAATAAAGAGAAATAACTTGAAAATTGGGAAAATCGAGATTTTGTAATAAAACGCAAGAACAATGCGAGAAGAATAGGTAGAATGCGACAGCCGTTCAATTTGGACGAATATGACCGAGATAAAACATCGGCCGCCTTTTTCATCCCATACAAGTTGTACCTACTGGTTGTCTGAACTTCAAACGTGATTTCCCAACATTGTTGTTTTTTGAATTATTGCTCTTTATTATTAAACGTGCGATATGTTATATTGGAAATTCACATTACATGCATTCTCACAACCAGACACGTACAAGATTGCGCTTGCACATGCCTCATGTAAACCGACAGCATAAAAACCAAATCTCAAATGGACATACACCCTGCAACTCTTGCCGTCCTTCCCTGTAACATTGGTGACATTGGCAAAGTGAACCATTTTTACAGCATGGGTGGTCAGCCGCATAC
Source organism: Agapetus fuscipes (assembly GCA_951799405.1). Lineage (NCBI taxonomy): Eukaryota > Metazoa > Arthropoda > Insecta > Trichoptera > Glossosomatidae > Agapetus > Agapetus fuscipes. The sequence goes on from OX637359.1 coordinate 10,819,951, forward strand.
CAACCTATAAGTCAAGGAACCAGAGATCGGTAAAATAATAAGAAAGCTTGTAAACTTAATGTAAAACTAGAAAGTATAAAAGCTTGTACTTGAATGGTTAATCAAAAATAATACCACAGTGATGCTGGAGTGATGTTTTCTGGGATCTGTTGCCGTGGTCTGTGGGAGCTGGAGCTTCCGGACGTTTCGCCCATTTCTACGATGGGCTTCTGCAGCGTGAAGTATGATGATGATGAAGATCTTGATGAGAACTGTGATGTCAGTGTGTGTGCAATGAGGGTTTATATGTCTTCCATCTTGCTTCTACAGCGTGCTTCTTCTTTTGCTTGATGGTGCTTTTGAAACAACAAACACACGCTGTAGAAGCAAGATGGTAGACATATAAGCCCTCATTGCACACACACTGACATCACAGTTCTCATCAAGATCTTCATCATCATCATACTTCACGCTGAAGAAGCCCATCGTAGAAATGGGCGAAACGTCCGGAAGCTCCAGCTCCCACAGACCACGGCAACATATCCCGGAAAACATCACTCCAGCATCATCAGCCGGTCGTGTAAGCCTAAAACTCTTATTCAATACCACAGTGGTCAAACTGAGGAGAAGAGAAAAAACACACGACGGCCTCTCATTGATTGACATTTGATAGGTACAAATAAACGTTCACTGTAGGTACTTGGCATAAAATTTGTTTTTGTAACTTCCGAAATACAACTCACAGTGTGTTAAAATTTATTAGGGACTGTACTGAAGTTGTTACCAAAGTGCATATTTTAATACTTAATTTTTTTTTGAGCCATCCATAAGTTTGAATGAGAGAAAATACATAAATGTTTTCCAATAACCATCAAACCAGTTGACATAAAAAAAAATAAGGTCAGTGAACGATCTCCACGTTTTCTGTAAAATAACATCAAGAGCCCTTTTTTAACTCGGTATGAAATACTTAACCTGAAGGCTGAAATTTTCGTCCTTGACACTTTTAAAGAATTCGTCTTTATATATTTAAATAATATTTATTATTTGTGTTCCTTGACTTATGGGTTGGTATAAGGTTGACCACCCATACTGTAAAAAATGGTTCACTTTGCCAATGTCACCCATGTGTCAGGGAAGGTCGGCAAAAGTTGTAGGGCTTATGTTCATTTGAGGTTTGGATTTTATTTGTAAGTACACATTCAGCACTTTTAAGCGCGAACTACATGTGTTTGTTTGTTGGCTTGCATTTGATATGAGCTTTAAATCTTAATATATCTTTGCAACTTAGAAGACAGATCTCATTGTAGAATGGGTACTTCCTGAAGACGTTGGCAACGTCACAAACGAAATGTCGAGAATTTTCTAAGTTGTCCTCTTACGGTTCAGTCCAATATCCGAAAAGTTTAATAACCTAATTTGAAGAAGTGTTAATATCAAAAATGACTACTTAATTAGTTATTAAGTTGCGATGAAAAAATGAAAAAACAAATTTTAAGTAGAGGATTTTTTTACGCAAGCTTGCCACATATTTGGCCGGGCCGTGCCAGTGCCGAGTGTGTGCTGCACGATTAAACAAACAAACTATTTATACTTATTAATGAATGACCGTCGATTCACTCACCTGGCACAGGACAGGACTTGGATAATATTCTACCTTAAAAAGGATACTTTTATTTTTTGAACGAAATTTTTACAAAAATTAAAAAGACTTCAAGATGTCGATTTATAGGAAGATGACCAAGATAAAATGGGCTGAAAAGACGTCCGACAAAAATATATTGCAGGAAGTAGAAGATAGAAAAGATCTAAAATGGCACATTTTGAGGAAGAGAATCAAACAAATAAATATATAACACCTATTTTAATATAATAATAATATTAGGATGATTTATTTGGTAAACGCTGTTTTTTGTGTATCACACCTCAAGAGCCCTCTGAGCCGAAAGCGCCAATTCTCAAGCAAGACCCAGTTGTTGTAAGGTTAGATGGACCTTTCAGTGACCAGTCTTTGGTAAAGGTGTATGAATTTTTCAACCCAGCGAAGAGCACATTTGGAAATATAAATGGTATATTTTGTGCTCCGCTGGGATTCGAATCCACAACCTTCCATTTACGAGTCCGAAGTGTTACCACTGGACTATACGGACCGGTCCAAGAATCTTAGCAACATATTTGATGGAAAAATCTTGAGAAATCGAAAAAAAGGTCGTGCGAGAACTTTATACTACCAGGACTTGAGTGGCTCATGGATGTCTCCTCCTAAACACAGCTCAAGAGGAAGCCAACCAACTGAGAAATATGGCTGACATAATTAGACCCTGTCTTTGGAAGATGATGATGAAGCACTCTTTTATGTCGAAATTGCAGAAACCTTTTTTCTCAATTTGATACTTTTTGGCTTGCTGTGTGACTCTTGATCTGGAGTAACTTTACTTTACGTGTCCAGTACCATTAGTACGAGTTGCAAACTTAAGAAAAATAAAGTTTACGGAAAATATTAAAGAGTGATTTCTCTCAAAATCTGCCGTTTTTGTTTCTTACACTTTATGGTCTTAGCAAAAGAGTTACTGTGATGAAGAAAATCAAGTTCAAACAAGCAAAAATGGCAGATTTTGGGGGAAATCACTCTTTAATATTTTCCGTAAACTTTACTTCTCTCAAGTTGTGCAACTCGTTAAGCAACATTGGGCGTGGTCAGTGCTTGGATGGGTAACCGCTCAGGTACACCGCGTGTCGTTGGCACCTTGGACCGGTCCGTAGTCCGTAGTGGCAACACTTCGGACTCGTAAATGGAAGGTTGTGGATTCGGATCCCGGCGAAGCACAAAAAAATACCATTTATATTTCGAATGTGCTCTTCGCTGGGTTGAAAAATTCATAAATCTTTACCAATGACCGGTCACCAAGGGTCCATCCAGCCTTACAGAAACTGGGTCTTGCTTGAGTATTGGCGCTCTGTAGCGACGACCAAGCTCGTACACCTCTGCGGCACTACAACAAGTGTCATAGACCCCTAGAGTCTTTAGAATCTAGGGAGTCTCCCGCGCAGGATTTCTTAAAAAAAAAAAAAAAAACTCGTACTAAGGGTACAGAACCACCTATGCTCAGTATCTCCAGTGACTAGCGGCAGCCACTGCTTTGTCGTTTCCTTGAAGTGTCAGGTCCGTCAGAGTGAATTGTTCACCAATTGGCACACTGACATATATGCCGAGTGCTGGATATTCCCTTGGTCGGGAGATACGTAATTATTAGAAGAAAATAGTAAAATATTTTATTAATTTTAAAGAATTAATAATATTTATTATAGAGTCCGGCCCACACTTTGCCAGGTTCCCACGTGCCGCTGGTTGGTACTTGTTGTTGTCTTTGATGTTGCGCCGCTAAAGCGCGCGCCGATCACCACTTCATCTCGGAGCACCGGGGCCCGCGGGCCGGCGATGACACACAGTATACCTACACAATGTGGGCTCCATACAACCGCGGCTGGGAGTGACTCTCTACAATAAATAAATGCTAACAAATACATCGATTGTAGTGCTGAAAAATATACGTCGAAGGAGATTCTATGGCAGAAAAGAACTTGAAAAATAGAGCGTGTAACTGTATTTCCTATCCTGACAGGACATTCCTTGACTTATAAGTTGGTATGAGGCTGACCACCCATTCTGTAAAAAATGGTTTACTATGCCAATGTCACCCCTGTGTCAGGGAAGGTCAGGAAAAGTTGTAGGGCTTATGTTCATATGAGGTTTGGATTTTATTTGTAAGTACACATTCAGCATTTGTAAGCGCGAACTACAAGTGTTTGTTTGTGGGCATGCATTTGAGAAATTTAAATGTTAATGTATCCTTGCAACTTAGATTATAGATTATTATATGCATGATATACTCCTTGACTGATAGGTTGGTATGAGGCTGACCACCCGTGCTGTAAAAATCGGTTTACTTTTGCCAATGCCACCCCGGTTCAGAGAACGGCGGCAGGAGTTGCAAGGTTTATGTTCATGTGAGGTTTTGCTTATTTGTATGCACACATGCAGAATGTGTAGGCACGAAGTACGAACCTACATGTGCCTGTCTGTTGGCATGCATTTAATATGAGCCTTAAATGTTAACATATCTTTGCAGCTTAGATTATAGATTATTAAATGCATGATATAAATGTAAGTTAACACCTTTACAAAGCGATTATGCTCACAATGTGACTTCCGTTTTTCTAGCCAGTCCATTGTGACATCAGATATTCACATCCAGAGTCTGGGGTAATAACAGAGAGTGTTAGGAATCCAGCATAGCCAATCAAATAACACTCGTGGACATCCAGAGTCAGGCTTCTTCCCACTGTTCCACTTCATGAAGATGAAATAGTCATTTCGGTTGACCATGCTGTGACGGTAGGCTTTGCTTTCATATGTGTGCTTCGACATGAGGTGTGGCCATAATGAAATTTCGTGGAATTTCAAAATATACATGTCATCGTGAGGGCAGGTATTCAATAGTAATGTTAAAAAGATGAACCGTCATTTTAGTGCTTGTTTACCTTATCTCCGACAGACGTTATTTCACATGAGCAATGTTTGTATGTGTACTGAACGAATGTGTCTTATGAATGCTAGAAATCGATTTTAAAAATATTAAAAACAACTCTCACATTATCGTGTCTTATGTTTTTTTTTAGCTCAGATTGTGTAGAATGTGATTCTTAAGACAATTTTATTGAAAGGTTATCTTTGAATCAAATGGTTGATAAGCCAAACAAGCACTAGGGTGACGGAATATAGAGAATTTTTGTGACTGAATTTAATACATGTTCTATCTATATTCTAATATGCCAAGGAATTTGAACATTTATGACTCGTATTCAATGCGTTAAATCTCGAAGGGGTCGCATGTGGCGATATTGGAACCTGTTTATTTTTAAAGGTAAGGGGGCTGGCCTAACGTCAACCACTTTAATTTCCCAGTTCCTGAGAGGGCTGGTGCTCAATTATTGTGAGGCTGAGTAAACCTTTGCTGGTATTTTATTTTGGGTTAGAAATAAATTTCGAAACGAGAATCATGTCTGATACGCTGGGTGGCGATCGAACCCTAGCTCTCATTAGCTTTTACGAGCTTGGTCGTCGCTGCAAAGCGCCAATTCTCAAGAAAGACCTAAAAGTTGCACGGCTTATGTTCATTTGTGGTTTGGTTTCTAATTTGTAAGTACACACGCAACATTTGTAAGCGCGATTTTACACGTCGCTATATGCAGGCGTGTATTTAAAATGAATTGTTAAGATCGGTATATCCCTGCAACTTACATTATAGATTGCTAATTTTTAACCCTATCATGTTAGACTTTACAAGAAGTTACAAGTATCAAATTCAAACGTTATCGATGGCTAGTTGAAATAATTATACTCTGGCTATAAATTGTGATGAATGCCTGTTTACTGGGTTGTTTGTTGGGGCCTTTGTTTGACAAGCTGGATACTTGTTGCGGGAATCCGGCAATTTCCACTCGCGTTTAGGATCGCATGCGTTCCTTGCGCATTCGTGAGCAAATAAATCACTGTGCAAGATCAAGATGGTGATGCTCGTAGGGTTAACAGATCAAAGAAAAAAAAATCGTATTGAAAAAAAATGCATCGGAATTTTGAAGTTGAACATTTTACTTGAATATGTATGCTTGGAGGCAAATCCACCGTGACCCTGGCCACACCTAGCGGAATGTTGACAGAGGTGCAGTCACAGTTACAGTTTACTTTGATATTGTTTGAATATGTGTCTGTGGATCCAAATGTAGGTACTTGAATGATTATACTAATATTGGATCGATATTCTATAAAGAATCTTCTGGCAAAACCACGCATGTTTCAGCTCCCAATGTTTCAAGAACCATCCTTATACCATGCTATAAAAAGGGCCAATGCTGTCTGTAGCGGGAGATTTGTATTGAGCTGAACAGTTAAAAAGCCATTCAGTATTCGAACGAAATGTGAACGGAATCTTAGATGCAAATTGCGCAAAACAAGCTTACCGAAGTTTTTATAAACTTGAACCCGTAAATCGTAACAATACTTTGATTTAAAACCAAAAACAGACTGTAGTTCGTGCTTCTCAAGTGTAGAAGAGACATGCCTCCTGATGACGTCTGATATGACTACTGCGAAAAGAAATAATTTAAATGCCAATATATTTTTGCAACTTAGATTGTACATTATGGTGGTCTAATTAATATGTAATATATCAAGGTAAATTGTAGAGGTCCTCAACTTCAGAGGCTTGTAGACAAGGATACGTAGCATTTTACCAAAATTCTAATAAAGGAAATGCTGACTAGAGGCGCAGATATCCACACATTTTTTCAAATGAAAAATTGTGCTATCTAAGTTACATATTGTGTCGTTGAGGATGCAGTGTAGATTCATATTTTACCGAATTGTACAGAAAATTTGAGTTTTCAAAGTCATTTGGTAGCCCTAGTTGCACCAAGCTCGTAGAAGAGATGCATCGCTCTGAAGTAAGTAATTGAGTTATTAGGCCTTACTGGAGACTTGGATAGAGAGATAGCCCAGAGATTGGCAAACAAGGGTGAGCGATTGAGACATACTCGTGAATACATACATAGATGGTGCATTGTTAAAGCCAAACTAGAGTGAAAAAAGCACCAACGTTTTTGTAAAATTGAAGTTGCAAGTCAATGAAATGTGACAGTAGGAGACTCTAATTTGGGGACATGATTAGTTTTCTAGAAATTGGAGAAAAAATGTCTCCGTACAACAATGCTACGCTTTCAAAGTGATACGGCAAAGTGGTGCGAAATTTCATGTACAAATGATATCATCTATATCTGTCTATAATCTAAGTTGCAAAGATATGTTAACATTTAAGGCTCAAATTAAATGCATGCCCACAGACAGGTACATGTAGGTTCACGCCTATACAATCTGCATACGTGCATACAAATAAACAAAACCTCACATGAACATAAACCTCCTGCCGCCTTTCCCTGAAACCGGGGTGGCATTGGCAAAAGTGAATATCATGCAATATAATATTGTCGTGAACGCATCAAACTTACATATTTGCCGATGTAATCACCAACTTTGGGAGGATATGACAGAGTACATGATGAAAATGAAGATTGACATAAGCTCATTGTAAAGACCGACCAGAAATGATGATGATGAGTTGGTGATTTCTTTGTAGCACCGTTTCGTGATGTAGCCACTCCAAGGGCGCTTGTGGATGTGAAGCCAGAAATTTTCTTGTCTTCAGTGCATTTCGGAAATTTGACTCACATGATGAGGCAGGCGGTTCCAGGCCAGAGGACCAGCAACTGCAAACACTGTGTTTACTCTTCTTATCAACTCTTCAATACGCGACTTGGCTCCGGTTTCTGCCAAGCGTAGTGTGAGGTTTTTTTTGCGAAAGTCTGAGTCAGAACACAAAGGGTTGTATCAATCTAAAGTAATAAGGCAAACGACTTGAAAATATGAATTTGCTAGAAATAACAAGGGCGCCAGTTTCCAGTATGAAATTTCAAATGCACACTTGGATCGAGACAAAAGCATTGATGATATCCAAAGTTGGCACAAGACGTGGAACGAGAGTCGTGTCTCGTGAGGAATATGCTGCGCTCCAATAAATTTAATATTGGTGATGAACGATGTGAGATAGTAATTATGTTGTGTGAGCGCTTTCTCGGCTCGTGAATTTATTAAAAAGACCACTCGGGTGTTGGGTTATGGAATGGCTGTTGGTGGTGCGAGCCTCGTTGTGCGATACCTGCGCCAAGATAAACATGAGGATACAGGCAGGAGAGTGCAACGCGTTGTTTACTGAGCATCCACTTCGTTGCAAGCTGTGGTTCCAAAGATTTCAAAGCAAACGTACCTCATCGTCGATTGTTCTTTAATGCAACAATTGTTATGTCAGTTTTCGGGGAAAATTTGGACTGTTGTGTTTTTGATCGAGGGAATAGTATACGAAATTGGACAGGGATAACTAGGGATAGTGGAGGACCTTTTTTAAGTTGTGACAGATAAAGACACATTCTCGTAAGTTACTAGACTAGATGTATGACATTGATACATTTATTTTTGTTTTCTACATGATAAAAGAGCGCCGTTTTTGTGTGACACACCTTGAGGGCTCTCCGAATCATGAATGAGATATTTTATAAAGGTCCCGTTGTAGTGCTCCGTTAAAAATGACACAAGATTCCGAAACCCTTACTGCGGGTGTCAGTCTGTTCCACTCTATCGATTCCGTAATCCGAAAAGAGTGATCCTCAAAATTTGTGTGTATGTGACGGCGAGGTTGCGTCAATCTGACAGCACCACTCCCCACTGACCTAAGTGTCCACGTCCTTACACTAACCTCAACGGGGGAAACATCTGTCAGATACTTATGACAGAGCCATACCATTTAGGGCTTTAAATCCATCAAACACACACAGTAGACCACCCTCTCAGGGAAACGAAACCAATGTAGTTCTTTCAACAGCGGAGTGATGTGAGAGAATTCGGACATCCCGAAGATCAGTCTAGCGGCTGCATTCAGAACAGACTGAAATCTATTTAGTTGCTTTTTTGACTGGCCGATAAATAGTGCCTTCATCTGGCGTAGAAAAATGAAGCAGCTATAATTTTGTCAACCTGCTTTTCTATTGTGAGATTCCGATCCAGCATAGTTCCCAAAAGATATGGCACTAGAAGACGAGGAGATGTGGTTTCCCCTGGCTTTGGGGAGCTTTGGCGCGCAGGGCGAGCACATGGCACCACAGAGCAGAGCGCGTGACCGCGTGTAGGTACAGATGCCGGGCGAGATACAGCACCACATGAGCAAATTATATAAATTAGTCGGCCGGGGAGCCGCGCCAAGAGGGACAAAGGGAACGTGTGAAGGTACAAATGCCGAGGGCAGAGGCTAAAGGGAACCCATGCCATTATACAGGAACAGCTGTTATTTATTTTCTTCATAAGCTTTGACATGGAGTTGTTAAATTTGCGGATAGTATCTATAATAGTCTTTGTCGTAAAGTTATGTTAATATTTAAGATTCACCTCACACGTGTGGATATCCAGGACTCAGGATCTATGGCAGTGTGCCCTTTATGTAATTGATGAAAAATAAGTAAGTAAGTTTTCTATAAACTTTTTCCACCTTTCCTTGCAACGGAAATGATCTATATATTTATATATATATTTTTAAGAAAGCCTATGCGGGAGACTCCCTAGATTTGAGAGACTCTAAGGGTCTATGACACTTGTTATAGTGCCGCAGAGGTGTTGGTGATGTGGCAGTTGTCCATGCCCGGTTGCAGGGTCGTTAGCTGCGCAGTGCTGTGGTGTGTGTGTCATTGCTATGTTTTGAGACACTGAGAGGAAATGGCGATTGATATTGGATTTGAAAAGGGTAAGGTTAAATTGGGATGGAAACACAGATACCGGTAAGTCATTCCATAAGCGGGCAGTTTGGCAAAGGAATGAGTCGTTAAAACACCAAGTTCTCATAGTTTTGATTTCTTAAATTGCTTAAATTAAAGATATTGCTAAAGTAAACCATTTTTCCAGCAAGGGTGGTCATCTTCATACCAACCTATTGGTCAAGGAACAGAAATGAAGAAATATATTATGAATTACTCAAAAACCTAAATTAAATATTTTGGATAAAGACATATTATGTGTCTAAGTATGTCTGTTTGCAATGCATGAACAATGCAGTCAACAAATTGGTTTATACTAAAATGTCAGTAAGAAAATGATTATTTCTAAATATTTTAATGAAATATTAAAAATAGCATCGGTTATTTTAAACCTTTATTTTTACACAAAATGGCATTTGTTGATGTGCGTTGCTAGGCTGCTTGTTTATATGGCGATTCTCAATGCGTTTTAATACTGTGGTTTAAAGTCTTTTTCCATTTCTTTCTTTTCCATTATCGATATGTCACTTCACAACAAGAAGGTCGATGTTCAACTGTTCGGTCTCTTGTTTATTGACAGTGGAACATCAATTATTCAAATCTGAATAATATTCCAAATAGTCAGTCTTGCCAACACTACACGCCCCCATGATGTTACCATCATTAAACATAGTCGTGGAGCCAACGCGGCTTCACTCTTGCTCTCTGAGGTCTTGGATCCAGCTCTAATGGGGGCAACTCTGACAAAAGCTGTAGGTTTTCTGATGATGGCTGATCAACAATCAGCTCATCTCCCGGCGCCATCCTCAGATCCAGCACATGTCTTGGCATACCATCCACTTGTACAGTATTATCTGAAACAATGGCATCAACATGACCTCTATCCCAGGTTGTGGTGCAGCGCGCTCCTGGAGGCTTCACCAGCACCCGATCTCCCACCCGATAACGACACGACTCTTCCGTTTCCTTCACCACTGGTAAGGACGCTGGATGCCGCCATTTGTATGAGTAGACACTTGACGACGGCGCGTCTCGGCCCCGTGTCCCCTCACTAGCCAAATTATACCAGAAAGCTGCCATCAGTGGGGATATACCACTTCTGGCTGCCACTCGCTTTACTGTTCGGTGGTTACGCTCGACAATTCCATTTCCAGATGGGCGATAGGCCGCTCGAAACCGCTGCGCTACTCCCCAACGCTCACACAATGCCGTAACCTGTTGCGAGCGGAATGCGGTGCCATTGTCCATCAATAGCTCGTCAGGTGGACCACGTTCTCGGAACACTTCGTCAAGGTTGCCAGAAATTTCACATCCGCTCTCCGTTTTAATCTCCCGCCACACAGCGAATCGTCCTGGACCACAATCAACAATAGTCAAGAATCGGCTTTTGCCATAATGCGTCACATCCACTGACAATCTACTCCAAGTCTTCTCAACAGACAATACTCCTTCTTCGTGCGTTGTAGGTGCTGGATCGATAGACGCACATCGCTCACACGCTCTCACGCAGTCTTCAACCGCAGCCCTTGTCACTGAGGAATCGACCATCTTGGCCAACTGAAGACTGCGATCAACTCCAAAATGATGCATAGCGTGAAGACTCTCCACATTTGCCACACATGCCAGTGACTCCTTTGCCAGCCACCGTTGACACACCCTAGTCAGCACGTCAGCCTTATTCTTCTCCGACGGCACAAAAGTAACGGTGATCTCCAGTGCACATTCCCGAGTGAGGTCACTGAAAAGGCCAAGTCTTCTTTTGACCAGCATCTCACTGGTTCCTGACACCTTGGCTCGACAATCTCCAACAAGGACTGACCTTAACCACCGCTCGGCCGTCTTGGAGTCAATCATAAGCTCAAGTTTAGTTAAACCCCACTTGAGAGCAAGGTTAACACCTTTCTGTCAAACATAAAGTTCGCCCTGTGTTGGACTATCGCGAACTTAATAAACATGTAGAAAGTCGGCCAGGTGTTGATGCAGCTGCATGCGATCAATCGTTGCGAGAGTGGCGGCGGATGGCAGAGCCCCTCGTGTTGGTGGACTTGAAGTCTGCTTACCTTCAGATCGAGGTGGACGAAACTTTATGGCCGTACCAGACGGTGAAGTTCCGAAATCAGACTTATCACTTGACTCGTCTCGGGTTCGGGCTTAATTGTGCGCCGAAATAGCTTGTGGTTTAAAGTCTTTTTCCATTTCTTTCTTTTCCATTATCGATATGTCACTTCACAACAAGAAGGTCGATGTTCAACTGTTCGGTCTCTTGTTTATTGACAGTGGAACATCAATTATTCAAATCTGAATAATATTCCAAATAGTCAGTCTTGCCAACACTACAAATACAAATCGTTCCATTAGGATGGGTCACGACCGTGTAATGGTGCAGCCTCCCACATGTGCTCGTGATGGGAGCTGCCAGATGGGCAGACCTAGTCTTCCATGGTACTCCATTCTCACAATGGACAGACCAACCCTTACAATGGAAAGTTTAATCCTCACAATTGACAGTCCAACCCTCACAGTGGACAGTCCAATAACAGTCCAATTCCCGCGGTGGTCAGTCCAACTACAGTCAACCCCCCAGTTGTCATTCCAATAACAGTCTAATCCTTGCAGTGGTCAATCCAACATCAGTCTACAAATTCCGCGCTGGTCAGTCCAACAATAGTCCAAACCCCGCGGGGTTTAGTCCAACAACAGTCTACACCCCGCGGGGGTTTGTCCAACAATAGTCCAAACCCCGCAGTGGTCAGTCAATCTCACAGTGAACAATCAGGATGGGCCACAACCGTATTAACGAGATGAGCATACTGGTTCTTCCATGGCACTCCAATCTCTACATTTGACATCCCCTCAGCGTAATTTTTTAACGCATTCTCGCCGAAGGTGTCGCGTTTTTTACAGATAAAGGGCCAGCTTTACTTTCATCATTTGCAAAGTGGGGGCTCTCAGCTCCCAAGGGCGCTGGTACTCATTTATTGTAAAGGCTGAGTAAAGACCGAAACGGGAAATCATTTATGACACCCTCGGTAGGATTCGTACCCGAGCTGTCGGCATGGAATGCAAGCACTCTACCAACTGAGCTATTGACCGGACTCCATACAATGAACTGTTTCCACTTTTATTGGCTTTGCTGTGATGATTTATATTGAAGTGTCTGGTTCTCGTACATTCCTGAGTCGTGTGTATGCAGTGCTGTGGCCGCTCTATCAGCGCACGATTATCGCGGGTCATAGTGATGGCGACCTCCTCAATAAACTTACAAATCTCCTCACACAACAAAAATACGAAGCAGACTGTTGGTGGTGCGATAACAACAAACAGTTTAAACTATTAAAATGATTTATTCTCAATGGAGATAGCTTATGACCGCCAGGTACAAATGGATCGGACGTATGTAGCCTAGTGGTTAAAACTATCTAAAGACACATGTTTCAAATCTTTGGTAGAGCTAAAAAAAAATAAGTGTACATTTGAGTTGTCTCGTCGTTCTTCTATGGGTTGGAAAGAACTTCTGCAGTTGTTTCTATCCTGAACAATATTTATCAGTTCATTCATATCCACCACTTTTTTCATACATTTCCGTCTTTAACATTCACTTTCTATATTCCAAACCTTCACAATTTGTCCAATCTAATTAAGCTATTCTTTTTTCAGTTTTTTCGTTCTTCTATTGCCTTTTTTATTTCCTTGTAGATACTCTTTGTCAAGCGTTCATCATCCATTGTTTACTAAAGTCCAAACTATCTCATTTTATTATTTTGTACCTTTAACATCACTTCCACTTCTAGTTAACATTATTTTTTAACCCATTCATTCCGTACTCTATCTTTCATGTCATTTTTCTCAGTTGGTGCTGTATAATTAGAGACTATTCCTTTACAAAGAAAAGTGGCAAGAGTGACAAAGAAACATTGAAGACTTCGAAGACTTTATGGACCGGTCATTGGCAAAAGTGCACCAATTTTTTTCAGCGCGGGAGTCAGCCTCATACCATCCTATCAGTCAAGGAGATTCATAAAGCGATTTGTAGTTGCACAGATCTAAAATCTGAATCAAGAAGAGAAGAACTTAGATTAATTTATAGATAAGTAAGTATGAAATGAAGCACCTTTAACGTCTATATTTTCTTGCAACTTTTGCCATAAAACTCCTTTTACGGACCTTCTCATCAAGTTTCTCATAATACATTACTAATAAATGCACTCATTATTTCAATGCGTAGAGACATACGCAAACCATCTTTAAAATATTTTTTACAGTTTTTTTGTCGAGCTAAAATTGGAAAAAAGTGAAGACAGCTGTTCCTTGACTAATAGGTAAGCTCCTTGACTTATAGGTTGGTATGAGGTTGCCTACCTACACTGTAAAAAAATGGTTCACTTTGCCAATGTCACCCCTATCTCAGGGAAGGTCATTGTTTTTTATATTGTAGGTCCGGCATGTGTAAGCGCGAACTTATGCGTGTCTGATTGTGAAATGCATTTAATATCTTAAATGTAAAATATCCTTACACCTTAGATCAGGCCTGGCCAACCCGCGGCCCGCGGGCCGCATGCGGCCCGCGGCGCCTTTACGTGCGGCCCGCGGTCATGTGTGATGATTTTTTTAAATGATGTATTTTTTTTATTTTTTATTTAAGAACTTTATTGTCATTAAATTTGTACAATTTTGAAATCAAAACTACCCCAGAATTTTCCTAGTAAAAACACTATTTGACTGGACTAGAGATATTTTTCAGCGATTTGAGTTGCAGCGGCAACACATTTAAGGCGCGTTATAAAGCTAAATCTGCCGTTATTATTTCTTTTGGGGCTTCCACACGCTTGCCAACCCATCACAAGTCAAGCGCACAGTGTGTCGTCTAGAACATGCTAGCTGGACAAAAATTTGTCTAATGGACTAATTTTGTCCAGCTAGCATGTTCTAGACGACACACTGTGCGCTTGCCTTGTAGCCATGGTCTTAGCAAAATAGATACAGTAATAAAAAAAAATCAAGCATGTTTATTAATTTTTTAGCTTAATTATAAAGCTTGAACAATATATATAACTAAGGAATTGCCACCACAAAAATATTTACAAAAACGCGATTTTGTACATTTTTAGCTTTTTTTTGTGTGTGCTGTATTTCGGATTTTTTTTTTGCTTTTTAATTACAGAACTATATTACATTGTTTAGCTTCCGTACTTATCATTTTTTTTATAATTTCAATAGTTTTTGAGTAAATATGGAAAAACTGAAACTACTTAATGAATTAAATTTTAATTAAATCAAAGAACACAGTTTTTCCATATTTACTCAAAAACTATTGACATAATAAAAAAAAATGTTAAGTACGGAAGCTAAACAATGTATAGTTCTGTAATTAAAAAGCAAAAAAAAAATCCGAAATACAGCACACACCAAAGCTAAAAATGTAAACAAAAGCGTTTTTTTTTTTTTTTTTTTGTGGTGGCAATTCTTAAGTTATATATTTTGTTCAAGCATTTTAATTAAGATAAAAAATTTACAAACATGCTTGATTTTTTTCAATACTGTAACTAATTTTCTAAGACCATAAAGTGTAAGAAACAAAAACGGCAGATTTAGCTTTATGACACGCCGACACGCCTTAAGCGTTAATGCGTAATATGGGGCTGCAATTTTGAAAAAATATCGAATTTTTCCCGCAAAAACATTGTCGTGGAGGAGGGGGGGGGGAAATCAAGATTTTTTTTCTGTGTCAAGTTAAGGGTTAATTAATAATTTTCATTAATAAAATATTTTTCTGTTGTTAAAACAAATTTCATGTTGTTTACTACATAAATACATTTTTCGTTGTTGGTTCAATGCGTGTTTTCTTTTCCCATCTGGTTGTCGTTTCGTTTTTTATATGTTTTTTTTTTTGTAAAATGTTTGTATGTGTGGCCCTTAGGGAAATTTTAGGCCACAATGCGGCCCGGGGTGCAATTTGGGTTGGCCAGGCCTGCCTTAGATTATAGATAGATTATGAGGCTGGCCCCCATCATGCAAAATTTTGGCTTACTATTGCCAATACCCCCCCAGTTTCAGGAAAGGGCGGCAGGAGTTACAAGGTTCATGTTCTAACACACACAAGGACTCTACGCTGCTAACAGCCCTGCAACAAGGGATTAGGACATCAACCACCACATCACCAACACCTTTGCGGCACTATAACAAGTGTCATAGACTCCTAGAGTCTCTGAGGAGTCCCCCGCACTGGATTTCTTAAAAAAATGTTCTTATGAGGTTGGTTTTGCTTTTTAAGAACACATTCAGCACTGAGGACATCGTCAATGGAGTAGGAAGAGACAGTTCGGGAGGGAACATCCATAGGGAGGATGCATTAGACCTGGTGACGCACAATTGAGCGTCATCTGTTTTATTTTTAATTAATTAGTCTAAGAAGCGAATTTCATGTTGGTCTTTCACAATCTGAAAAAAGTGCGGATAAAAATCGCAAGATGTCGGTATCAACTTTTTTGACATCTGAGCAACGTGAGATTAGCAAGAATTGATGACTTCCGCTTCCGTCGTGTTCGTATGTAGACACGTTTTTATATGTCTCTCGACCGATTTGAAATTTAACCGTAAAAATCTGTGAGTGAGTGAGTGTGATTGTTTAACATATAACTTGCAAGTGTGGCAGTTTGTGAACAGAGCTCAGCACCACAGGATCCTGAGAAAACGAGCATCATCTTGGACCAGGAGCACGATTGAGGTGAGTGCGGTCCTTTGATTTTCGCTTCTTTGGTACGGGAAAGTCGTCCAACATTGAAAGCCACCTACTGAAGGTTGGCTTTTGTTTGAGAGAGAAAATACTATAGGCACTAGATCTATGTATTTCATATCTCGCATTGGAGAATACGTTGCAGTTTCTCCATTTGTTGGTTTTTTGTATTTATATACCCCCTGAGGGGCAAAATTTACACCTTGCCCCTCCAAGACCAAGACCAAGGATAACTTGAACCACCAAAAAATGGAAGAACAATTCGTCTTCTGCATCACAATCTGCATCACAGTCCAATGAGAAGGCCAAATAAACATATCTTAGACCTACTATAATAAAAATACAACTAAGCCTCACATATAGTGTAACTTCTTGCCTGCGTTATCCACGAAGGGGTTAACGGTAAAGGGACCGGCCTCACACTAACCACTTCAGATGAAGTGGGGGTGTCACAGCTCCCGTGAAGGCTGGTATTAATTTTTTGTGAAGGCTGAGTAAATGCTGCCGGTATTTATGTTGGGTTTGAAATAGACACCAAAACGGAAAATCATTTCTGACACCCAGTCGCGACCCTTGCACTCGGCATGGAATGCAAGCATTCTACCAGCTGAGCTATCGACCGGACTTTTTACGGACTTGTTCGTCGTTACAAAGCGCCAATTCTCAAGCAAGACCCAGTTTCTGTAAGGCTGGATGGACCCCTGGTGACCGGTCTTTGATAAAAGTTTTATGAATGTTTCAACCCAGCGGATTGAAAATATAAATGGTATTTTTTTATGCTCCGCCGGGATTCGAACCCACAAAGTTCTATTTACGAGTCCAAAGTGTTACAACTGGACTACGAACCGGTCTCAACAAAAAAATAAAAGCTTTTGCGGAAAGCTTCATACAACCACTTCATAGCTCATCATAAAAAATCACATTTCCTCGAGATGCCTACATTTGCAACAATATGTCTAAATTGCAAAGAAAACAATCCAGGTTTATACGACAGGAAGTAAGAAGTACAAGGTTGTACTCATTTCAATTCACAAGTACAAAACTTCCCCTTAAAACTAGACCACAGCGTTTGACTTTAAATATAAACAGCGCTATCTTATGAGAATTTTTGATTCCAAAATTAATTCTTTAACCCTCCTTCGGCAGCGCTTGTACAAAAAATCACACCTACACAGTGTTTAACAACATCTTAAATGGAAACATCTTGGAGACACGAGCAAGAAGTCACCCAATAACTTCATACTTCCAGTAGTATTTAAAGCGGCTCGTCGATGCTCGTCCTATTCACCACTAAAAAGGATGGCGACCAATAGAGACATATGACTGACACAACAAGGCACTGCCTTTACAAGAGGATGTCAAAAACAGAGACAGATTCACTGCCTTAGTTCTTGTTTGCCGTATAGACCATTAAGCAAATTTTACATGAGGAATATTTGCATGTGTACTGGACCAATGTGTCTTATAAAAACAGGAAATTGATTTAAAAAATATTAAAACAACTCTCACATTATCGAGTTATACGTTTTTCTTAGCTTACATAGTGTAGAATTTGATTCTTAAGACAACTGCATTAAAAAATCATATAAGACAGAATCGGTTTATACGGCAAACAAGAACTAAGGCAGCGAAATGGCTGGCACTACAAGAAAAACACCTAAAAAAACACTACAAAAATACACCAGTGCGTCACGGATCTCCTCGTGTGGTATCCTGCCTCTGAGACTGATTTCCAGCATCCTCCTTTAATTCCTCTTTGGCACGTCTTTACTCTGTTAGCACTATACTGAGTGAGCCTTTTGTTTCCAAGTCATATGTGGATACCGGAATCACGCATGACTCAAAGACCCTGCGTTTTTTTTTAAAGAAATCCTGTGCGGGAGACTCCCTAGATTCTAGAGACTCTAGGAGTCTATGACACTTGTTGTAGTGCCGCAGAGGAGTACGAGCTTGGTCGACGCTACAAAGCGCCCATACTCAAGCAAGACACAGTTTCTGTAAGGCTGGATGGACTTTTAGGGACCGGTCTTTGGTAAAGGTTTTTATGATTTTTTTCGTGAAAGGGCTCCACACAAATTCTGAATTTTATTTTATTATAATCACAAGGAAATGCTCAGGACCAATTTTTCAACTACGGACTTTTCACACTTTTGTAGTGTTTTCTCTCGTATAAAATAGGAAAAAAAGATGCATTTATTTGAGAAACCAATGCTAGTTTCATACGTAAATTATTCAAATTTACTTTTAAGGTATCCCGTACCGATATGTTGGTGATTGAATCCTTCTTAACGAAGTTAAAAAAAAAAAGAGCTGTTTTTGTCACGTTAAGTCCAAACTAAGGCGCCAAAAGTTTACCACCGACGGAGGGTTAAACGCCGCAGTTGAGTTAAGTTGTAAAGCTTTAATACTTAAGTGGATGCGTTGCAGGGCTCAACGATAAATCAGAGCCGCACTTAAGATCCTGCGATTAGAGCCGAGTGTGAGGTAACTAAGTCTAACTGTACTGGACGCACAATGTTGCAGATATGTGAAGAACGACCTCAATATATGAACCAGATGATACCTCAGAATGAGGCATTCGAAGATCGAAGTTATTTGTGAAGCGATTGAGTCAATGGCTGATATAAACCAACTCTTACGATTTTATGTATTTATCACAAAGCAAATTCATGGCTTAACCGACACTTAACGTGAATTTTCCGTACATAAAAACTATGGCCCATGGGTCAGCTGTGAATCAAATGGTTTTTGAATAACACTGTCTGTATTTAAACCAGTTTAAACGAGGGTAAATATTTTTTAGGAAACTTTAGTTACTTGCCCGGAAAACAGAACTAAACTGCAAGCTCGTAAACACCTCTGCGGCACTACAACAAGTGTCATAGATTCAAGAGTCTCTGAAATGTTGGGAGTCTCCCGCACATGTTTTGTCTTGTTGTGTATCTTGTCACCATTCCTCTAGGGGTGGCCGGTATCTCCACACAAGTGCCTCCACTTGACTCTGTCCTTGCATACTTCTTTCATCTCATCTAGTTTCATCACTCTTTTCATGCACGATCTTCTCTTGTTTCCACTCTGTAAATTCCATTCATTCGCAATCTCATTTATCTGATCAATCCATTGTTTCCTAGGTCTTCCCCTTCCACGCTTACCTGTTACATTCCCTTTATACACTCTTTTTGTCAGTCGGTCTTCATTCATCCTTTCAATATGTCCAAACCATCGCATCACACTTCTTTGAACTTTCACTTTCACGCTTTCTTTTACTCCGCATTCATTTAGAACCCATTCGTTTCTCACTCTATCTTTCAGTGTTTTTCCTGTCATACTTCTCAGATGGGCCATTTCTACGGTGCATACCTTATTTACTTCTCTTTCATTCAACGTCCATGACTCGCTTCCATACATCAGGGTCGGCAACAAAATACAATTGTGTACCGCCATTTTCATTTTCTTTGGTATCCTTTTATTCTTCGCTATTCTACCAAACGCTCCTATCACGCATCTTCCTTTGCTGGCACGCTTCTCTAATTCTTTCGTCATCTTACCATTCGCCTCAAACTTACTTCCTAAATAGTCAAACTCATTCACTACTTCAACTTTTATTCCATTCAAATTAATTGTAAGTTCCTCACATACTTCATTCCTGTCAAAAACTAATACTTTTGTCTTATTCGCATTTACTTTCAAGCTATTCTTACAAAATGCATCATTTAGTTTGGTTAACATCGTTTGGAGTTCCTCCGCCGAGTCAGCTAAAACTATAGCATCATCAGCATAAAGAAGTACTCCAACTCTTGTTTCACCCACTTTCACTCCGCTCTCTGATATTCCAGCTTCTTTTATGCAACTGTCCATGATTATATTAAACAACCATGGACTCATCACGCAGCCTTGCCTCACTCCCTTATATACATCAAACCAGTCACTATATCTCCCATCCACTCTTACACATGCCGAACTATTTTCATAGATGGCACGTATCACATTCAGAAGATTATCATTCACACCGTACTTCCTGAGAACATTCCACAGCATACATCTGTCCACCGAGTCAAAGGCCCTCTCAAGATCTACGAATGCTGCGTAGACCACCCTCCCCACAGCCAGATGTTTTTCAACAATCTGTCTGAGAGTAAAGATTTGGTCCACACAACCTCGTCCTGGCATAAAGCCAGATTGAATATCAGAGACCCTGTGATCGGTGGCCATTCTCACTTTTTTTATGACAATTTTGCATAAGACTTTCCCAGGTATACTAAGGAGACTAATGGGCCTGAAGTTACGGCAGTCTTTCTTGTCCCCTTTACCCTTGTAAATAGGGACAATGACCGCCTTTCTCCAGTCCATCGGTACTACCCTGTCTTTCATACACATCTTGCATAATTCAAACATCCACTCTACCACATATTCTCCTCCTGCCTTTAACATCTCAGCATTCAATCCATCCATACTTGCAGCCTTTCCATTCTTCAGCTCTTTTATGCTTGCTTTTATTTCCTCTTTCAAAATATCCTCATTACTTTCATTTGTAGGGTCACATTCATATAAATTTCTTTCACCCTGTCCTAATATTTCTTCAAAGTATTCTTTCCATCTATTACATACATCATCTTCATCCCACAGCAAGACTCCCTGCGCATTCTTTATGCCCGGAGTTGTTGCTCCCACACTTTCGTTATTATTCCGAACCCAACTCCAGAACATTTTTTTGTTGGTGTGGAAGTCCTGCTGTGCCTTTTCATTATTTTTCTTCTCTAATTCCATCTTACTTTCATACACAAGCTTTTTAGTATTCATTTTTGCCCTTTTATACATCATTTCCAAATTTAAATTACCTTTATCTTTCAACCATCTCATATACGCTTCCTTCTTTTGCTCTACTGCTTCTTTCACTCCATCATTCCACCAGGCATCACCTTTTTTCTTACCAACATTTGTTTCTCCGCATGTCATCCTAGCAGATTCGGTCAGTTCTTTCTTCATCATTTGCCACACTTTTTCCACACATCCTTCATCTTTCATTTTTTGTAGTTCATCCATATTTAATCTTTTGGCAATCTCACTTTGATATTCATCTTGCACATTGTCATCGTTCAAATTTTCCACTTTTATTCTTTTCATTCTTAACAATATTTTTTTCTTTCCTTTCTTACAATCCCCTACCATTATTCTCGCGCATAACAAATAGTGGTCTGTGCTGAGTTCAGCTCCACGGTACACTCTTGCATCTCTCACATATCCTCTCATTCTTTCATCTACGCATATATAATCAATAATTGTTCGATTGCCTGCCCTATTTTGCCATGTATAGAGATGCAAGTCTTGGTGTTTAAACCAGGTGTTTGTTGCAAAAAGTCTGTGTTCTATACATGTATTGACAAGCTTTCGTCCATTATTATTCATCCTTCCTCTACCACTCGGACCCACAACCATTCCGCAATCATCTCGTTTCATACCAATCCATCCGTTCATATCTCCTAATAAGATAATTCGTTCATTCTCATCTTTCATTCTTAGTACATTATTTACACTCTCCCAGAATTCATCTCTTTCTTCTCTGCTATCAGATTCTACTGGAGCATAACACGCTACCATTAGAATTTTCACACGTCCTAATCTCATTCTTACCAACAGAATCCTAGGACATATTCTTTCATAATTACTTACACACATTTTAGCCCGTTCGCTCAAAATTACTCCCACGCCTTGTCTCTTATATCCATCCTTAATTCCACTCCAAATAAAATACTCCTCATTCTTCAATACCTTTTCTCCATCCCCGATCATTTTTATTTCAGTCACGCACATCACTTGTATTCTTCTCTTTTCCATAATATCAGTAATTTCATTCTCTTTACAGTCATTCCATTCTCTAACATTCCACGTTGCAAATATCCATTCTTCCTGTTTCACATGATCCCCTGATCAAAGGATTTTTAGAATTACCCGTAGTATATAAGGATATAGAAATATTTAAAACTAAATAGTCCGATGGCAAAAATCTCCCAATCGGATCTCCGAAGCGGAAAGTTTTAACTAAAACATAGCCATGATTATCCCCGATCTTTGATGGAAGTGGCACGAAAAGAAGAAGGACTATTTAGAAAGAATTTGTAAAGAATAAATTACGAACGCTTGACAAACAGTATCTGCAGAAGAAATTTAAGAAGCAAGATGGAAAGGTGAAGACCGGGAAAAGAATGGCTCGATCAAATTATTAAGATATTATGAAGGCTTGGGATATCCCAAACCTTCACAATATCTTCACGAAATTCATCTTTAATATCTATTAAAGATGAATTTCAAAGGAGATAAAGCATGAAAAAGTGATAGATATGAATAAACTGTGAAATATGTCAGAATAGGAATAAATGAAGAAGACCTTGCAAAGGCTTTGGTCCCTTAAAGTTGAACGATAAAGCGTTGCAGTTTTTACCGGGATCGCAGTAGACTTGTCAATAATTTCTTTATTTTAAATACCGGGAAAAGTTTGAAAAACCCATTGCGCAAGCATTAACAAGACTACGTGTGTCCTTTCTTGTAAAGTGCATTAGCCTACGCATGCACTGGACACGGCGTGGGTGGAAGAATTTCAAATCCAGCTGATTTTCTAAGCGTGAAAATGTCATAATAGATCAATATCAGTTGTTAGCTCGGTGCATGCTCGAGAATAAGATTGCTAGTTAAATCAATACATATTGTAAAGCATTTGCAGATACCAAGCGAACTACTTCTTCTTCAATTCTGTCCATAAACAAATTGAATGTGAATGGACTTAGAATATCTCCCTGTCGTACACCATTGTTCCTTTGGAAGTTTAATGTTTAAATTTTATTTACATTTGTTTTTTACAGTGGTATTTACATTAAGACCGGTCCGTAGTACAGTGGTAACAATTCGGACTCGCAAATGGAAGGTTCTGGGTTCGAATCAAGGCGAAGCACCAAATATTAACAATTTATATTTTCAAATATGGTCTTTCCTTGAAAAAATCATAAAAACCTAAAAGCACTTGTCACCACAGGTCCATTCAGCCTTACAGTAACTGGGTCTTACTTGAAATCCGGCGCTTTGTAGTGACGGCCAACTCGTAAAAATTCCGTTCGATAGCTCAGTTGGTAAAATGCTTGTATTCCATGCCGAGAGTAAGGGTTCGATTCCTGAGGGTGTCAGAAATGAATCAACATTTTGGTGTTCATTTAAAATCCAAAAAAATACCGGCAAAGTTTACTAAGCCTTCACAAGAAATGAGAATCATCCCCCTCGGGATCTGGAAAACCACCACTTCATTGAAGTGGTTGATGTGAGGCTGGCCCCTTTATCCATACAAATAATTCACCGGTTCTCATCAGATCACCGAAGTTAAGCAACATTTGGCGTGGATGCTACTTGGATGGGTGACTGCTAGGTACATCGCGTGTTGTTGGCATTTATTGGACCGGTCCGTAGTCCAGTGGCAACACTTCGGACTCGTAAATGGAAGGTTGTGGATTTGATTCCCAGCGGAGCACAAAAATATACCATTTATATTTCCCAATGGGCTCTTCGCTGGGTTGAAAAATTCATACACCTTTACCAAAGACCGGTCACTAAAAGGTCCATCCAACCTTACAACATTTGGGTCTTGCTTGAGAATTGGCACTTTCTACAGCGACGACCAAGCTCGCAGAGGGCTCTTTAGGTGTGATACACACAAAAACAGCGCTCACTAAATAAATCATCCTAATATAAATAAATAGGTCCCGAATCACCACATGCGACCCCTTTGGTAAACGTGGCTGGAAGTTACACTATATGAATAGCTTAGTCACATGAGATCACAATGTAGTAATGTTAGAAATAGCCATTAATAAAACGCGTGAGTTTTATTAAATCCAGTACAAATGAGTCATTAAACGCAATATAAGCAGTCGTAAAGAGATGTAATTAAAAATATCTGCATGCACTGTACAGAATCTTGAGTATAAAACATTTGCATCAACTTGTAAATCGAAAATGTATGCAATATAAAACGGCACTCCTAGTGTGTGATGTGATTTTCATTCATTTTTTAGGTATATAACCTATGCGATCAAGAGAACTGTATGCAATGGATTAAGGAGTATCCACAATACACCATTGGGAGAAAAAATTGAGAGAGTTATGAAAGGTTGTGTTTTTTTTTTGTGATATTTTTGTGTGATATTGAGCCACTTGTCCGATATACTATTAATATTTGAGATTCGTATTATGTGCATACCCACAAGCAGACAAATGTAGCTAATGCCGCATGTGTACAAACACAATATACCAAATACTTAATGAACATATACTTCAAGTAAGTGTGTAATTAGGAGTTAAGCTAAACTAAGCTATACGTAAAGTGTAACTTTCTCCTGCGTATCCCCGAAGAGGTCGCATGGGGCGTTTCGGGACCTTTGAAACAAAAGTTTAACAAATTTAAATTCAATACACTAATATTTACTTAACTTAAAGGGTTTCATATTTATTTAAGAAATAATAAAGTTTTTTTGGTGTTCTTAATTTTTTTTTAAATTAATTATTTTTAAGTTGTAGGTTCAAACGTTTTCGGAAAACCTCCATCATCACGTAACAAACTAATACATTACTTTTTATACAGCTACCGAACATTTTTTATACTTGATGGAGGAAGATAATATGAACGCAGCTTTAACAGGGACGCGCAAAATGAATGCATTCCTAAGAAAATATTTTCCTGATAGTATGTAGGCACCAAAGGGTACTCCAGAGTCGTATATGTAAATCGTAATACATACTCCATTAAGGTCTGCAACGCCTCATTGTCTTGTATCTGCAATCTAAGTTGCAAGGATATTGTACTTCATTTAAGATTCATATTCAATACATGCACACAATCAGATACGTGCAAGATTATGCATAAGTTACTCCAATATAAAAACCCAAATCTAAAATTAACAAAGATTGTGCGTGCTACTTTTGCCAACCTTCCTTTAAACAGTTTTTTTTAAGAAATCCTGTGCGAGAGACTCCCTAGATTGCAGAAACTCTAAGGGTCTATGACACTTGTTGTAGTGGCGCAAAAGTGCTGTTTACGAGCTTGGTTGTCGCTACAAAGCACCGATCTCAAGAAAAACCCAGTCCAGTAGTATCCATGGTAGTATAAATGCATACGTGGTCCTTATCATGCTGGTAGAACAACGCTTTGGTATTGGAATCATCCACGATATTCGAGAAACATCCGTATGAACGAGTATAAATGTAAGCCGAAATCGTGTGCAGGGGAGAGTGTCGATTAAACATTCAGCCGTGAAGTCTTTCGACTTCCAAAGCCAAAAGCTAGAAATAAATTGTTGTAAATTGTGTAAAATAAATTATTTTAAAAGAAATGATTGCAGTTTAATTAAAAGAGTACCTAGTAAAATCACAACACTATTATTCTAGGAGATGGCAGAAGCACAAGATCCCTCTTTCGTGCTGCAGTACTGAAGGTGCAAATCGCTAGGAAACTTCACTGAAGAGGCACATGGCGAAAACCCAGCCTCATACCTGGCGGAAACAATGGCAGGAATCTTTTGAAGATTTTCCACTCTAATCTAATCTAATCTAAGCTGCAAAGATAAATATCATTTAAGATTTATATTAAATGCATTCCCACAAGCAGACATGTATAATTTCGCGCTAACACATGCCGCATGTGGACCTACATTATAAAAACCCAATCTCAAATGAACATAAGTCCAGCAAATCTTGCCGTCCTTCCCTGAAACAGGGGTGACATTGGCAAAGTGAACCATTTTTTACAGTATGGGTGGTCAGCCGCATACTAACCTATAAGTCAAGGAACAAACATGACAAATTACATTTTTTAAATCAATAAATAATTATACTCGTATATACATGGACATCAAAAAATACCAAAACATAAAACAATTTTACTTTAATAAACCCTAGCCGCCAATATTACAGATCAACCGCCTTTTCTTTCTATCCTTACATACTTCTTTAATTTCCTCCAGAGTCATAACCTTCTTCATACAAGCTCTTCTTTTATTATGACTCTGGATATTCCATTCATTCGCAATTTCGGATATTTGGTCCATCCATACCTTTCTCGGTCTTCCTCTACCACGACATCCTCTCAATTGGAATAAAAATACCTCATACCCGTCCCGTTTATATAGGAAGAAGAATGGATATTGTGTTGTACGCTCGATCGCAGCCTGAGGATCTGTCTTGCGTTGCTAATTGCAAATTGCACACACATCGCGACATTATCCGCCATGGGGAGACGTCTAATAGACGCAAGAGGTCTCGCATCAGCCGACATTACCTCCGTTTATCTGTTTCCAATGATGCGTGCTGTGTTTGCTTTGAAATTGCTGGTTGACCAACCTGTACCCTTAGTACGAGTTGCAAAACTTGAGAAAAGTAAAGTTTACGAGAAATCTGCCGTTTTTGTTTCTTACACTTTGTGGTCTTAGCGAAAGAGTTACAGTGATGAAGAAAATCAATTACAAACAAACGAAAACGGCAGAATTTGGGGGAAATCACTCTTTATTAATTGCCGTAAACTTTACATTACTCAAGTTTTGCAACTTGTACTAAGGGTACTGATGATGATGATGAGTTGATGATTTCTTTATAGCGCCGTTTCGTGATGTAGTCACTCCAAGGGCGCTGGTGCAAACGATGCCAGAAATTTGCTTGTCTTCAGTGCATTCCGGAACTTTCCATGGTCCTCCAGCTCTCTCACATGATGTGGCAGGTGGTTCCAGGCCAGAGGGCCAGCAACTGCAAATGCACGCTCTCCAAACACTGTGTTAACTGATCCAATCAGGTCATTCGGAGTTGGATAGATTCAAAGGCAAGTGACCTGGAATGTTTTTTTTTATTTTAAAATGAGACAGATATATTTATGAAAACATAGTAAATCATCCCCACAGTGCTTGTTTGGCTTATCCACCATTTGATGCAAAGATGACTGTTCAATGAAATTGTCGTAAGAATCACAATCTACACAATCTGAGCTAAGAAAAAAACCTAAAATACGATAATGGGAGAGTTGTTTTACATATTTTTAAAATAAATTTCCAGTTTTCATAACACACATTGGTCCAGTACACATACAAACATTGCTTATGTGAAATAACCTGAAATAGATATAAGCCAAACAAGCACTAAAGGTACGAAATGGCATTCTATCGGTCTGTAGTCTAATGCTTTAGACTCGTAAATGGAAGGTTGTGGGTTGAAATCCCGGTGGAGCACAAAAAATATACCATTTATATTTTCAAAAATCTTCGCTGGGTTGAAAAAATTATACACCTTTACCAAATATGACCGGTCCGTAGTCCAGATGGCAACACTTCAGACTCGTAACTGGAAGGTCGTGGGTTCGAATCCCGTTCTATTTTAAAACTTGCTCTACGCTGGGATAAAAAAATCACAAACCTTTACCAAAGACCGGTCATCAAAAGGTCCATCCAGCCTTTCAACAACTGGGTTTTGTTTGAGAATTGGCGCTTTCTACAGCGACAACCAAGCTCGCAGAGGGCTCTTGAGGTGTGATACACACAAAAACAGCGCTCACCAAATAAATTAGCCTAATTTTTTTTTTTTTTTAATTAAAGACCGGTCAACAAACATCCATCCAGCCTTACAGAAGCTGGGTCTTGTTTGAGAATTGTCACTTTGTAGCGACGACCAAGCTCATAAAAAGTCCGGTGGATAACTCAGTTGGTAGAATGCATGCCGAGAGCAAGGGCTCGATCCCCGACGAGGGTATATTTATCGACGGCCGTTTAGGTTTCCAGCCTGGAAGTCTGAAGTTCTTGGGCGACCTCTTGTTTGTCTTCCCAAGATTCTTCCTAAAGATTGTTGCTAAAACATGTGCTGTATAAAACTGAGTGTCCTATTAGTTTGGCTTCTCTCTACAGCAACGGTTTCCAAACTTTATGCTACCATGGCTCCCTAAAAAAAATGTTTTAATTAAAACTTTGTTTTATCCATTTGAACTTTTAAATAATTAAAAATGGACTTTTACTGTGTAAACAGATTAACCCTCAAAAATATAAAGTCCATTGTACTTAATTAAAAAAATAGTACTTACACCATACGGTTGATTTTAATAGGAAAGTTTTATACGCAGGGTACGTGTGAGCAGGTCCTTGTTGCAAGTGACTTTGTTTGCAGACGCAGACTACACGGCCTGAGGTTAATGTGAATTTAAACGCACGTGTGATAAATTTTACTGCTTCCTGGTGAACACATAACAATTATGGCTGTGTAAATCGTCCAAGCCGCAGTTCAACTTACCTTAGACGATCTCTGCATCGCTGCGTTCAAACTAGTCTGCATTCAAGTAATTTAGGAGTTTAGGACAGCTGTTTTATTAACTTGAATCATCAAAGACTCATAAAATCATATTTATTTTCTAAGTTGCTCACCACTTCTGAGACATGGACCTTAAAAGTGAATACGATGAAACGCTCATATATAAAAAAAAAAAAACAATCAATACTCTTCCAGGATAACATAGACCAGGATTTCAAGCTTTTTAAGAATTCCCGCACACGATTCCTTAAAAAAACAAAATACACTTAACTGTAACTTTAAATCTGTCGCCATTCCACTAAAGGTGGCAATAGCTTCTGCAGATTTGCTTCCATTTTTTCCTTTACATACACACTTCTTTCAATTCATTCATATACATCACCTTTTTCATCCATTTCCTTCTTTTGCATTCGCTATGCAAATCCTATTTTTTCACAATTTCAACAATCTGATCCAGCCATATTTTTCTCAGTCTCCCCTTTCCTTTATTCCATTCCACATTTCCTCTGTACATACAAGCAAGGCTCAAGGCAGTAAGGCTCATATTCGGGATGTCCAAATTCACTCACATCACTCCGCTGTTAAAAAACTACATTGGCTTCGTTTCATGGAGAGGATGGTCTTGGTAGGCTGATGGTATACAAAACCATCAATAAGTCAACGACGTTAGCCATGTTGAAAGCACCGGTTCCCATAGATCACCGAAGTTAAGCAACATTGGGCGTGGTCAGTGCTTGGATGGGTAACTGCTCAGGTACACCGCGTGTCGTTGGCATCTTGGACCGGTCCGTAGTCCGTAGTGGCAACACTTCGGACTCGTAAATGGAAGGTTGTGGATTTGGATCCCGGCGGAGCACAAAAAATATACCACTTATATTTCGAATGTGCTCTTCGCTGGGTTGAAAAATTCATAAACCTTTACCAATGACCGGTCACCAAAGGTCCATCCAGCAACTGGGTCTTGCTTGAGTATTGGCGCTTTGTAGCGACGACCAAGCTCGTACACCTCTGCGGCACTACAACAAGTGTCATAGACCCCTAGAGTATTTAGAATCTAGGGAGTCTCCCGCACAGGATTTCTTAAAAAAAAAAAAAAACTTGGTTCCACCTTATCTGACTTACACTTTGTAAGTCTTTCAACATGTCGATCAACAATCTCATAACATTCTTTAACGTAACATTCACACATACATACTCACACATGCAAACTACCAACTATCCTTCGCTCACTGTCTTCATGTGAACAGCCTTTACGTATTTAGACATAAAACCACATTTTTATGCTTTTGAATTCAATTAAAAACGCGTACTATTTATCATGTTACTTAGTATTCGGTTTCCCCTTAGGGCCCTACCTCACCGGGATGCCATGGCGGCGTCGCCGGCTACGTATCCAAACAATTCATATTACAATGTATAACAGGTAACTCACTTGGCGACGGGTTGGCTACGTCGCCAATTTGGAAGCGTAGCCACGATTGTCGGCTCGCTATGTGGAGACTGGCGACCGTGGCGACCTGGCGACGTCGCCAGTAACATGTACACGAGCAAGCTGCGGCTCACTCACTCAGTGTCCAACCAGCCGCCAAGATGGACGCAAAATGAGTTTCAATACAAAAAGATTCATTGTAGAAATTCAAAATCGACCATGTTTATGGGATTCCGCCATAAAAAAATGTTCCGATCGTAATTTAAAAATAAAACGTTGGAACGAAATAGTTAATTTATTCAAAGAAAAAGACGAGATGACGGTGGTTTTGAAAAAACACCACTTCGACTTCGATCTGATATAAAAGGATGGACCCATAACTTCTTAGGTTTCTTCTTTTTAAACTTTTTGCGACGCACATAATAAATAAGTGCGATTTCTTCTATGCACGAAGCGTCCATTCTTGATACGAGGGAGAACTGAATTGACAGATGGTCGCCACTGGCTACTCCATTTGGCGACCGTAGGTAGCCAGAGGTAGCCATGGCTACGTAGCCGGCGACGTCGCCATGGCATCCCGGTGAGGTAGGGCCCTTAGCTCTATCTAACGGCAGTCCATATTTTTACTGCCTACATTATTTATTGAAAAACCTTTCGAATCAGAATCGTTACAATGTGTTACTATCTAAGTTGCAACGATATATGTATTGATATCGCTGGGATGGTCGTGGGATAAGTCTCTAACTCAAATTTGCGTTATTGAAAGGACCGGTCCGTAGTGCAGTGGTAACACTTCGGACTCTGAATGGAAGGTTGTGGGTTCGAATCCCGGCGGAGCACAAAAAGTATGTCATTTATATCTTCAAATTTTCTCTTCGCTGACCTTGAATGACCGGTCACCAAAAATCCATACAGCCTTACAGCAACTGGGTGTTGCTTGAGAATTGGCGCTTAAAAGTGACGACGACCAAGCTCGTAAAAAGGTCGATAGTTCAATTGGTAGAATGCTTGCATTCGATGCCGAGAGCAAGGGTTCGCTCTCAAGGTTTACTCAGCTTTTATAAAAAATGAGAACCAGCCCCCCCGGGAGCTGGGAAACCCCCACTTTAGCTGAAAGTGGTTAGTGTGAGGCCGGCCCCCTTACCCGTAAAAGTAAATAGGTCCCAAATCGCCACATGCGACCTCTTTGGGGATAACGCAGGCAAGAAGTTAGACTATATATGTAGCTTAGTTGCGTTGCGAAAGTGGTAAAAACGACGTTTTGTCCTGTCGACAATAACTTTGAACCTGATTCAACAGATGTCATTGCATGCACACTAGCATCCGCTTTTGCATGAAGGTAAACTGGCCAGACAAAATAGGTTGCATTCTTTATCACAAATCTATAAAAAATACAGCTAAAAAAAGGCTCATACGTAATGCATTCACACAAACAGGCCCATGCAAGTCAGCGTTTACACATGCTGCATGCGAACATTCAAAATAAACCTACACTCCCATGAACATCAACCTTGCAGCTCCTGCCAACTGCGATGGCATTTGCAAAAGTGAAGCAAGTTTGTACAGCATGGGGGAGGGCGGGAAACAGCCTCATACCAACCTATTTGTCAAGTACCCTACCTTTATTTTAAATCCTTAATTTAAGTTGCAAAGTTACCGGCATCTTTGTTTTCACCCCAATTTCACCCTGGTCTATTCAAAACCAAAATCAATTGACCCTTTCTTTCAGTGGCTTAAAACAAAGGCCACACAATACAAATTAAAACACTACGCAGCTAACAGCCCTGCTATAAAGGATCGGAACTAAGATACACACTCTTTCGGAATTCCAAAAAGTGTCATAGACATCTAGAGTTCCTAAAATTTGGGGAGTCTCTGGAATAAAATTCCTTAAATAAGTCACCAATCTCCGTACTTCTGCAAAACACAAACAAGTGTCATAGACCTCCGAATTTTCAAAAATTTAGAGAGCCTCCCGCACAGGATTCCATAGAAAATATATATGGAAATAACATTACTTAATAATTTCGAAGTCGCTTGTACTTTAATCTCATTAAAGTGGTCATGTTACATCAGGTTTGTAATTTAGTTAAGTAAGTCAGTTAATTACTTGCATTCTCGCTTTAACGGCCGCGTATAATGTATGAATATCGAACACTGTTTTAATGATTTCAAATCAATGAAATTTAATCACAAACGTGCAAGCTAATTTAGCGACATATTCAATTTCCTTGCTTCAGATTTGTAATTGCATCTATACGACTGAAAAATGTGGTTCATATTTTTACGACATTCATATTTTAGTTTTTGTATATTCTAACTTGCTAAGATTTAACATTTTAGGTTAATATTTAATGCACGCCCACAAGTAACACACACACGCACGCACAACTAGCACGCACACGTGACGATTCACGCTTACGCATGATACATGTATGTAAAATGAAATACTAGAATGATTTATTTGGTGAACGCTGTTTTTGTGTGAATCACACCTCAAAAGCCCTCTGCGAGCTTGGTCCAGCGAAGAGCATATTTAAAAAATGAAATATTTTTTACGCACCTCTGGGATTCGAGCCTACTACCTTCCAATCACGAGTCCGAAGTGTTAACCATTATACTCCGGGCCGGTACGAACCTACAAAATAAATCAAACCTCACATGAACATAAACCTTGCAACTCATGTAGCCTTGCCCTGAAACCGGGGGAGCATTGGTAAAAGTAAACCAAGTATTTAGAGCGGGATCTTCACTAATAGACTGGTATGAGGCTGATCCCTATGGTGTGAAAAATTGTCAATGCCATACTAGTTTTAGGAAAAAGACACGAAGGTATATGTTTATCTAAATTTTGGTTCATTAAGTACATACATTAACATATGCAGCATGTGTAAGCGCGAGCTTAGATTTTCTTAGATTTGTAAATTTATATTTTAGATATGCTATCGTTTCGCGCATTCCTTATACACGGATAGCAGCTATTATTGGAGAATATATTGAATACATACACAAGTGGTATCGTAATGTGATCGTAAAATATAAATATTACAGCTGCTCTATGATAAAACTGCTTGTGTGCAGTTCACATTTAATAGGATCAAGCCACAAATGCAGTGAAATGAAAAGACATAAAATCCTAATGACTAACTTCGTGTGAACGTGTTAGATATGATGTTTTTTAGGGTTTGGTGGCCCACACAGTAAAAGTCTATTTTATAATGTTGTAGAAGAGTATGTATGAATGATGATGATGATGATGATGATGATGATGATGATGATGATGATGATTTTTATAGCGCCGTTTCGTGACTACTGTCACTGCAAGGGCGCTTTCAGGCTTGACGCGGCGGTGAAGAAATGGGTCTTCATTCCCTTCATGAAGCTCTCGATCCCTGAAAGTGATGAATGTTGAAGAGATGAAAGAGGTATGCAAGGACAGAAAAAAAAAGAGACGCATCTGCGTAGGTACCGGCCACCCCTAGTGGAACGGCGGCAGGATACAGTAAAGTACAATAGTGTTCGCGGATTCGATTCAATTCAAATTGAGATGATTTATTTCTACACAAATTATTTCAGATACGGTTCACATATCGAGTCAAAAAATATGAAAAAACGCAACTAAGCTACACATTCGTGTAACTTCTTGCCTGCGTTTTCCCCAAAGGGGTCGCATGTGGCGATTCAGGACCTATTTATTTTTACAGGTAACGGGGCCGGCCTCACTCCAACCAATTTCAGTTAAAGTGGGGGTTTCCCAGCTCCCGGGGGGGCTGGTACTCATTTCTTGTGAAGTCTGAGTAAACCTTGAGATCGAACCCTTGCTCTCGGCATGGAATGCAAGCATTCTACCAATTGAGCTATCGATCTTTTTACGAGCTTGGTCGTCGTCGCTACAAAGCGACAATTCTCAAACAAGACCCAGTTGTTGTAAGGTTGGATGGACCTTTCAGTGACCGGTCATTGGTAAAGGCTTATGAAATTTTCAACCCAGCGAAGAGCAAATTTGAAAATATAAATGGTATATTTTTGTGCTCCGCCGGGATTTGAACCCACAACCTTCCATTCAGTGTCCGAAGTGTTACTGAACTACGGACCGGTCTTTATTTGACAAAACAATCACTTTTTTGGGCTATGTAGCCGTGGTCTGGTTGATTCATTCCGGACAGTTTCGCCCATTGCTCCGATGGGCATTATAAGCGGTTGGCTAGTCGCTGTGATCTCCTTACAGAATCTGGTGTTCTGGAAGCAACGCTAGCCTTTGAATCAGT
Source organism: Agapetus fuscipes (assembly GCA_951799405.1). Lineage (NCBI taxonomy): Eukaryota > Metazoa > Arthropoda > Insecta > Trichoptera > Glossosomatidae > Agapetus > Agapetus fuscipes. Next base: position 10,854,092 of record OX637359.1, read on the forward strand.
ATTGTTGCTGTTTTCGTGAGAAAAAAGAATCGGAAATCCGGTCCTTATTTGTTACAGTGCGGCTAAATTTCAAATTCTTGTACGAAATGTCCCACGTCCGTAATTGTAACTTTAAATCATGCAGTTTATTTAATATTTCATGTATTGAAATCAGATACTTATATGAACAGCTATAAACTTGTAATCTTGGGTAAAATTTATTATCTTGGCGTTAAGCTGCAGTAAAATTAAGATATTGATTTCTATTACATTACTGGAAGTACACGGCGTGTTTCACTCTGCAAACGGGCCTATTTATTTTCACAGTTTCGAGAGTCAGTCATAGTCACCACAGTACTTGTTTAGCTTGTGTACCTTTTGAATCAATTAAAAATCACATTCTACACAATCTGAGCGAGGGAAAAGACATAAGACACGTTAATGTGAGGACTGTTTGAATTTCCTTTGAAATCTTTATCCAGTTTTCATAAGACACATTGGTCCAGTACACATACACATATTGTTCGTGGGATATTACTAATGTTGGAGATAAGACAAACATGCACTTAGGTAACGATACGTCAAGCCTATAACTTCAAATGTAAGTTTTCATGAGATTTCGAGCTATTACGAAGTTCAACAACATACACAAATTTTTTTTTTTGGTAGTTAATTTATTATTCTTTGTTCGAAATGAAACTTCACATGATCCATCTCGAGAAGAAACTACACGTTTTCTGAACACTTGTAGATTCAGACAACGTTTTCAAAAACGTTTTCTAGAACTTAATTCTAAGCTGCAAAGATAAATGACTTTTAAGGCTCATATTGCATGCACGCCTACAATCATAGTTATACCCTACATGTGTATAGAGCAAAATAGAAACATTAATCTAACATTAACATTTTCTGGCTACCCTTGCTGGTCTCTCAGAATGACATTCGCAAAGTGAACCCATTTTTTAACAGTATGAACCTCATATCAAGAAAATATCTCTCGCCAAAGTGCATTTTTTAAAATGTCACGCTGATGATCGGCATATCCAAATAAACATAACATCGATTTTAAAAGTTCTATTTTTATAAATGAACATATATGAGATATGTTATGTGTGTGTTAAATTATATTTAAAATTTATGTTAACCTATGAAAATACAACCAAACTCTACAGCAGTGTGTATTTTATATTTAATTTTATGACTAAATCAGTTGCATTGCAAAAAAATATATATCGTCACCTTAAAGGTAAAACTGGATAAGTGCTGATTTACTGATTTGAGATATTGTAGATAAAACGTTTTATTGGGTGTAACTTCTCGTAGTAAGTCAACAAACTTGAAGGCAGTTCTCATGAAAAACTTCTATACTTCAGGGTTTTCACACTTTTATAGTGTTTTCTCTCGTAGAAATTAAGAAAAAAGGTGAATTTATTAATCTGAGAAATCAAGGTTATTATTATATTAAAAAATAACAAATTAAGCTGCTTTATTTGGTGAGCGCTGTTTTTGTGTGAATCACACCTCAAGAGTAATCTGCAAGCTTGGTCGTTGGTGAAAAAAGCTCCAATTCTCAAGCAAGACCCAGTTCCTCTAACGCTGGATGGACCTATTGGTAACCGGTCTTTGGTAAAGGCATATGAATTTTTCACCCAGTGAAGAGCATAGTTGAAATTTAAATGATATATTTTTTGTGCTCTGTAGGGATTCGAACTCACAACCATGAGTCTTAAGTGTTCAATTGATTAATTAGTTAGTATATTATCTAAGTGACAAAGATATATTTCATTTACGATTCATATTAAATGCAATCCTACAAGCAGACGCGTATAAGTTAGTGCCTACACATGCCGCATATGGATCTACAACATAAAAACCTAATCTCAAGGGAACATAAGCCCCACCAATCTTGACAACTTCCTCTGAAACAGGGGTGACATTGGCAAAGGGAATTTTTTTTTACAGTATGGGTGGTCATCCTTATACTGACCTATAAGTCAAGGAATACAAACAATTAATTACATCTAGCTTTATAAAACAAACAAACACTTGGCAAAAACAATAAGACCAAAATCTCAAAAACATCCATAAATAACGATAATTGAAAACATCAAAGCCTTTGTCTTAGCCATCTTGTCACTTTTGCAGTTTTACCTTTAAGGTCTCAATAATAATTTATTACTCATGCAGTCATGTGAAATACTTACGTAAGTATTTAGTGTTTATTATATTACGCTATGAAATCTCTCTGAATAAGGTAATGGGACTAATACATAAGATAGCCATTGGAATGCTATGCCACATCTGGCACCTCAGCGTTCGAATTATGTTTTGGTTTACGTACATGGTCATAGAAACGTGAACCAAAAAAGATTCCATTACGAATCGTATTGATGACAGAAAGATGGTATTTTTTATTTCAAGAAAATAGCTGCGTTCGAGAGCTTAATTGGTAGAAAGCTTGCGTTTTAAGCCGGAAGGCTAGGAATCGATGCTCACCAAGCGTGTGAGAAATATTTTCTGGTTTAAAGTTATTTAAAAGCTGTACAAGTAGTACCAGCTAGGTTTACATAATCTTCACCAGATAATTTTACATGTAAAATGTAAAATAATCACGGGAACTTCTGAAAATAGTTTCAAATTTGTTTAATACATCCTAAGTTCTTTGATTGATAGATTGGTATGAAGCTGACCCCCCCGCTGTAAAAACTTGGTTCAAATTTGTCAATGCCACCCCAGTTTCAGGGACTGCAGGAGATACAAAGTTCATGTTAATGTAAGGTTTTTTTTTTATTAGTACACACGCAGCATGTATGAGCGCAAATTTACACGTGCTTGCTTGTGGGCATGTATTAAATATGAGCTTTAAATGTCAATACATATTTGCAACTTATATATAGAACCTACGCTTTTAAGCACAGAGCAAACATTCACTTTTTACGTTTTTTTGACACCTTTGTCGATAGTTTGCATACATCACATACATATTTAACATTGTTTTGTTGAAGATACTGCATGGTATGAAAACATAATATTCTAACATTTTTTTTATTTACAACATTTTGTGTTTTGCGATTATTTGTGTTAACTCTACAGTATTATTACTTTTCTGTTTACGTAATACTTTTTTAAATCTGAATATGAACTGACGATTATTGAGGTGCCATTTAAGCTTTCGCCACCGAACAGATGTGTGTGAATGATAATAAATAAATGAACTTATGGAAACACTAAGAATAATCTGGCATATAATACAAGTAATGTGGCATATAACGGCATATAGAAGATATAGAATAGCGGGTAGGCACACAATTTTCAAAAGTTTTTCTTGTCGGTAAAAAAATCCGTCTACGCCCTACGAAATATAGAATGCCAGATCCACGGGCCGCACAGAAAAGCTTGCCGGGCCGCAGGTTGAGTATGGCTGGTCTAGCTGCTAGCATATCGAAACCTTAAAGGTAAAACTGAATAAGTACTGATTCACTGATTTGAGAAATAGTGGAAAAAACATTTTATTGTGAGTAACTTCTCATAGTAAGTAAACTAATTATAAGAAAACGCTCATTATAAACTTAGTAACTACAGGATTTTAACACTTTTGTAGTGTTTTCTGTCGGAAAAAATAGGAAAAATGGTGCATTTATCTGAGTAAGCCATGTTGGCTTAATATTCAGTTTTATCTTTAAGGTGTCGATAAAAAAGATGTATGTTGCAAAGAACAGTATATAGTTGATATTGGTATACTGACATTTCAGGCTCATATTTAATGCATGCCAACAAGCAGACACATTTAATTTCGTACTTACAAATACTGCATGTGTACCTACTAACAAACTTAACCAATCTAATCTAATCTAATCTAAGCTGCAAAGATATATATCATTTAAGATTTATATTAAATGCATTCCCACAAGCAGACATGTATAATTTCGCGCTAACACATGCCGCATGTGGACCTACAATATAAAAACCCAATCTTAAATGAACATAAGCCCTGCAACTCTTGCCGTCCTTCCCTGAAACAGGGGTGACATTGGCAAAGTGAACCAATTTTTTATATTATGGGTGGTCAGCCGCATAACAACCTATAAGTCAAGGAACATACATGACAAATTACATTTTTTTTAATCAATTAATAACAATATATACATGGACATAAAAAACTAAATCATAATACCAATTTCACTTTAACAAACCCTAGCCGCCAACATCACAGATCAACCGCCATTTCTTTCTATCCTTGCATACTTCTTTCATTTCCTCCAGAGTCATAACCTTCTTCATACAAGCTCTTCTTTTATTATGACTCTGGATATTCCATTCATTCGCAATTTCGGATATTTGGTCCATGCATACCTTTCTCGGTCTTCCTCTACAACGACATCCATCTATTCTACCAACATATACTTTCTTCGTCAGTCTTTCCTCATTCATTCTCTCCATATGCCCAAACCATCTTAACAAACTTCTTTTAATCTTCACTTTCACACTTTCTTTTGCACCACATTCTTTTCTTACAAAATCATTCCTCACCCTGTCACTCCGTTTTTTCCCAATCATACTTCTTAGAAAGTCCATTTCAACATTATGGACCAAACCTCAAGTAAACATAAACCTAGCGTCTTCTGCGACCGTTCCCTGAAACCGGGGTGGCAATGGCAAAAATGAACCAAGCTTAAACCTATCATTCAAGGAAGAGTCTATAAATCTATAATCTTAGTTGCAAAGATATATTAACATTTAAAGCTCATATCAAATGCATGCCCACAAACAAACAAGTGTAGTTCGCGCTTACAAATGCTGAATGTGTACTTACGAATAAAATCCAAACCTCAAATGAACATAAACCCTACAAGTTTTGCCGACCTTCCCTGACACAGGAGTGACATTGGCAAAGTGAACTATTTTTTACAGTATGAGGGGTCAGCCTCATACCAACCTATAAGTCAAGGCATAGTGTGAGTGCATAAAATAGAAATGCATTAAAAATAGCTGAGGAAGAAATGAACCAAGAGGAATACGTCAGGATAAAAATAAGTGGATGGCGCTCTGCAGAGGTCCTAGCCACCCTTAGTGAAACGGTAACAGCGCGCCAGTTACAGTAACAGTAAGCGTGTAATGTTATGCACAATAAGTTTTATATAAGAAACATAAAAAGTGAAGTAAAGAAAAAGAATGTCAAGTTGAAATCGGTGTAAGTACTACGAGTACCTACTCAGAAAACAAATAACTGCTCGAGTGGATAATGCAGGTAAAACAGATTGCAATGCTGTTTAGGTATTATTTATTTCTGTTGGCTTGTATGGACTAATCGCTGCAACGAAAAGGTTAGAAAATTGTACAACGTGCCTACGACACATCGGTATATATCTAGTGTCTAGTCTTATCTAATCTAATCTAATCTAATCTAATCTAATCTTATTTTGCAAAGATATCGCACGTTTAATAATAAAGAGCAATAACTCAAAAAACATGAATGTTGGGAAATCACGTTTGAAGTTTAGATAACCAGTACAACTTGTATGGGATGAAAAAGGCGGCCGATGTTTTATCTCGGTCATATTCGTCCAAATTGAACGGCTGTCGCATTCTACCTATTCTTCTCGCATTGTTCTTGCGTTTTATTACAAAATCTCGATTTTCTCAATTTTCGAGTTATTTCTCTTTATTATTAAACGTGCGATATGTTAAATTGGAGATTGACATTACATGCATTTTCACAAGCAGACACACCGTAGTATGCTCAAACCCTCCTCGTACCCGTCCTGTATGTATGTGTCAGAAGGACCCACAGCACATGGACGCTCATGCAAAGCTATATATTTTCTCAAGTGGCGAAAGGCCTTCCCGTGAAGTGAAAGCAACGGCACGACAAAACAAGAACCTCTAGGTCAGAGGCGTGCCCATGACTCTAAAAGTAAATGGTTCGATGTTACTGAAGCTAGTAGCATACCTCGGGTGGCACTCCGTGTGGGATTGTTGCTAGATCACGAGTAGCGTGAATAATGATACACATAATACGACAAGTTCGCGCTTGCACATGCCGCATGTGAACCTGCAACATAAAAAACAAATCTCAAATGGACACACACCCTATAGCTCTTGCCGTCCTTCCCTGAAACAGGGGTGACATTGGTAAAGTGAACCGTTTTTACAGCATGGGTGGTCAGCCGCATACCAACCTATAAGTCAAGGAACAATGATGATAATATTATAAATCTTCATTACACATTTTTTTTAAATAACAGAAACTACAATTCTTACTCTCTCATTTGACTAGCCTTCTACATTCCGATATGTATACAATGCTTTAGGTCTTCACGCTTGAACTGCTCTCCTGACCTCCACTAGATCTACATTATTTTATATGTTAACCAACACTTGCGCTTACTATCCAGTTGACTGGACTAGCCACTTGACTCCAGCGCTCACTAGCCGATAAATGGTACAAAATTTGCATTGTATACTAACCATACATATACATAAAATACGACACAGTATTTAAATCAAAATAGCTGCAATTCTATTTTCTTATACTAAGTGCATTTTTTATAAGTATGAGGTTGACCACTTAAACTGCAAAATGGGTGCACTTAACCAATGACACCTCTGTTTCAGAAAGAGCAGAAAGAGTGCCATGGTTTATACATATTTGTGATTTAGGTTTTCATTTTGTAAGTACACTTGCAGCATGTGTGAGAGAAAACTTACACGTGTCTGCTTGTAGTCATGTTGTCTCCTTAATGCTTGCTTGTCTTATATCCACCAGAGGCTTATATCACATGAGCAATGTTTGTGAGAGAACTAGACCAATGTGTCTTATGAAAACTGGAAATTGATTTTACTTATATTTACAACAGCTCTCACATTATCGTGTTTAACGTTTTTCCTTAGATCAGATTGTGCAGAATGTGATTCTGTAGAAAATTTCATTTAATGGTCATCTTTGAATCAAATGGTTGATAAGCCAAACAAGCACTGATGGGATAATGTGTTTAATATGAATCTTAAAGGTACAACTAAGTTTTCATAAAAAAAAAAAATTCAACGCATAATGTATAGAAAATAAGTATTTATGGATATTAACAAAAAAAAATTTGAATATTTTTGCGTCTCAAATGCTTAGTACTTTTCAAAATTTGAATTACTAATTAATCAATAAACACAACTGATTTTTTTGATAGGCATCACTATTATACTAAAAAAAAACATTAAAAAAATTAAACATTAAAAATTATGGTGTGGTATGTCCAAGAAGTTGAGTGACCAACTTGATTCTGTGCAAAGGAGGGCAGTGAGGTTGATCAATGATCCTTCTCTGACATCCGATCTGCAGCCGCTCCAGCACAGAAGAAAGGTTGGAATGCTCAGTCTTTTTTATCGATATTACCACGGAGCTTGTTCTAATGAGCTCCATTCATTAATCCCTCCCCCTCTCATTTCAGAAAGGGAAACTCGTAGTACGACTCTCATTCATCCCTTTGCAGTCGATCTCAAAACTATGAGAACTTGGCGTTTTCATGACTCATTCCTTTGCCAAACTGCCCGCTTATGGAATGGTCTACCAGTATCTGTGTTCCCTTCCCAATTTAATCCGGTTTTATTCAAAACCAACATCAATCACCACTTCCTTGCAGCGCCTCACGACAGAACCAAGAACTCAAGCAACACCTCTGCGGCACCCTTCCAGGGTGACATAGACCCCCAAGACTCTCAAGAATTGGGGAGCCTCCCGCACAGGATTCCTTAAAAAAAAAAAAAACAATATTTTTAGGGTACGTACCCGTCTAAACTCAGGTTGAATTATTTTTTTGTATTCCATTTGAAAGTTCTTTGGACTAAGTCAACTTGGGTCATGTTTACACTAATGAAGTCATTTCCCGTCGGTGTTTGACCGAGGATGAACCAGAGATGATCTCGGGACCAGATATGCTAATGCAACAGAATCACCTGTCGATACATTATCTCAACACTCTCTCTGTATGGCTCTGCGTAGTTTTAGTTGTACATACATTGATCGTAAAATACATTTAATGTCGTGTAAAACAGGGATATAAAACATTGTAAAAGGTTTTTTCTTTCAAGTATATTTCTTATAATTTTAACATGCTTTTTGCATAGTCTTTATTTAAAAAAAAAAATGCAACTTAGACACGATATATGTAGGTTCGGTCGATAAGAGCATTCCATGCCGTGAGCTCGAATTCGAATCCCGCCCAGGGAGTCAGAAATTATTTCCTATTTTCGGTGTTTATTTCAAACCCCAAAATAAAATACCGGCAAGGTTTACTCAGCCTTCACAAGAAATAAGTACCAGCCCTCTCGGGAGCTGGGAAACCCCCATTTCAACTGAAGTGGTTGGCGTAAGGCCAGCCCCCTTACCTGTAAAAATAAAAAGGTTCAACTCGCCACATGCGACCCCTTCGGAGATAACGGTAAGAAGTTACACTATATGTGTAGCTTAGTTGCGTTAGTTGCGTTTATATCAAGTGGACTCATAATTTTATGTTAAGAACTTTTTATCGGCTGGCAAACTTCAAACTTGTATGGGACTACGGTCCTTAAAAAAATTTATTGTCCTTTTGACAATTATATTAATTTTTAAAACTGAACAATTTCAAAACTTAATTTAATCGGATATTTAACGAACCGTTTAGAGAGAACTTACATCATTCTCGACGTTTCGTCAGCGACGTAGCCGACGTCTTCAGGAGAACATCCTCTCTGTACGGCGACTGAGGATGAACTGAATTTGAAAAACACTTTGAAATTGTTCAGTTTTAAAGATTAATATAATTGTCAAAATGTCAAACGACCGTAATTCTAACTTAAGCCTAACTATTATTGTCTTTTTCCCTAGCAGCCTGGCCGTGTGACGTCACAATTTTGGCCAACGTCAATTCAAGTGCGGACGTCATTGAAAATTATCGCTCCTTTCATATTTCAGTATGATAAAGATTGAGAGAGAGGACAGCATTTAACAATAAAGTTCTTTTAATTTAATTTTTTTTTTCTCTCCACATAGTTGTCGGGGAGCTTACATTATTGTAAACGTTTCGCTGGCGTTTTAGCCAACGTTTTCAGGAAGCTCACCCTTTTGCAAGAATATTAAGGATTAACTCACTTCTATCTATCAATTCTAAGCTGCAAAGATATATATCGTTTAAGATTTTATTTAATGCATTCCCACAAGCAGACATGTATAATTTCGCGCTAACACATGCCGCATGTGGACCTACAATATAAAAACCTAATCTCAAATGAACATAAGCCCTGCAACTCTTGCCGTCCTTCCCTAAAACAGGGGTGACATTGACAAAGTGAACCATTTTTTTTACAGTATGGGTGGTCAGCCACATACCAACCTATAAGTCAAGGAACTATAATCCGTAATATAAGTTCCAAAGATGAATTGACATTTAAGGCTCCTAAATAATGTATGTATATAAATCATACGCGAGCAAGTGTACATAAGTTCGAACTTACGCATTCTGCATATAGCCACCTTAAAGTTACAACTGATTAAGAGCGCTCTCGAATATTTTTAATTTTAAAATCTGCGTTCGCTTAATACCTATCTATGCCACAGCCGCGCGCTCGGAGCTCTTATTTTGTAGTTTTTGAAAGGTACGTATATTAACTTATAATATCTGTGGACTAGAAATTATTTTAACCAAAAAAGACATATATATATATGTCTCAACTTACTTACGAAAATGGTCATTAGTAATAAAAATAACAAAGAACTTCACAGTTGCATTTCATTAGTAATAAAAATAACAAAGAACTTCACAGTTGCATTTCCATGTGTACAAAAAACTCGGCACAACGAAAAAAAAATCTTGAATGTTGGTGCCATTTCAAATAACGGCTGCCGACTAGACCGGAAATAACTAGAGTTGACAGATAACACACGTTATAAATATTGTGATCGCCAAAGTCGTGGCAATATTTCATATTTCATATTTAACTTTATCACTCATTTCATTATAACCACTGCAACGTGTGACAGGAGAGAAACGCAAGTGGTAGCATGTCGCTGCCTTTGTTCTTGTTTGCCGTAGAGACCATTAAGCTAATTTTACATGAGCAATTTTTGCATGTGTACTGGACCAATGTGTCTTATGAAAACAGGAAATTGATTTCAAAAATATTTAAAACAACTCTCACATTACGAATTTTACGCTTATTCTTAGCTCAGATTGTGAAGAATTTTATTCTTATGACAACTGCAGTATGTATCAAATCAGCACGTTAGTTTCCGCTCCTCTATGTTATTACTCATAGTAGCTTGCAGTACACTTTTTGGCAGCCATTTTTTTATGTCGGTCAGATAGACTCAACCTTTTCCATCCTTCAACATCAAAACTAAAAATGTTCAACAATAAATCAATAGTTTCGCAAATTATATTTTTAGTAATAATAATATCAGGATGATTTTTGCGAGCGCTGTTTTTGTGTAAATCACACCCCAAGAGCCCCCAGCGAGCTTGGTCGTCGCTAAAGAAAGCGTCGATTCTCAATCAAGACCAAGTTGCTGTAGGGCTGGATGAACTTTGGTGACGGGTCTTGGTAATGGTTTGTGTATTTCCACTTTATTAATTCATTAGAACTTTGAAAAACATTAAATAAAAAAAAAACTAGTTTTTAGTTACTCGTAAGCGTAACTACAGATGTTATGGATATGTGAAGGTTCCAAGGAATTTTATGAAAAAAGTGGTCAATATAGTGCATACACGCAGAATTTCTTAGTAAATATTTAGTTTTTACATACTGTAAAATTGCGTTTCCTTTCTCGCAATTTCGCTTTCTTGATGACTAAAATTATTTTTTAGCGTAAAATCCGTAGGAAGTAGAATGTCGACCGATTATTTCTAAAATAGTAATTTCTAAGTTAAGTATCAAAGTCTTAATCTAAATTAAAGTTGCAAAGATATATATCATTTCAGATTCATATTAAATACATTCCCACAAGCACACACATAGAAGTTGAACATAAGCCCTGCAACTTTTGCCGACCTTCCCAGAAACAGGGGTGACATTAGCAAAGTTAACCATCTTTGTACAGTATGGGTGGTCAGCTTCATACCAACCTATAAGTCAAGGAATGTATTATTAAGAAATTGTTGATTGCAAAAAATAATATTTTTGTAAAAATGTAACATGGAAAATCGTAAAATGTTATCGCTTCGAAAATGTTGCATATCACTTGCCGACGAAATAAAGGTTTTTTATGAGATAGTTTTAGCGAAAAAAAAAAAGTGCCGCAGGTCCCGCCTTCTGTGAGCGTTGGCGCTCGACTAAGGTTTACCCCGCGAATCTCGCATTTAAAAGCCATTTGTAAAATAATAATAAAAAATACATCTTGTGAAATAAAAAATTTGAAAAAAAATACAACTAAGCTCAAGATTATATTGTTCAATATTTGAAAATAATTGGGCACAAATAACCATTTTTTGAGATTTTTTTCGAAGATACAATGTACACTTTTTTGTCCGTTTTTGCTTCTAGATTTTTTTTTAATTCAGTTTTCTTCATCTGAATCACATTTTAAATCACACCACGAACTAAAACAGGATATAAAGTATATTTGTAATTTTTTTTTAGATTTCAAAACACCACCAATTTACAGAAAAACTGGTTCAAAAATTGTTTGTTTTCCACTTACCGCAAGAAGGTGTTCGTAATTTTTATTTTTTCAAGTAATAAAAGCGTTTATAGACATATATTATTTGATGCATATTGCAAATGAAATGTTTAACTAACACTTAAAGTTATCAAAAATTTATATTTGTCCATATTTATTGAAAAAAAACCACGTCAAAAACTGTGTTTTCGAGAAATTTCCTAGCACCCTCTTAATTGCCGATTCACTGATTTGAGAAATGATGGATTTAACAATTTATTGGGAATAATATCAAATAGTAAGTGAACATACTCATGACAAACTTTTATACTATAGAATTTTCATACTTTTGTAGTGTTTTCTCTCGTAGAAAATAGGAAAAAAGCTGCATTTATCTGAGGAACCCATTTTAGATTTAAATGTTACTTATTCAGTTCAACCTTTTAAGTATCGATATGCACTAATACAAAATAAACCATACTTCTAATAAACGATAGCCCTGCAACTTTTGCCGACCTTCCCTGTAACATCAAAGATATATACTTATATTGACCGGTCCGTAGTCCAGGTGGTAACACTTCGGACTCGTAACTGGAAGGTCGTGGGTTCGAAACCCGGCGGAGCACAAAAAATATACTATTTATATTTTCAAATTTGCTCTTCGCTGGGTTGAAAAATTCATAAACCTTTACCAAAGACCGGTCATGAAAAGGTCCATCGAGCTTTACAACAACTGGGTCTTGCTTGAGAATTGGCGCTTTCTACAGCGACGACCAAGCTCGCAGAGGGCTCTTGAGGTGTGATACACACAAAAACAGCGCTCACCAAATAAATCAGCCAAATTTTTTTTTTTTTTTAATTAACTGGATGGTTGCCCATGAATGCCTGTTATGAACAAGGTGATTTTTTTTTTTGAATGAGATCGCAGAACACGACTAACTAATTGGTACACAAAGCGTTTGTAAACATATTTATCATCAGGAATAAAAGTACCAGCCTTTTTACCTTCACTGGGAGACTTGTATTGAAACAAATGCGGCGAACTAACAGTTTTCTCAAAAATAAAATAAATGTACGAAGGAGATTATATTTACTTTTTTTCCGTAGATTAAAGACATTTTTAACAGGTCATAGACATATCTTATTTTTTTTTATTTCGGCTAAGTCCTAAGACTCCGCATTTCAAAAATCAATTTCTTCAAAGCAATAACACGTCAATTATAGTAACAACGGTTTGGCCAGGCCGGTGCGTCACCAAACGCCGACCAATCAGCGCATTGGGTGAAGTTTTGTCAAGGATCTGACAGAGGCAGCAGAACTTTATTACCAGATACTGGTGCATAAATCTAAGCCTGACCAAAAACCTCAATAATAATAATAATACAAAATTAGGATGATTTATTTGGTGAGCGCTGTTTGTGTGAATCACGCCTCAAGAGCCCTGTGCGAGCTTGGTCGCCGCAATAGAGAGCGCCGATTCTTTAGCAAGACCCAGTTGCTGTAAGGCTGGATGGACCTTTGGTTACCGGTCTTTGGTAAAGGTATTTGAATTTTTGAACCCAGCAAAGACCATGTTTGAAAATATAAATTGTATATTTTTGTGCTCCGTCGGACTTCGAACCCACAACCTTCCATTTACGACGCCAAAGCACTACCACTAGACTGCGGACCGGTCGAAATGTTTTTCTTCCATTCCATCACCTTCCATTCCTTTCCTTGACTGATAGGTTGGTATGCGGCTGACCCCCCATACTGTAAAAAATGGTTCACTTTGCCAATGTCACCCCTGCTTTAGGGAAGGTCGGCAAGAGTTGCAGGGCTTATGTTCATTTGAGATTGGTTTTTTAAATATTGTAGGTCCACATGCGGCATGTGTAAGCGCGAAATTATGCGTGTCTGCCTGTGGGAATGCATTTAATATGAATCTCAAATGATGCATATCTTTGCAGCTTAGATTTAGATTAGATTTGGATTAGATCAAAGTAATGAAACCGAAATATAAATGAGAAAAATCTGTACGACAATTAAACTGCAGTTGGGTAACCCTTCAAACGTATTTGAGACTAGTTTTGAAACAATATTTTTATTGACAACATTAGGTAGTAAAGGTTGTGCCGATAAATGGGAATGTAGTATTTTTTACACAAAGCCCGAGTTGCATTACATTAATTGGAAATGTGTAGTAATTGTGAGTGTGTTGTGTACTATGGCGCATGTACACTTTCATGTCCATGGTTTTATCGGTCATGGCGGTCTCCCCGCTCCCCGCATGAATATGTTGGGCCGTCACTGGACTATCCTTTTCAGACACCTGTCATGGTTCATCCTCAGACTTTCTCAGTCCACTCCTGGGAGTAGGTCTCTTCCAATCTTCTCCATTCCTGTCTATAGGCTGCTGTGTTCAGCCATCCTCTGCCTGTAGTTGATGATGATGATTGATGATGATGAGTTGATGATTTTTTTATAGCGCCGTTTCGTGATGTAATCCCTCCAAGGGCGCTTGTGCAAACGATGCCAGAAATTTGCTTGTCTTCAGTGCATTCCGGAACTTTCCATGGTCCTCTAGCTCTCTCACATGATGTGGCAGGTGGTTCCAGGCCAGAGGACCAGCAACTGCAAATGCACGCTCTCCAAACATTGTGTTAACTCTAATAGTGTCGGTAATGAAATCAGGAAGACTCCAGTGGACCGGACATGTAACACGTGCAGACTCCAGGATCATCAGAACTGTCTTGGATGGTGCTCCCTTAGGTGTTAGACCACCTAAGTTCTATCTGTTTGAAGACCTGTCAATCCAAGATGGCCCCAAGTGAGCAGCTGATTAGTTTTTATGCAAATATTACCAATATTCGGTAGGTAAGAATTATCGTGGTGATGAGATTTCCAGCCCTGGAGGATTGTGGTGCGGGAGGCCCTGAGCCTTCAAAGCTTATGAGCCAGGAGAAGAAAGATAGTAAGTTAAGTATTCATTTTCGCGTCATTGTCACTTTTCACATTCATTTCATGAGTATGCGGCAGTTATTTGGGCGACACTGCGTCGCTGGCATTACAGACACTGGAAGGTGTTTAACATGTGATTCGTTATTTGGCCATGACTCGTTGTGGCCACTAACATACTGCGCGTTGCATGTTCTTGCAGCCGACATATTGGTCGCTGAATGTTCTCGCAAGTAACATATTGGTCCAGAGTGCTACACAATATAAAAAATAATGTTTATGACTTGCGGTTTGCTCGGAGCTGTAATCCGTGAAATCATGGTTGACTCTACCGGTATTGGAAAACGTAATCCCAGTTTTTATTGACGACAAAAAAATGGTGCACTTAAATTTTGAATAGGATGATTTATTTGGTGTGCGCTTTTTTGTGTGGATCTGAATGGATCTTTAGTGACAGGTCTTCATAAAGTAAAAAATATTTTTTAACCCAGGAACGCAACTAAGGTACACATACAATGGAACTTCTTGCCTGCGTTATCTCCTAGCGACCCCTGCGAAGGGTCGCATGTGGCGATACTGGACCTATTTATTTTTAGGGGTGAGGGGGCCGGCCTCACACCAACCACTTCAGTTGCCTGAGTACAGAATAATAATTATTATGAAAATGTCGAAAAATTTTCTTCACCGTAGTCCAGTGGTAGCACTTCGGACTCGTAAATGGAAGGTTGTGGGTTAGAATCTCGGCGGAGCACAAAAAACATACCATTTATATTTTCAAATATGCTCTTCACTCGTAATACTGAGTAATAAGCTTGCATTCTATGCAGAGAGCAAGGGTTCGATCCCCACCAAAGTGTCAGAAATGAATTCCCGTTTCTGGGTTTATTTCAAACCCAAATACCGGAAAGGTGTACCACCTACTCAGCCTTCACAAGAAATGAGTACCAGCCAGTAACCAGTTGGAGCTGAGAAACCTCTACTTCAACTTTAGGCCGGCCCTTTTACCTGTAAAATAAATAGGTTCCTCTCGCCACATGCAATCCACACAAAGAAGAAATTGTGTAGTATAATAGCGTAGTGGATGATAATTCTCAGTAGTGCAGTAAACGATCGGACAAGACGAAAAACAAACAAAACCGGTATTCTTTTTTTGATACGGTATTCAATTTTGCAGACCCTGCTCCGAGCCAGATGCATACACTCTCATTCGTTTTATTGCGAGCATTTCCAAGACAATGTAAAACAATACAATTGAATTGTAATAAGGTGTGTAAGAGGCAGGCGGGTGAGTACGTATGTACGCTATCTGTAGGTCATTTTCAATTAAGCGTTTCCGCCTTTCCATATCGGCATCTACTCTCCATGCACGGTGCTTGGATTCATTTCGACACCTCTAGTTCTGTGGATGAAAGCGAACATTCTAAATGTACATCTATTCTTCTTTAATGGGGCTAACATGCTAGCTGGACAAAATTTTGTCTAATGGACTCATTTTGTCCAGCTAGCATGTTCTAGACGACACACTGTGCGCTTGACTTGTGATGGGTTGGCAAGCGTGTGGAAGCCCCATAAGGTTTCGTTTGATGATGTCGATGAATTGATGTTTTCCTTCTAATCTAATCTAATCTAATCTAAGCTGAAAAAATATATATATATCATTTAGGAGTTATATAAAATGCATTCCCACAAGCAGACATGTATAATTTTGCGCTAACACATGCCGCATGTGGACCTACAATATAAAAACCCAATCTCAAATGAACATAAGCCCTGCAATTCTTGCCGTCCTTCCCTGAAACAGGGGTGACATTGGTAAAGTGAACCATTTTTTACAGTATGAGTGGTCAGCTACATACCAACCTATGAGTCAAGGAAAGTACCGTTTCAGGATGCAGTTACTCGAAGGGCACTCCTGCAAATGATGCCAGAAATTTGCTTGTTTTTAATGCATTCTGTAGTATGCAAAGGTACTCTATGGCAATGGAGAGATGAATTGAATCGTTCGAGATGTGTGTCTACCGAAAAATGATTCGGATCCCGTTGGCGTGATTGAGTCACCAATGAAGAAGTCCTCTGCAATATGCGCACCACAACTTCGGTACTTCGGTCATGTTGTGAGAAATGAGAAATACCGCCTTCTTCATCTTATTATACAGGGTAAGATTGAGGTGAAAAGAACTCAGGGACGCAGAAGGAAACCTATTCTTTTGAAGATAAGCATCATCAAGGGTATTGTAACTTTGGATTCTGAGACTCGAAACAGGTACTTGATGCTTCTGACGAACCACTGTCCCAAATTTTCCAGCCACAATGCCCTTCGGTGTCCCTGAGATCTTCTCCCCTCAATCTAACCCTGTATGATAAAATGAACAAGAGGGTATATTTTCCCATTTCTCAAAATGTGACCGAAGTAATAATAATAATAATAATAAACCCGGAACCAAAAAATCAAGCATCAATAATAAACTTTATAGTACACCACAAATAAATTACATTTATATTATAAACAAAAGAGACATAATATGTACAATGGGCGGTCTTATCGCACATGGCGATATCTTACAGACAACCTTAAGTAGAAGCTGAAGTACATCAGCTTCCTCTGCTCAATGGTTGGCAGAAGTTCCTTTTGTGGAATACATTCTTCATTGGTGACCCGTTCCCGCCAAGAGATTCAAAAGAAACATCTCGAGCGCTTCAATTAGTTCAGAGACACCAATAATTCTATATCCACAACGAAAACCAGAACAAAAACACTTTTAACCATCTTTGTGGTACGCGTATAGTCCAGATTATATTTATTTAACTTTGCTTTGGTGGCGTACCAAGTGAAAGTGTACAAATTTTTACACGATGGGTGGTCAGTCTCGTGCCGTCCCATCAGCTGAGCAACAGTAAATTTAAAACAAACAAAACAAAGCTAGACAAAGCTTTCCATGAGGAAATGTTGAAACAATGCTCTTTATGATATTATTGTACAATAACTGGGTGAAGACCACACACAGGGGGACCTGACATTTGAAATATCCGACACACATAGCGTGTAAGTATCTAATATGAACATTCTTCAATGCATACATCATGGGGCGTTTTAAAATCGTACAATTGAAATGAAACATCTATAATCTTTAATCTAAGTTTTTGTTTTTTTTTTTTTTTTTTTTTTTTTTTTTATAAGCTACACATATAGTGTAACTTCTTGCCGCGTTATCCCCGAAGGGGTCGCATGTGGCGAGTTGAACCTATTTATTTTTACAGATAAGGGGGCCGGCCTTACGCCAACCACTCCAGTTGAAGTGGGGGTTTCCCAGCTCCCGAGGGGGCTGGTACTCATTTCTTATGAAGGCTGAGTAAACCTTGCCGGTATTTTTATTATGGGGTTTGAAATAAACACCGAAATAGGAAATCATTTCTGACACCCTCCTCAGTGGGATTCGAACCCGAGCTCACGGGGTAGAAGGCAAGCACTCTACCAACTGAGCTATCGACCGGCTGCAAAAAAGTTGCAAGGATATATTTATTCAAAGCTCTCAGATGTATGCCCACAAACAAACACGTGTAGTTCGCGCTTACAAATGCTGATTGTGTACTTACAAATAAAATCCAAACCTCAAATGAACATAAGCCCTGCAACTCTTGCCGACATTCCCTGAAACAGGAGTGAAATTGGCAAAGTGAACCATTTTTTACAGTATGGGTGGTCAGCCTTATACCAACCTATAAGTCAAGGAATAATATGGTATTCTATATTTATGGTGCTATATAAAATGGTTCACTTTGCCAATGTCACCCCTGTTTCAGGGAAGGTCGGCAAGAGTTGCAGGGCTTATGTTCATTTGAGATTGGGTTTTTATATTGTAGGTCCACATGAGGCATGTGTGAGCGCGAAATTATGCGTGTATGCTTGTGGGAATGCATTTAATATGAATCTCAAATGATACATACCTTTGCAACTTAGATTAAAATTAGATACGAGTATCTCATTTGTTAGATTTTTCACTGGTCCGACAATGGCTAGACGTGCTTGAATAGCGATCCTGCCTCCGCAAAAATATATATCGACGATTAAAATGCAATAGGGCATAAGCGACAAAAACTAAATTGTTCCGGAGAGCAGTTTTTTTAAGTTTGAGATTGCAGAAAAATGGCTTAACTTTTTTTTTTATCATATCGTTAAAATCAAAACAGCTCTAAAATAAAAATAAAATAAAGGCATTTATTGGCATTCCTATTAATGTGGTTTTACGAATTTTTTTTATGTCGCAAGCGCCTTTAGGACAAAACAGGTCAAAATCGAGTCGGTTACACCAAAACCATACCTCGAAAATGCAGTTGTTTGCTTGGACATACAAAATAATCATCGTAGAGCTATGGGAGTTAGCACATTAGAAAAAGCGAAAATTTTAACTAGGTTATCATTCATAGCTCATTTTCACCCAAAACGTCGCTTAGCCCTTCTTCCTTTTAAACGTCGCGTCGATATATTGTTTTTGTAAGAAATCCTGTGCGGGAGACTCCCTAGATTTCAGAGACTCTAGGGGTCTATGACGATTGTTGTAGTGCCGCAGAGGTGTTTACGAGCTTCGTCGTCACTACAAAGCGCCAATACGATGGACCTTTAGTGACTGATTTTTGGTAAAGGTTGAATGATTTTTTCAACCCAGCGAAGAACATATTTGAAAATAAAAATGGTAATTTTTTTGTGCTCCGCCGGGATTCGAACCCACAACCTTCCATTCACGAGTCCAAAGTGCTGCCACTGGACTATGGACCGGTGAGCGTGGGTTTTTTGTGAACCACACCTCAAGAACCCTATAGAAGCCTGGTCGTTGCTATAGAAAGCGCCAATGCTCAAGCAAGGCTCAGTTGCTGCAAGGCTAGATGGACCTATGGTGGCCGGTCTTTGGTAAAGGTAGATTAATTTGTTAACCCAGCAAAGAGCATATTTGAAAAAATAAATCTTTTTTATTTTCACTGGCTTCTGAGTCCGAAGCTTTAACCACTAGACATCGGTCATATATGTGTAGATATGCCTCAAAAAAACAGATAAACATTAATGTATGTTGAAGTACATATAAACGTTGCCCATTTAAGATAACAGAGTTCGTATCTCGAGCAACGTATGCAACATGAAATGCTTTTAACTCTGTGATAATTAATCACTATTTAATGTTATCTCATTATCATAATGCAGTAAAACGCTTTGGTATTCGACTGCTTTGATATTCGAACATTTAAGTTTTTAAAAGCTTATTTATTTCATACTTTTTTTAAACAGACTTATGAAGAGGAATGTACCATATGCACTGATTTAAAAAGAACAAAAAATCATTTTTGCAATTATATTTGTGAAGATGAATGCAGTTCACCAATCTATTTTGCCTGCCAGAAGAAGGTATTAACATAATCTATTAAAAATTAATTTAATAGTTTTAGTGAATAATTAGTTAAAA
Organism: Agapetus fuscipes; assembly: GCA_951799405.1. Lineage (NCBI taxonomy): Eukaryota > Metazoa > Arthropoda > Insecta > Trichoptera > Glossosomatidae > Agapetus > Agapetus fuscipes. Next base: position 10,874,084 of record OX637359.1, read on the forward strand.
ACTACCAACCTACTAGGCTGGTATGTGGCTGACCACCCATGCCGGGAGGAAATGGTTCACTTTTCCCATGTCACCCTGTTTCATTAAAGTTTCAGTGAAGGTCGGCAAAAGTTGCATGGTGTATGTTAATTTGAGATTTGGATTTTTATGTTATAGGTTCACATGCAAGCGCGAACTTATGCCTACGTGTTTGCTTGTGAAAATGCATATAATGTGAATCCCCACTGTTACATATTATTGCAATTTAGATAAGATTAGACTAGATGAGACCAAATGGCATATTTTTAACCAGGATTGAAGTAATTGTCGATAGGACATGACGCAGGCGGGGCTCGACCCAGCATAAGTGTCAATAACACAAATGCGAGCGCCAACGCATTATCCCCTTGAGCATCCAATCGACAAAACAGTGGTCCTTTACCAAAGATCGATCATCTAATCTAATCTAATCTAAGTTGCAAAGATATGTTACATTAGAGATTCACATTACATGCATTCTCACAACCAGACACGTACAAGTTCGCGCTTGCACGTGCCTCATGTGAACCTACAACATAAAAACCAAATCTCAAATGGACATACACCCTGCAACTCTTGCCGTCCTTCCCTGTAACAGGGGTGACATTGGCAAAGTGAACCATTTTTACAGCATGGGTGGTCAGCCGCATACCAACCTTTAAGTCAAGGAACTATCAAGGATCACCACAGGAAAATCTTATTTTGGTCGAAAAGGACTGTAGCAATATAGATTGCAGGTAATTTTAAGGTTAACAAATTAGTGGTTAACAATTGATATAACCTAGAAGTTAATACTAACAATATGTTTTATGGTTCAATTAAGGACATCCACTTGTAATCTAGATGTTGTGGGCTCGATTTCCGTCGGAGCAAAAACAAAACAACATAAATTTAATTATCGAAATATGTTCTTCCCCGGGCTGAAGAATTCCTCTGCTTTTATCAAAGACTGGTCACCAAAGTTCTATTCATCTTTAGAGCAACTGAATTGGCGCTTTGTATAGCAACGATCAAGCTCGGAGAGGGCTCTTGACGTGTGGTTCATAGACAGGCCGGATGGAATAGGTAAATCATCTAAATAATGCTTTATTTATTATGTCAACGACTGATTTTAAATGACTGGTATTTTATTGTGACTGTATATTTAAAAAATAACATGCCTGTGAAAAGCATTTCTTCGAATCAAACCAGGATATAATTTTATGCACAAATAAAAAATATATCCCATTGACTTCTGTGTTGAATACGAGTAAAAAAAGACACTTGCGCCGACTGCAACAAAAATAAACATTTAAAATTATTAATCAAATTAACAAAGTTTCAATTCACTTTTTACAATTTTATTTCTGTCTAGCACTTTTGCCTACAAGGCATCATCAGGACAATGACAATTCAAAAAAATATTTTTTTCCTCTCATTCCCTTCACAATACATAGACAATACAATTCATTTTAAGTATAAATTTAAAGTCAAAATTAATTATATAAACACAAAATAAAATTTATAATCAAATAAGCAAATAAAGAAACATTTTTACATAATTCTTTATAATTAATAATAAAAATGGTCCTTTATTTTGCTTATTAGACTTTAAACTTTATTTTGTGTTTATTTAATTAGTTTTGACTTGAATAATGAATTGAATTGTCCTTGTATTGTGAAGGCAATAAGAGGACTTTTTTTAATTTTTGAAAATGTCACCCTTGTTACAGGGAAGGTCGGAAAGAGTTGCAGGGCTTATTTTCATTTGAGATAGGGTTTTATATTGCAGGTTAACATGCGGCATATTTAAGAGCGAACTTATGCGTGTCTGCTTGTGGGAATGCATTTATTTTAAATCTTAAATGTAATATACCTTTACAACTTAGATTAAAGATAGATTAAAGATTATGGTGCCAATGATGTTCATGATGTAGAACGGATATTTACAGACAAAAAAACTTAATTCACGTGTAAGATTAACCGGTGACACCGATATCCCCCGATATGACCTTGTGCCAAATCCGATAAATCTGTTATAACCAAGAATTTGTTCGTTGTTTACCTGACTTGCCAATTAAATTTCATCTGTACGGTCTGGTGCATCTAATGCATGAAATAATGCCAAATATTTGCATTGTAATGTTTGCAAATATCTTGAAAAAAATAATGAAATTAACCATGATTACCAAAACACAGTTGAAAATATTTGGACAAGTTTTTTTGTGTGACTGGTCTGAAATTCGGTTGGACTCAACTATGTTTTTCTATCAATTATTCTTTTGAATACCTTTATATGACGACAATACTAATTTCATCGATCATTTTGTTTCAGACTTGTCACGTATAGTAGTCGTATGTCCTACGTCCCCCCAGTGCTTGTTTGGCTTATGTAAAATTTAATTCAAAGATGAACTTCAAATGGAATTGCCTTAAGAACCACATTCTAAACAATCTGAGATAAAAAAAAAATGAAGAGACGATAATGTGGAGTTGTTTTTAATGTTTTTATAATCAATTTCAGTTAATATCTGTGTTATGGCCGAGGCGTCAGGTGGTTAATCTTTCTAGCGTATTTGGAATAGAATAACGCTGGTTCGATCCCCGCCTGGATCCATTGACCATAACTTTGATCCTGGGTCAACAGATGGCATTGGGTGATTATTAATTAATTTATTTTTAATTAAAATTTACAATAATGAATTATTAATTGATATTAATTATACCTGTTTCTGGCCAGGCAGAATAAGTTGGTGAATTTCCCCCCTCTTTACAAATCTATATAAAAAAAAAGAGTGCTGGTTTTATAACCGAGGGCGTCAAGTCGCGTTTCCTGACTAGAGTATTTGTAACAGAATTACGTTGGTTCGAATCGCTTCTGGCTCAGTTGACCATAACTTCGACACTGAATCAACAGATGCCATTGTATGCACACAAGCTTCTGCTTTCGCATGAAGACAACCGGTCAGGCAAAATAAGTTGGTGAATAGCATTTCTTTTCGCAGATCTATTCAAACGCTAAACGAACAGTATTTTTTATTTAGGGTTTGAAATAAACACCGAAACGGGTAATTTGAGTGACTTCAAACCTTAGCCCTCCGGTAAGCATTGTACTAACTGCAAGTAAGCAAGTACCTACAACCTTCGGCCTCGATCAAACAACAATAATTCAACAGTCCATGGTTCTTATTTGTAGAAGACACACGTCTCCTGAGGACGTCGGATATGATTTCGACGAAATGTAGAGAAAATCGTTCTTCTCTTTGGCACGGTCAGTAAAATCCATTTTTTACATTCTATTAATTGTACTAACTGATCAACCGGACTTTAATTTTTTATATAAATTAAAAATAACGTGGTATTCGGCGCATGGTTACTTTGAATAGATAAAATAAGCAGTTTACATTTGACAAGCATTATTTGTCTTCCTAATCTGGCGTCCATACACGCTGGCGCGGCCTCTGGACGACCTTAATGCTGACTATCAGTTGCTTTCACATGGCCCGGGAGCACTGTGTGTCATCTGCCTGACATGTCGGCTGCCCGACAGTAACATCATCCATCTCTCCGACACTCCTTGCGAGTTGCGACAGCCTCTTCTCAGACTAATCGTCACCACTATGCTTGTTTGGTTTATCTACCATTTGACTCAAAGATGACCTTTTTAAATGAAATAAATTTGTGAAGGTTCAATTCCAATACACCAAACTATGTGGAACCTATTTATTTTTACAGCTAAGAGATAGAAGTTCCTTTACTAATAGGTCGGAATCAGTCTGACCACCAATTCTTTAATAAATAGATCACTTAACCAATGTTAACTCTGTTTCAGAAAAAGGCAACAAGAGTAGCAAGATAATGTTCATTTGAGCTTTGGGTTTTTGTTTGTTTGTACAAATACAGCACAGCGCGAACATATATACGAGTCTGTTTGTTACCATGTTTTAATTATGAATTTTTAATAGTAATGTATCTTCGCAACGCAACTAAGCTACACATATAGTGTAACTTCTTGCCTGCGTTATCCCCGAAGGGGTCGCATGTGGCGCTTCGGGACCTATTTATTTTTACAGGTAAGGGGGCCGGCCTCACACCAACCACTTTAAGTTGAAGTGGGGGTTTCCCAGCTCCCGGGGGGGCTGGTTCTCATTCCTTGTGAAGGCTGAGTAAACCTTTGAGATCGAACCCTTGCTCTTGGCATGGAATGCAAGCATTCTACCAATTGAGCTATCGACCTTTTTACGAGCTTGATCGTTGTCGCTACAAAGCGCCAATTCTCAAGCAAGACCCAGTTGCTGTAAGGCTGGATAAACCTTTGGTGACCGGGCATTGGTAAAGGTTTTATGAATTTTCAACCCAGCAAAGAGCAAATTTGAAAATAGAAATGGTATATTTTTTGTGCTCTGCCGAGAATCGAACCCTCAACCTTCCCATTCAGAGTCCGCAGTGTTACCACTGAGCTACGGACCGGTCTGCAACTTAAATTAAAGATATTATATGGATTGCAGTAATAGTATGTGAGTTTAAAATGAATGTGCTCGTATATTGTTATAGGTAGACTTATAACATCCGTGAGACTTACATTCATCTCGGCGTCTCTAGACTTTTTATTCTCATCTTGCGGAACACCAGATGACAGATTGGTTCATGATGATACTTTATTGTCTGCGCTGGAGATCAGCGACGGAAGCCGATCTTACCTTACTGATTATTCTATTTACACATCACTTAATCTCTACATTCAATCTCACAAGTCTTTGCCTTAAGCTGGGATTCATTCTCTTCCATACGTATTTAATACATCTACAACTCGCATAGAACTAAATCGAAAACGGCAATCTAGAATTATTTTACCGAAATGTGGAACGCCTCGGATTCGTGAATGGAAGGTTGTGGGTTTGAATCCCGGCGGAGTACGAAAAATGTTGCATTTATATTTTAAAATATGCTCTTCACTGGGATGGGAAATTCATTGCATTTACTAAAAAAACACCGGTCACAAAAGGTCAATGCAGTCTTACAGCAATTTGGTCTTGCTTGGTAATTGGCGTTTTCTTTAGTGACGACCAAGCTTGCAGAGGGCTATTAATGTTTGACTCACACAATAACACATTGACAAAGTGAACCGTTTTTTACATAACGGGTGATCAGCCGCAACCAAACTATAAGTCGATGAATACAAATATTGATGATTTAATTTCAACTCAGTACCTTAAGTAAACATTGCAACTAAAAAAAAAAAAAAACAAAAATGCAACTAAGCTACACATATGTGTAGCTTGCCGCGTTATCCCCGAAGGGGTCGCATGTGGCGAGTTGAACCTATTTATTTTTACAGGTAAGGGGGCCGGCCTTACGCCAACCACTTCAGTTGAAGTGGGGGTTTCCCAGCTCCCGAGGGGGCTGGTACTCATTTCTTGTGAAGGCTGAGTAAACCTTGCCGGTATTCTTATTATGGGGTTCGAAATAAACACCGAAATAGGAAATCATTTCTGACACCCTCCTCGGTGGGATTCGAACCCGACCTCACGGGGTAGAATGCAAGCACTCTACCAACTGAGCTATCGACCGGACTATTAACATTAAAAAATATTTCTTCAATATATCAAGTTGCAAGGGGGTGCAAGGGAAAGCAAGTGGTCGGTGCAATAGGAAGAATAGCAAAGAACAAGCGATTGACGATGGATCTGAGAATGGCGGTACACAATGGCATATTGTTACCGACTTTGATGTATGGAAGTGAAGCATGGACAGTGAATGATAGCGAAATGAGTAAAGTATGTACGGTGGAAATGAAGCATTTGAGAAGTATGACAGGAAAAACTTTGAGGGATAGAGTTAGGAATGAATGGGTAAAAAAAGAATGTAATTTGAAAGATGATGTGAAAGTTAAAGTACAAAAGAATGTGATGAGATGGTTTGGGCATGTGGAAAGAATGAATGATGATAGACTGACAAAGTATGTGTACACAGAAAGTGTGAAAGGAAAAAGAGGGAAGGGACGACCGAGAAAAGATCAGATTGAGGAGATTGTGAAAGAATGGGATATACAAAATGAGCGTAAAAGAAGAAAATGTGATATGAAGGAATTGAAAGAGGTATGTCAGGATAGGAAAAAATGGAGCCAACTCTGCAGAGGCCACCCCTAGCGAAATGGCGACAGAATTACAGTTACATTTACAGAATGAGAGTAAATAAATTAAAAGTGTAAGCTGCCAAAATTACAGATCAACCGCCATTTGTTTCAACTTCCATTAAACAAACCCCTTAAAAATTCAACCAAATTGATACAAACTCACGACATTTTCAACATGAAAACACAATTCAAGAAAATTGTAACCAGGGACGTGCATCACACACATAAATATTTCATACATCCCCTAAGCACGTCAGGGGCCATCAACCATGTTATACAACAAGCAAATGCATCTTTAACAAATCGCCCACTTGTTGAGGAAATAGAGCCATTTTCCGGCGTGTATTTTTCAAACTATTCCCAACGATCAGTAGCGCGACTTTTATTTTTTATTTTTAAGAAATCCTGTGCGGGAGACTCCCTAAATTCTAGAGACTCTAGGGGTCTTGTTGTAGTGCCGCAGAGGTGTATGAGCTTGGTCGTCGCTACAAAGCGCCAATACTCAAGCAAGACCCAGTTGCTGTAAGGCTGGATGGAACTTTAGTGACCGGTCTTTGGTAAAGGTTTTATGATTTTTTTCAACCAGCGAAGAGAAAATTTGAAAATAGAAATGGTTTATTTTTGTGCTCCGCAGCTATTGCCTTAGCCGCCTACATTACAGATCAGCCGCCATTTTTTTCGGTCCTTGCATACTTCTTTCATTTCATCCAGAGTCATAACCTTTTTCATACAAGCTCTCATTTAATTATGACTCTGGATATCCCATTCATTCTTACCTACCGAATTTGGGTAATATTTGTATGAAGACTAATCAGTTGTTCGCTTGCGGCCATCTTGGATTGACAGGTCTTCATACAAATGCATTATTAGTTTGACTCAACGGACGACTAAAATGTCTAAGAATAGTACCGTATATCAGTAGCGAAGGGTGTCATACAAGCTGGTCCCCATCGGCTTCCCTTTTAAAATGATGTAACAAAGTAGTTAAAAAAGATAGGCCCAAAGTAAAAAAATACATTTAAAACCAAAGAAACAATACGTATTTTTTCCCCATTGAAACCATGCAGTCTACTTTATTATCATTTTTGCCTCATTTTAAAAGGGAAACCGATGGGAATCGAGTTGTATGGCTCCGTTCGCCACTGCCGTATATGTGTAGCTTAGTTGCGTTGCACGGCAGAAAACTTCGGCACGCCAATGCCGACGAGGCTTTTTTCCCTTTTTTTGTATTCTCTCTCCACTTTCCCCCAGATTGGGTGCATTCACTGCGTACGTGCTACGCTGGGGGGAGAATGTGTATGAGGGGTGGGTTCCACCCCCCACCCGGTTCCACCCTCCACCCGTTCTCTATAAGAAGGGGACGCAACAGGTTGTTGGCTAGATTTTCAGCAAAAACGAAACAAAAGTTGGCTCTGTTTGAGTTTTTTTTATTTTAATTTTCTCTTGTGGCCTCTTATCAAATGCTTGAATTTTTTTGGGGGTTTCTTTTTAAGTAAAACAAAACAAATAACATTTGTTTAGCATGTATATTTGACATTTCATACAAAGAACACACGTTTTTGATCTGCTTTTTAAACCTATAATCTTGTTTTTGGTAAAGAAAAATACATTTATAATTTGTAATCAAATCTTTAAAAACAAGGGTAATATTGATAATAGTTAACTAGGTATTTTTACAATATGTGTAGTTAGTCTCGCGTCAAATAAAAAGTAAAAAAACAATAACTAAAGTGTGCATTTATTAATGTAAAACAAATGAAAAATGTAAACAGTCATTGAAATAACAAATATCACATACGAGTATGATGAGCGATTTTAAATAAAATACCTTTGTAACCAATATTGCAAATAAACTGCAATTTTTCGCATACTTCTATCATTACAATCAAAGTCATAGAGAAACTGGGTTTTACTTGAGTAAATGCCACTTTCTATAGCTACGACCAAGCTCGCAAAGGACTCTTGAGGTGTAATCCACACTAAAACAGTTCTCACAACTTTAATCTAAGATGCAATGATTATATGTTGACATTCAAGACTTATATTTCATGCACGATCACAAGCGTTTAGCTAACACATGCAGCATCACCCAAATTTCCAATCAACATGAGCCCTGCAACCCTTGCCGTTTTTCTTTGAAACTGAAATGACATTGAAAAGTTTGAAATCAAGCTTATCAACCATTTTATTCAAAGATGGCTTTTCAATGAAATTGTATTAAAAACCACATTCAACACAATCTGGGCTAAAAAAAAACATAAAACACAAAGTGAGAGCTGTTTTAAATATTTTTAAATTCGATTTACAGTTTTCACAAGACAGATTGGTCCAGTACACATACAAACATTGCTCATTTGGAATTACCTCTGATGGACATAAGACAAACAAGCACTTAGAGAGCGTTTTGTGTGACTCACAAAAACAAGGTGTTTACTAAATATAGGGAAAATCGTAAATCACAAAAATTCAGTTGAACCCTTTTCTATGTCGGTTTTCCTACACGTCAGTTAGCAGGAGTTCACCCCTCCTGTCATATGAACATGTAGGCATATAGGTTCACACAGGGCAACCCCCGACCCCACCCCTGCATAGCCTATTCTCGGCATATTATGCGGCCTGTCGACGGGAAAGATACACTGCCAGATTTCTCTCTATTTACGGCGATAAGTGGTGCGCGACAAACGTTTTATTTATTCATATGAAGCTTTTTCAGGGAAACGGAATAAAGTGAAATGACACAGAGTGTACAATGAATGATGTTTTTTTTAAATTTGTCTTTTTTAATGTAAATTTAATAGTTTTAATTCACTTTTATTTATTTTTTTTGCTCAAACGTTTTCGCCTGATGATTTATGTATGTTTTTTCAATGTAATATGTATTGGAGCTAGCTTTAATTTAAGTAGGTTGTATTAAATAATTTTACTGTATGCCCGTCGTCTAGTGGTTAACGCTACGGACTGCTAATCAGAAAGTCGTGATTTGGATTTCCAGCATAATAAAATACTCATATTTTTTTAAATGTCCTTAGCAGATTTGAAAATTCATTGCTTTTATACAAGACCGGTCACAATACTTTCATTCAGCCTTAGAGCAACTGGGTTTTGCTTAAGAATCTGCGTTTTCTATGGCTGCAATCAAGTTCACAAAAAGACCAGTGGATAGCTCAGTTGGTATAATGGTTACGTTCCATGACAGACGGCTAGCGTTCGATCCCGCCAAGGGTTTCAAAAACACTTTTTCGGTCCAGAATAAAAATACCGACAAGGCTTCCCTCGAGAGCTGAAAACCCCACCTCAAATTTAGAGGTAAGACCGGTCCCCTTACCAGTTAAAATAAATATGTTCCACACGCCTAGTGCAAATTGACTACGCAGTAAGAAGTCCCAATATTTGTGTAGCTTAGTTGACCGGTCCGTAGTTCAGTGGTAACACTTCGAACTCTGAATGGAAGGTTGTGGGCTCGAATCCCGGCGGACCAGAAAAAATGTACCATTTGTATTTTAAAATTTGCTCTTCGCTGGGTTGAACAATTCATACACCTTTACCAATGACCGGTCACCAGAGGTCCATCCAGCCTTACAGCAACTGGGTCTTGCTTGAGAATTGGCGCTTTGTAGCGACGACGATCAAGCTTGTAAAAAGGTTGATAGCCCAATTGATAGAACGCTTGCATTCCATGCCGAGAGCAAGGGTAATGAAAACCAGCAAGAAATGAGAAACAGCCTCCCCGGCAGCTGGGAAACCCCCACTTCAACTGAAAGTGGTTGGTGTGAGGCCGACCCCCTTACCCGTAAAAATAAATACGGCCCGAATCGCCACATGCGACCCCTTCGTGGATAACGCAGGCAAGATGTTACACTATATGTGTAGCTTAGTTGCGTCTTTTTTAGTTGCGTTTATCTTAAATAAATGGGCTTTCTCAGCCTGTGTTATCTTGATATTTTATTTATGTGAGCTTCCTTCTACCCTCACATTCGTTCCGCTTGAGGGGATAATCGAATGTCGGTCCCAATGGGGGCCTGGAGGGCGAATGTTCGCCCGATTATCGGCGATTTGTTCGCTAATGTGTGTATCAGAGTACGAGACGAGGCTCTTCATAAAAGTCGAGTGTAAGGGGGAGTGTGTTGGGGTAAAATTGTCTATTTTTATTCTATAACAAAGATTGCAAAGATATTGCTCCAATCTATATTGTGACATCTGGCGATCGCGCAAGACACTTTTTTTATTAATTAGCGGAGACACCAACCACAAGGACTGTGGTCCTCATTACAAAAATAGATTTTCACAGAAATTATATTCACCGCATGCAGCATGTGCCTTTGCAGCTATCACCAATGGGTCTAATGGGGCTCTAACAAGCGTTGTTTTATATCAAACACGGCAGTCTCAAAAAAAAAAAAAAAAAATCTCACAACAATTAAACAACGATATTAACTTGTGATGTGTGTTTATACAATGAAAAAACAGGCATTAAAATCATATTTGTGCACTTGCCGTAATCATCAAGGCGCCTGACGTGACTCGAACCGGCGATATTTCTTTCAAACACTCCAGTCTTGACACAAAATAAGTATAAATAAAAAAATAAAACTTTGTAATTTAACATTGATGTGTGGCTTTATAATGAACCTTCTTGGCATCGTATTTATATTTGTGCCTTAGCAGCTTAAGGAGTTAAACAGGACTCGAACCGGCATTGTTTTATTTCAAACACGGCAATCAAATGGCTTCGCTCAAAATGAATAAAGAAAAACTTTTCCCACTCCGCATGAACATCGTAATTAAGCAGCTGTGATGTGTGGCTTTACAATAGACAAACATGAAATCATGCCGACATTCGTTGCAGAGCATTTCCCGATGTCGGTCCTGTGATAATGCCTCACGAGTAGGGATTGGCGGTAGGTATATATCGATGTATCGATACTGATTTGTAAGTACCGATATGCAAAGGCACTGGCCCCCCTTAGCGGAATGGCGACAGAGTTACAGTATCGATTTATCATTATCTCGATATATTTTTTTGGAGTATCAAAATCGTATCAAAAACGATATATTTTTTAAATGCATTTCTAACTCTCTCCCTCTACAGGCAGTTGTCTTTGGAAGCAAAAATTTTAACCTTGCAAATTGTGTGCCTACTTCTTCCCCTCTCCTCCCCATCGACGCATTATTTTGAGATGAAAAATTCAAAACTTTTAGACGTTCCCCGTTAGCTACCGAATTTTATTAAAAACATCGTATTTTTTACAAATATCGACATTTTTCCCTTGATATAATATACTTCGTAAGTATATTTTTAAGTGTAAATCTATTCACACAGTGAAAATCCATTGTATTATTTAAAAATTCAAGATAAAACAGAGTTTTAATTCACTTTTTGTTTCATTTTTTTGCTCAAACGTTTTCGCCTAATAATAATAATTTTATAAAAATATTTGTACAAATTATGCTCCTGAAGATGCTTTATTAGGCGAAAACGTTTGAGCAAAAAAATTAAATAAAAAGTGAATTAAAACTCTGTTTTATCCAATTGAATTTGTAAATAATATTTTGATAGTGTTTGAAAATATCAATGGCTCAAAATATATCGAATGCTAGCAGAAGGCATTTTCAAAAAATTTCGTCTCGAAAACACTGTCAGCGGGGAGGGGGGTGGAGGTAGGTCCGCGATTTGCAAATATATCGATAGTTTTGTCCATCTGCCCAACCCTACTCGCGAGGCAGCCCTCGGGCTTCTCCGGCCCGCCTCGGCTGAACCCGTGACCCGCCATTACTGCGCCGTGACTTGCGCAGTCGGCCCGGCCATCGCGCCGATCCGCAGATCGATATGTTACATAACAAATACTCTCCGTAATCATTATCATAATTCCATGTTTACTTTTTCGATGTGTTTTGATACTACAGGGTCGATAAAAAGTCAACTCCATTTAGTGGGCAGAAATTCCTAGAAAAAAATTGACGAGAAAATTACAGGAAAATCGAGAGAAGTATGGATAGATTAAATTCCTGAAAGAGCGAACGTATGGGATATTCAGAGTCATGATAAAAAGAAAAGCATTCATGAAAAAGGAATGGCGGTTCATCTGCAATGTTAGCGGTTAGTTATAGTTATGTTTGATGCGGAACTCCTTCTTGTGATGCAGAAAACCAGCTGTTCGTCCATCTTTTGGGTTGGCGTCCTGGTAGACGCTGGCCGTCTGGTATTTCCTGTACCACAATTCGGGTTAACATGCTGTTACAAATATGCAAGATACTATGTAGTAGTTATGTTTGGTTTGTCTGTGTGAGTTAAATAATAAGTCTATGTAATCTATAGAAATATGTTGATACATAGGTACCTTATAATGATTTGTATTTGTTCGAGATGAATTAAGTGTTGAATCGAATATTTTGGTGAAATCCATCAAGGTGGTATGTAACGATTTTCCATGTTTCGTGAATGATCTCAATAATAATTTGTATAAGTTAAGAACCAAATCCCCTGAAGACCAGACATAGATCAACCGTCGTATTGTTCAAATGTAAAACCTCTGTCACAACCGAAGGTGAGGAAATAAATTGTGTAGAATAAATGAACCACACTTTTGATTAAACAGATCCTGCTAAAAACGTAACAATACTTTTGCTCATTTGATCTACATGGTTCCTCCAGAACCGTCTCCTCTTCTTTATCCATTTGAAGATGTCCTCAGTGTTGCACCTGTTTCTGAAATATTTATATATTTAATCAATAATCTAAGTTGCAAAGATATATTAACATTCAAAGCTCATATTAAATTCATGCCCACAAACAAACACGTGTAAGTTCGCGCTTAAAAATGCTGAATGTGTACGTACAAATTAAAATCCAAACCTTAAATGAACATAAACCCTGTAACTTTTGCTGACCTTTTCTGAAACAGGGGTGACATTGGAAAAGTGAACTATTTTCTACAGCATGGGTGGTCAGCGGCATACCAACCTATAAGTCAAGGAACCGCCTTTTGATTAAATAGAAACTGATAAAAACGTAATATTCGTTCATGCGGTCTACATGGTCCCTCCAGAACCCTCTCCTCTTCCTGCTCCATCTGGTGATGCATTCAATACCGCACTTGCTTCTGAAATTTTATTTATTTATTTCAGAAAACTACAGCTTTATGAATGTGAATACATAGTGTTCATTAAAATTAGTGTTAGCCAAAGTTGTTTTCTTCAAATTTAAATAGTTTAAAGGTATTCTTGTAGTGCGATCTATGTTGAGCAGGTATAAGGGTAACAAAGTTAAGAAAAGCAAAAAAGAAAGAAACAAGGTATAAGAAAAGTTTTAACTATAAGTGAAACAATCGGAGGTATGAAATATTGATAAATTCTGTAAATTTAAGTTATTTAGGAGTCTGTGATTTCCTGACCACGCTATGCGCTAATGATACTTCTACGAGATGGCCGCACGATCTTGTGAGATGGTTTTTTTCTTATATGGATCAGTGTGGCGAAACCTCGCATTATCTACTGTTATGTCTTTGTTACAGCCAGCCTCTCCTCCCAGGAACAGCCAACGTAATGCGACTACACGAGCTTCTTTAATTAACTTTATATGAAAATACCACGATAATAGCGCCCTGCGAAAGTACAATACTGGCCGAGCACACATTTTCTGCTTTCTCACATACCTACAATCTCATATCGGCTTATTTTTTTAGACCGGTCCGTAGACTAGTCATCCTCTTAGTGCTTGTTTGTCTTATGGCCATCAGAGGTAATTTAACATTAACAATGTTTGTATGTTTACTACTGGGCTGGAAGTCTCATCCCCACGGTAATTCTTACTTACCGAATATCGGTAATATTTGTATGAAGACCTGTCAATCCAAGATGGCCGCAAGTGATCAGCTGATTAGACTTGATAAAAATATTACCGATATTCGGTAGGTAAGAATTACCGTGGTGATGAGACTTCTAGCCCTGGACCAATGTGTTTTATGAAAACTGATATTGATTTTAAAACAACTCTCCAGTATTGCGTTTTTCGTTATTTTCTGATCTCAGATTGTGTAGAATGTGATTCTTAAGATAATGTCATTGAAAGGTCGTTTATCAATCAAATGGTGGATAAGTCAAACACTGGAGGGACATACTGGTAACGTTTTGGACTCGTTAATGGAATGTTGTGGGTTAGAATCCCGGCGGAGCACAAATAAAATAACATTTATATTTTCAAATATGCACTTTTTAGGCTTGAAAAATTCATTGTTTTTACCAGAGACCGCCCACAAAAGGTCCATCCAGCTTTATAGCAATTGGGTCTTGCTCAAAAATTGGCTCAGTTGGAAGAATGCTTAAATTCCATCCCGAGAGCAAGGGTTCGATCCTTGTCGAGGGTGTCAGATATGATTTCCCGTTTCGGTGTTTATTTTAAACTCAAGCTGAGCGTTGACCTATAGGCATCACATTAGACACAATGTGTCCAAGAGTTTCATGACTTCTTCTATTCTTACCGTTCTTTTTATATGGACGGCAAGCAGAACGAATTCCTTGTCCATTGTCCCACATCAGAGGCGAATATCCAAGTCCTCCATCCACTCCAGTGCTCTTGGTGTGGCTTTGTTGAGGTTTTTCAATCCAAAAACGTGTCTTCTGATGGACATTCTTCAACTATGAGCTGGATCGTCTGGTTTCAAACGTTGTACAATTCAGTCCATGAACATATTGAATGCGAAAGGACCTAGAACACTACCTTGTCGTACACCATTGTTTATTTGCAACTTTAATCAAATATTTTTAATACACTCACTGGATAAGTACATAAACATAGATGTAGCAAACAAAAAGAATTACAAGCTTATTATTTTAATGATACAATTGTTTTTTAGACGCACAAAAATTGCGTTCGACATACTCGTATTCAATTTATTTGGTCGCTTTTGAGGCGAGCGCCGTGGAGAGGTGTAATTACCTTGGTACACTTGTGCATGGATATCTGTATGCATGATTAAGTTCTGATTCTCATAAGTCTTAGCGAGCATTACTGGACAGATTACAGTGAGATTGGATGGCATTGAGTACGCGACATGTTAAATTTTTAGCTGATGTTTTTATAAGTATGCCTTTAGAGTGTAATGCATTTATCTCTTACAAATCTTTGTTTAACGTTTTTCAAATGTTATGTGTAGTATTAAGATCTATCCTTTGTGTATTTGTTGACGTCACAAACTCGTCAACAGAAGGCCGTGATTTCAAAGCAGGCCACACAGAATCATTATACTGCTCAAACTGAGTTGAAAAGAAAATCTGAATTTAACAATAAACCGGTCCCAAAGGTTTTCCCTACCTTACAGAACCTAGATATTGCTTGCGAAATTGGCGCTGATTAGCGACGAACAATTATTATTAAAAGTAATAAAAAAATGCAACTAAGCTACACACGTAGTGTAACTTTTTGCCACGTTCTCTCCGAAGAAGTCGCATGTGGTGAGTGAACCTATTTATTTTTACAGGTAATGAGGCTGCCAACCACTTTAGTTGAAATTGAAGTATTCGTAAGAAAATGAAGACATCAATTGATTCAATTTTGTTATTCTTTAGCCTAGGCATTAAAAAATAATCTTAAATACGCTCTTAGTTCTTAAAAAGTCTCTTCTATGTATGCGGCTGACCACCCATGCTGTAGACAATAGTTCACTTTGCCAATGTTACCTCTGTTTCACGGAAGGTCGAAAAGAGTTGCACGGTGTATGTTCATTTGATATTGGGAGTTTTATGTTGTAGGTTCATATGCGGCATGTGCAAGCGTGTATGTGTCTGCTTCTGGGAATGCAGTTACATATCTTTGAAACTAAGATTAGATAGAATGCGTACTCCATGCCATTCCAAGCCTCTGCATCAGATACCTGCTTGCGCAATACGTCATTACTCATTAAACATAATACCCGACATTAAAGTGGCGATAAAAAAGCCCTAATATTTCAATATCACATCGGGATCATGTACCCGGCGGGCTATATGGACCGCCAACATGTAAATGAAAACCGTATTTATTGTTGGTAAACTGATCCGGTTTATACGTACAGAATCATTACAGTCGGATGAACCCAAGACTATGAATCTCAGTTTGGAACCATTTGTGATAGGAGCGGATTTGGGACATGATGATGAGTTGGTGATTTTTTTATAGCGCCGTTTTGTGATGTAGTCACTCCCAAGGGCGTTTGTGCGAATGAATACAAAAATTTGCTCGTCTTCAGTGCATTTTGGTACATTCCATGGTTCTAGCTCTAGCTATGATGAAGCAGGCGGTTTAAGGCTAGAGGACCAGCAACTGCAAATGCACGTTCTCCAAACACTGTGTTAAAACTTTTTTTTATCGGATCTTCAATACGTGCTCGTTTATAAATACGTTTCAGAGAAGGTCGAAATTTTTTATTTATGTCCATTTGAAGAATGGATTTTAATTTGTAAGTAGATACACATGCGGCATTTGTAAGCGTGAACTTACGCGTGTCTGTTTGTGGGCATGCATCTAATATGAATATTAAATGTTAATGTATCTTTCCAATTTAGATTAAATACTTATATACATAAAAGTGGCATATGTCTATTATTTTTGATAGAATGGGACTTAAAGATAGTAGCAAAGATGAAATACCAAGGGCTTTAAAAGACCTATAGACGTTGCTGGCCGCAAAACTGATGGAGCAAATATGTGGTCCGAAGAGTTTAGCTGTAATGATAGGAGTACTGGGGATATCGCAACAGTCTGTGTATTTAGCTCGTGACAATCTAATCCGGACGATAATGGCAGAACGGCCGGCATTGTTAACAATTTGCTTTACGGCCACATACACGTCTCGGCCCAACGGTTTCGCAAACTGGAAAAATACGAATTCCATACTGCTGTGATCGATATTAGCGTTTAAGCTTTCTAAAACCAACGGTCTCTGATATGCGTTGTCTTGTTCATATCTATACCAAACTGATAGGACACACGATTAGACATTTTAATTTTTTAGCAGAATCTTGGGAAGAGAAAAGGACGCCTAAGAACGTCATACTTCCAGGTTTTGAAGTTTCTTCTGTATGTTTTTTTCCTATTCGCAGTTCAAGAGGGTAGCAGCCAACAAAAACAAATTATTAACACAACAATACACTAGCGTAACAAGAGGATGGAAACCAACAGAGACAGAAATGGCGATTGATCTGTAATGTTAGCGGCTAGGGTTTGTTAAATTGGAATTTGTTTTCTGTTTAGTTTTGATGATATTATTATTTACTGATCTATAAAATATAATTTGCCGTGTATGTTCCTTGACTTATAGGTTGGAATGCGGCTGACCACCCATGCTGTAAAAATGGTTCACGGCAAGAGTTGCAGGGTGTATGTCCCTTTGAGATTTGTTTTATATGTTGTAGGCTCACATATGGGGCATGTGCAAGCGCGAACTTGTAAATGTCTGGTTGTGAGAATGCATGTAATGTGAATCTCCAATGTAACATATCTTTGCAACTTAGATTGATTAGATTAGATTAGAAGTAAAGATAAGTCATTTCATTATGTTATGACCTTTTGAAATCTATCCTTACAAGTACAACTTTGTCACCATTTCACTCAGCAGAATTGCCCCCTCTTTTCTTATCCTTGCATACCTTTTTAAATTCATTCATATCCATCATTTTCAACACATTTCTTTCTTTACATCTTATTCGTTCTCACCATAAACTCCAAATTAACTGATTTTTCGAAAGTAATTAGACCTCAGAGTTGCACAATTGTGCAGCATTATGGTGTTTACATTGGCAGTGTGTAGGTCTCAATTTGTGGCCGCAGCAGAATGCTGTTGAATAGCATGTCGATGTACCGACATACCTGCACTTTGTACTTGGCGATGTTCCCTGCAGTTTCCAGTCTGCTGCCATTTGTAGGTATGCACCGCGGAAAGAGCAACTTTCCTACGAGTTAGGGCTGCCGCGGCATCCAAAAAAAGACTTTAAATTGCAGCAACATCAATATTACAACAAGGAAATTGGCAAATTTTGCAAGAAATGACCTGCAATGCATGATAAACAAAATTCTTCTTTGGACAAAAAAATATGTCAATGGTGTACGACAGGGACATGTTCTAAGTCCTTGTATATTAAATTTGATAATGAACAGAATACGGTGTAGAAGCTAGAGCAGAAACCAAAACAACCACAGGTCTGACTACTCAGAACATCCAAAATGAAAGTAAGTAAATTGATCACAGGCAGAACGTTACGAGATCGCATCAGAATTGACCACATACGAAAGGGTGGGAAATAGAGGCCATAGTGAGATGGAGCAGATCCAAAAGATATGTTTCGAGAGATTATTGACTTAATGTATAATGCAAGATAGTGTATAGTGCATAGGCAGGATAGTGTGATAATGCATAGACAGTAGTGGGTGTTATGGCCGCGGGGATCAAGTCGGGTTATTTGGAACCGGATAACGTTGGTTCGAATCCCGCGACGATAGCTTCGACCCTGGTTCAACAGATGCCGTTGCATGCACACAAGCTTCTGCTTTCACATGGAGACAGCTGGCCAGGCAAAATAGGTTGGTGGATTTCATTCCTTTCCACAAATCTATTTAAAAAAAAAAACGCTAGAAAATCGAGTAATCACTATAGCGTGTGCTGGATTCCTCTATCCATACACATACTAGTACGCTTAGATATGTGCCCGAAGATTCCAGACACGTACACACTCACGCATTTGTAATAATTTTCATTATAGCTAATTGTATACAAATACTCAAAAAAATCAACTCCTTTCCCGCGCCCTAGCCTGCAGAAATGGCAAACGCTCAGTGCAAGCCGATATCGATGTATCTTCCTTGAGATCGGCCGGCGCATGCGCGATCCACGAGATGGAATAAAAGGCAACTGAGAAAGCCACGGCACGATCTCGGGGCGGCCCGATATCTAATCTAGACGATTATTAGGTCATAATTAAAGTTGCGTTCGACGAATTAATTATTATTGCATTCGTGATTCTGTAACAGAACGGAGCGCCTGTGCACACTACAAATACGGACTCCAGTTTTTTAATTTTTCTGGGTCCAAAAATTCATCTAATTTACAATTATAATAACAAAGGAGCTCCTGCCTACCATTAAGCAGGGAAAGCTAATGTACTTTGGTCACATTATGCGAAATGAGAAGTACCGTCTCCTTCATCTTATCATTCAGGGTAAGATTGAGGGGAGAAGATCTCAGGGACGCCGAAGGACATCGTGGCTGAAGAACCTGCGACAGTGGTTCGGCAGAAGCACCAAGTCCCTGTTTCGAGCCGCAGCATCAAAAATCAAAATAGCTATGATGATCGCCGATCTTCGTTAGAAGTGGCACAAGAAGAAGAAGAAGAATAACTTTACAGTTATTTTTTTTATTCGAAAATTAGACGAACCGTTATAAGAGGACTTTGTCCATCCAGTTCATCCTCATTCGTCGTGCAGAGAGTAGGTACCTATGTCTCATGAAGACGTTGGCTACGTCGAGAATAATGTGAGTTCTCTTATAACGGTGTCTAATATCCGAATATTATTTTTATAGCTGTGTAGTTATTATAATTGTAAATATGTCAAACGAACGTAATTCTAACGGCTTAAACCTTACATTCGTCTAATTTTATTGAAGACCGGTCACCAAAGCTCCATTCAGCCTTAATACTACAAAAGAGTCTTGCTTGAGAATTGGCGCTCTCTTTAGCGACGGCAAAGCTCGATCAGGGCTTTTGAATAAGGTATGCTTTACACACATTCCTTGACTAATAGGTTGGTATAAGGCTCAACACCAATACTGCAAAAATTGTTTCACTTTTCCAATGCGACCTCGGTTTCAGAAAAGGGAGGCAAGTGCAGAGTGTTTGTTAATTTGAGATTACAAATTGCATTTTTTTTTGTACACATGTAGCATGTATAACCGCGACTTTACACGTGTATGTTTGTGGTCATGCAATAAATATGCATCTTGAATGTTAAAATATCTGTGCATCTTAGATTTTAGATATATGCACACATAAACAGCGCTAAGCAAATGAACAATCCCAATATAAAGGAAATAAAAGAAGAAGAAGAAAAAGAGGAACATTCAGGCGAAAATCAAAATAAAATAGAACAGGGGCTTTCAAACTTTTAAAATCCGGGGGGTATCTCTCAAGAATTACCCGCAAATAGATTTTAGGCAAATTCCGTCGACAACAAAATTGTGACGTCTTACATCCGGGTAGCCAGTGAAAACGCATCAAATATTTTGTCATTGGTCTCAGTCTCTGGTGGCGTTTACCCACCGGGAAAAAAAACAATTTTTAAATTTGTGTCGAGTCAACAGGTACAGGAGTAGAAAGTGGTTGAAAATCAATATCACAACAAGGCACTTTAACTGTTACTCTGTCGCAATTTCGCTAGGGTTGGCCAGAGCCTATGCACAGCTGCCTCCATTTCTTCCTACCCTTACATACCTCTTTCAATTTATTCATATCCATCACCTTTTTCATACATTTTCTTTTACACCCACATTGTATATCGAGTTCATTCACAATCTCCTCAATCTGATCACTCCATACTTTTCTCGGTCGTCCTTTACATCTTTTTTCCTTTTATACTTCCTCTGTACTATAAAACCCAATCTCAAATGATCATAAGCCCTGCAACTCTTGCCGACCTTCCCTGAAACAAGGGTGACATTCTTCTTTTACACTCACTTTGTATATCCTATTCTTTCACAATCTCCTCAATCTGATCACTCTATACTTTTCTCGGTCGTCCTTTCCCTTTTTTTCCTTTCACACTTCCTCCGTTTGCCTGATGTACTATAAAATCAAATATTAAATCAACATAAGCCCTGCAACTCTTGCCGTCGTTCCCTGAAACAGGGGTGACATTGGCAAAGTGAACCATTTTTACAGTATGGGTGGTCAGCCTTATATCTACCAGTGGCAAAGGGTACCATACAAGCCGATTCCTATCGGTTTCCCGTTTAAAATGAGGCAAAAATGATAATAAAGTAGACTGTTTCGATGGGGAAAAAATACGTATTGTTTCTTTGGTTTTAAATGTATTTTTTTACTTTGTGCCTATATTTTTTTAACTACTTTGTTACATCATTTTAAAAGGGAAGCCGATGGGAACCGGCTTGTATAGCACCCTTCGCCACTGATACCTACCTATGAGTCAAGGAATACTGCTCTTAAAAGATTATGATGGGTCTGTACAGGTCGACTATTCTCCAGAAAAAGTCTCAATATTTTTGTACAATGATAAAAGGAGAGCTTGTATGAAAAAGGTTACGACTCTGGATTAAATGAAAGAAATATGCAAGGATCGAAAGAAATGGCGGTTGATCTGTAATGCTGGCGGTTAAAGCTGAGGCTTTTAATCTTTTTTAAATATGTTTTGTAGTTTTTTAATTTGTTACTGTTTATTTGCGAGTTTATTTGTTTTATATATTTGAATGTATTAATTGCTTCTATTCCTTGACTGATAGGTTGGTATGAGGCTGAACACCCATACTGTAAAAAATGGTTCACTTTGCCAATGTCACCCCTGCTTCAGGGAAGGTCGGCAAGAGTTGCAGGGCTTACGTTCATTTGAGATTGGGTTTTTTTATATTGTAGGTTCACATGCGGCATGTGTAAGCGCGAAATTATACATGTCTGCTTGTGGGAATGCATTTAATATTAATCTCACATGATACGTATCTTTGCAGCTTAGATTTAAATTTAGATGATGAGCTTTCTCAGACCAGATATATGACACTGGCGGGTCAGATTCGGCACGCAAGCCGTACCTTGGATAACCCTGATGTAGCCTGTTGAAATTGATGGCGTCAGTTGTAGCTTGTTGTATGGTATGTATGCAACAAGCATTTATATATTGTTTGTTTTGCCTCGCCAGTGTGTGGTTAACCCTTGCACGCCCGAGCAGGTCTGCTTGACCCCGTCGTGCCCAAGTATGTAATCATCGGGTCGTTTGCTCGGGCATAACCACCCATCCGGCAGGCGCAGGGTTATCCAGATGGGATCGATACTGGATCTGGATCTAGCAATGGCGCATTTATGATCTATCGGTGGATAACCTCGTGGAATGCTATTTATCTTCCTGTTTTTTTTTCTTTTTCTTCTTCTGGTAGATCTTTAAGATGACGATGATGATGATGATGATGTTGTCGCATCATCGAGTAGATGAATCAACAATAAGATACGATTTAAGTCTATAATCTAAGTTGCAAAAAAAAAAAACGCAACTAAGCTACACATATAGTGTAACTTCTTGCCTGCGTTATCCCCGAAGGGGTCGCATGTGGCGATTCGGGACCTATTTATTTTTACGGGTAAAGGGGCCGGCCTCACACCAACCACTTTTTTGGATTTTTTCCAAATCCCGGGGGGCTAGTTTTCATTTCTTGTGAAGGCTGAGCAAGCCTTGAGATCGAACCCTTGCTCTCGGCATGGAATGCAAGTATTCTACCAATTGAGCTATCGACCATTTTACGAGCTTGATCGACGTCACTATAATAATCTATAATCTAAGTTGCAAGGATATATTCACTTAAAGCTCTCAGATGTATGCCCACAAACCAACAAGTGTAGTTCGCGCTTACAAATGCTGAATGTGTACTTACAAATAAAATCCAAACCTCAAATGAACATAAGCCCCACAACTTTTGCCGACCTTCCCTGAAACAGGGGTGACATTGGCAAAGTGAACCATTTTTTACAGTATGGGTGGTCAGCCTCATACCAACCTATTAGTCAAGGAACTACAAAGCGCCAATTCTCAAGCAAGACCCAGTTGCTGTAAAGCTGGATGGACCTTTGGTGATTTGTACCTTTGGATTTTTTTAAATTTTTTTAAATCAATTTTTATACCCAATTGAATCAAAGTTGGATATAAAATGCTATTTCATATAAAATAAGCCACTTGCGCAAGTCCCTGACGTCTAATGGATTAACAACGTTAGGTAGACAGTTTTCTCGATGGCAGAGATAGGTTGGCGCAAGGCACAGTATTTGCGGCCTTATCTGTCTTGAGATTTGAAGACAATCGAATGTTATGGACTCTTCTGCGCTTACCAAAAACATTAATCTAGATTAAAGTAAAAGATACCTGTTACTGTTTCTCTTTTGATTTCTCACTAAAAAACGCGCTACTAAGCAATACATATAATGTGACTTCTTGCATGTGACGAGTGGAACCTATAATAATAATAATATTAGGATGATTTATTTGGTGAGCGCTGTTTTTGTGTGTATCACACCTCAAGAGCCCTCTGCGAGCTTGGTCGTCGCTGTAGAAAGCGCCAATTCTCAAGCAAGACCCAGTTGTTGTAAGGTTGGATGGACCTTTCAGTGACCGGTCTTTGGTAAAGGTTTATGAATTTTTCAACTCAGCGACGAGCACATTCGAAATATAAATGGTATATTTTTGTGCTCTGCCGGGATCCGAATCCACAACCTTCCATTTACGAGTCCGAAGTGTTGCCACTACGGACTACGGACCGGTCCAAGATGCCAACGACACGCGGTGTACCTGAGCGATCACCCATCCAAGTACTGTCCGCGCTCAATGTTGCTTAACTTCGGTGATCTATGGGAACCGGTGCTTTCAACATGGCTAACGTCTATGTATTAATAATCGGTTTCCCTTTTAAAATGAGGCAAAAATGATAATAAAGTAGACTGCATGGTTTCAATGGGGAAAAAATACGTATTGTTTCTTTGGTTTTAAATGTATTTTTTACTTTGTTGCCTCATTTTAAAAGGGAAGCCGATGGGAATCGAGTTGTTCGAGCACCCTTCGCCACTGATGATGATGGATGATTTATTTCCTATGGCGCGATTTAATGGTCCAGGACCATCTCAAGAGCGCCAAAATATGTAATGGATGGGGGGCCAAAGATGTATTTATTTTAACCAGCCTTCCTCAGGAATAATTTTGGTGCCCAATTCATTTCCTCTGTTAAACATATTCCCGAGGAAGCAATTCCTAAGAAATGACCCAGATGACACAAACTCCACACATGGCCGTCCTGCATCCTCTTCTTCCCTCACACGACACTCTCAACGATTGATTCCGAATTTCTCCATTAAATAATTATTTAGCCACCTGAAAATGCAAACGCATTGTTTGCGAAACCGATCGTGGAACTTAACATGCTCGCCGTAATAAAAAACAAAGTTGTTTTATTTTTTATCTTTTAATTCTTGAGTTTTTTTTGTACACAACCAGTTTTGGGAAAAGCAGTAACTCCCATTTTCAGGTGTCAATAGAGACTTTATGTATTTTAAAAGTTATATATTTATATAATCTATCTATAATCTAAGCTGCAAAGATATGTTAACATTTAAGGCTCATATGAAATGCATGCCCACATACAGGCACATGTAGGTTCGCGCCTACACATTCTGCATGTGTGCATACAAGTAAACAAAACCTCAAATGAACATAAGCCTTGCAACTCCTGCTTCTTTCTTCCCTGAACCGGGGTGGCATTGGCAAAAGTGAACCGATTTTTACAGCACGGGTGGTCAGCCTCATACCAACCTATCAGTCAAGGAGCACAAAAAAATATAAATGATGTACAAAATTTCTTACATAACAGATCCAA
Organism: Agapetus fuscipes; assembly: GCA_951799405.1. Taxonomy (NCBI): domain Eukaryota; kingdom Metazoa; phylum Arthropoda; class Insecta; order Trichoptera; family Glossosomatidae; genus Agapetus; species Agapetus fuscipes. Next base: position 10,898,822 of record OX637359.1, read on the forward strand.
GTTAAAATAAATTAAAATTAAACTTAATATTAAACTTAGAATTAATGCCCTAGCCACCATTTTTGCAAATCAACCGCCATTTCTTTCGGTCCTTACATACTTCTTTCATTGCATTCAGAGTCATAATCTTTTTCATGCACTCTCTCCTTTTGTTATGACTGTGAATTTAATAAATTATCCTCACATGTTTTAAGTACTTTTATGAACATGACCACAATCATTTGATAAGAAACACAGAGTGCATTACATAAATTGCTAATACAAGACAATATTACAAGATTCGAGTACATACAGAAAATAAAGGCACTCGCTTTCAAACACCTAACTATACCACAAGTATAAACTTAACTTAAAAACTCTACCTCAAAATATACTGAAAGTAAAACATCACCTCTATTGATTGTTTTAGTTTGTGTGTAAGGCTATGGCTTAGTTAAACGTAGAGTATGGTTGTGTAAGCGTTGGCTAAGCAGGATATATGCTGTTACAAAAGCGATACAATAAGTAATCTAACAATATGTGTACTGTGAATGTGACCAATGTGAGGTATATAAGATACCTAAAACTCCTGTATTCGTACGTACTCAAGAAAGCTCGGATATCAAGGTAAAGTTATTAACACTTCAAAGGTATTTTAACAACTGTCATAGTTCAAATAATGGAAATAAAAGTAAAGAAATACGCGAGTAACCGGCACATCTAATCTAATTTAAGATGCAAAGATCTGTAACATTGGGGATTCAAATTACACGCATTCTCACAAGCAGACACGTACAAGTTCGCGCTTGCGCATGCCACATGTGAACCTACAAACAAATCATCCGTCATCAATATAAAAACCAAATCTCAAATGGACATACACCCTGCAACTCTTGCCGACTGCGAAACTGAATAAGTAACATATGAAGCTGGAATATTTTTTACAGGTTTTTTAAGTATGTTTCTTAACTTATAGGTTGGTATGCGGCTGACCATCCATGCTGTAGAAAACGGTTTTCTTTGTCAATGCCACCACTGGTTCTGGGAAGGTCAGCAAGAGCTGCAGGGTGTATGTTCTTTTGGAATTTAAGTTTTTATGTTGTAGGTTCACATGCGGCATGTGCAAGCGCGATATTTCACGTGTCTACTTGTGAGAATGCATATAATGTGAAGCCCCAATCTTACATATCTTAGCAACTTTTAAATGAGATTAGGTTAGACAGGTAAGGGGTAAGCCTTACGTTAACTTTGATCCAATCTTGTGCTAGGTTACCCTCTTCCCGATGGAGCAGTTATATATTTTTTGGTGAAAGCCGTGTAAGCCTTGCAGGTACTTTAATTTCGGCTTGAAGAAAATGTCAACGAGAAATTATTTATAATCCTATAGCAGGGTGCAAGCTCAGTCTATCTGGCTTTGAGCACAAATGTTTTACTAACCGAGCTATCGACAGGACTCAAAAATAAATGTCCAAAAAAATATTCTGACGAATATTGGAGCTATATTCTGAATAATGTTAGATCTAGTAGAAGTAAATTAAATTTATTTTACAAGATATGGAGGTGTTTCGCTGCATACCGCAGCCCAAGGAAACTACCAACATTGCGTATTTACGTACATAGTGTATGACGTAGCTGCAGGCCACACTCACAATGAATTTCGTCAACCTTGTTTGTCAAACTTGTAATTATAAATGCTGACAAAGGGCCGGTTGAGAAATGTGATTGACCATACAGAGATAAGGTGACTTGCATTACTTCAATGTGAAGAAATTTGAATGGAATATTATGTTCTTTTTACGAAGCGTGGTGATGAGAAGGTCGGACTTCTCGAATATGACGTCATCAGGAGACGTGTCCGTTTTTCGTATGTTGGACGTTTTAAATTTAAAGTGTGGCCTCTTACAAATAGTACGTTCATAATCTATAATTTGTGATATAAGTTGAAAAGTATCCTACATTTAAGATTCGTATTAGATGCATGCCCACAAACGATACCTGTAAGTTTGCATTAAAAAAGATAATGCTGTATGTCTACCTACAAATTAATATTCAAACCTCAATTGAACATACACCCTGCATCTTTTGCCAACCTTCCCTGAAGCAGGGGTGACATTGGCAAAGTTAAATATTTTTATAGTATGTGTGGTCAGCCTCATACCAACCTATAAGTCAAGAAATTCATACCAACCTATAATTCAAGGAATGCGCTTTAATAATAGTTATTTATGCCACTGCCTGGTAATGATAGTCTTTTTAACACGAGTGCTAGTTTGTGCCATGAGGCGCAGCCGAATGGCACAATAGACAGCAAGAGTGTTACAAAGACTAATTACGTGCAGTGGCATACAATACTTTTTCTACGACCATGAAATAAATAACAAAATAGTAAATAGTAGTCATTATAATGTACTCGTCCATTTGAAGTAATTAAAACCTTACCTTTGTCAAAACGTGTAATTTATCATTCCCTTCGATTATCTTATCTAATCTAAGTTGCAAAGATACGTATATTACATTTAGGATTCATATTCATATCATGCCCACAAGCAGACACATATAAGGTCGCGTTTATACATGCCGCATATAAGCTTTAACATTCAAACCCAAAACTTAAATAAACATAAGCCCTGCAACTACTGAAGCAGGGGGTGCCATTGGCAAAGTGAAACTAGTTTTTACAGCATAGGTGGTCAACCTCATACCGACCCTATTAGCCAAATAACTGTTTAAGTTTGTTTATTTTTTGCGGTGAAAATATCTCGCATTATTTTCATTTCAAGCCTTCTGTTTTCCTTCGAAAAAAGGAAAGCTACAATTTGGAGTATTTTGATAAATAAATTTGATGAATTACTACACTATTAACAAATTTTATTTGACTCTATACATAAAATATTTTAATATTCATTTGAACATAGTGGGAAGGAACTATCAATAAATTGAAAATATTCATGTAATGGCTGACGTTTAAACGTGGTTGCTATGGAAACGGCAAATAATAGTTTGTTATCGGTCGTTTAGAAGGATAGCCTCATACAAGGTTGACACTCGAAATTCAAAAATGGTTCCATTTCTGACAATGCGCATGCGCACATTTTCATTTCAACACCGTTATCAGTTGCGTAATGTTACATTACGCAACGGGTGTAGAAATGTATGTCATTGTGATTGCGTTAGCCGTTTTGTAATTAGTAAATTACCAAATGGGAGTAGAAAAAATATATTACGAAATGAAATATCGTTTCCATCTTTCGAGTTTTGTTCTGCATTTTCTATAGGGACTATATCTTTGATTTATACTTTTTTTCAAAATGATACAGCTGGTTTCATTATTTTCCAAGTAAAGAATCCAAGTAAATCCAAAAAAACATTTCCAAGAAAAATCAAAGATAACGAAACAAGAATGATTTTTCTGTTTGTACACAATTATCTTTTCATTATCTAGGTTTTTAACAGTTACTTCGTGAAAGTTCATTTTAATAGATTAAAATAAAATATTCTTTGTTATAACTCACGTGAGTTTTTATTTTTTAAACACTATCTACCGGTTTCGGGAGAAGCTCATTTCGCCCTAATTTAAAAAAAAAAACCTTTTTTAAACACTAATTCATGCCAAATTCATTTCGATTTTTTAAGCTACTATAAAGTAAATATATTACGCTTAAATATGCAATAAGTTTTATATATTTTAAAGCACTCAAAAGGTAAAATTCCTACAATATTATCTTCACGGGAGCGAAAATTCTTCCACCTTTCTTTTTGGTAAAGAATCCTTTTTGATTACCGAAATACCAGTTTTATTTTATTTTAATAGAAATATTATCGATAGGGAAATTGAATAATTACAAAAAGATGAAAAAATTAGTAGTACAATTTGTACTTAAATTTTTCAAACCAAAAATTTGCACGGATGACTTTGATGGGGCTTCCACACGCTTGCCAACCCATCTCAAGTCAAGCGCACAGTGTGTCGTCTAGAACATGCTAGCTGGACAAAATTTTGTCTAATGGACTCATTTTGTCCAGCTAGCATGTTCTAGACGACACACTGTGCGCTTGACTTGAGATGGGTTGGCAAGCGTGTGGAAGCCCCATGACATAAGTTGCCGACGGTACCCATTTTAGATACGTCTGACTTCGATTGTTGGATTCCAAATGATTCATTTAGAAGTTAATTAGGATTGTTTACAAATATGAGAAAATGACAATTTATACATTTCCATACTTGACTTATATAAGTTCCTTGACTTATAGGTTTGTATGCGGCTGACCACCCATGCTGTAGAAAATGGTTCACTTTGCCAATGTCACCCCTGTTTCAGGGAAGGTCGGCAGGAGTTGCAGGGTGTTTGTTCATTTGAGATTCGGGTTTTTATATTGTAGGATTACATGCGGCATGTTTAAGCGCGAACTTAAGCATGTCTGTTTTGTGAAAATCTCTAATGTTACTTATATTTTGCAACTTAGATTAGATTAGATTATACATTCTTATAATTCCTTGACTTATAGGTTGGTACCTATGGGGCTGACCACTCATACTGTAAAAAAATGCTTCACTTTGCCAATGTCACCTTGTTTCAGGGAAGGTTGTCATTTTTTAGTTATGTTCATTTGAGGTTTGGATTAAATTTGAAAGTACTTACACTTGCAGCATTTTTAAGCGTGAACTTACAACGTGTTTAGCTGAGAATGTATTTAATACGAATTTTCAATCTTCAGTAAATTTTATAGAACAAGAACAAGATTAATTTTCTAAATCTAAATCTTAATCTAAGTTTTTTTTTTTTTTTTTTTTTTTTTTTTTTCAAACAGTTTTTATTTATTTATGAATAAAATACAATATATGATACATAAGAGCATAGAAAAAACCAAAGAAGAAAAATAATAAATTACAAGAAAACTAAGTCAAAAACAAGATAAAACATGTATGAGCAGAAAAAATAAACTTGAAGCAGCAAAAACATAAATACATAGTGTAAGATTTAGCAAACATATAAAACACATAAAAGCAGAAAAAAGAAACAAAGAAGCAGCAAAAACATAATTATATAGTGTAAGATATAGTATACAGGTATATTAAAATAAGTATAAACAGCAGAAAAAAGAATCAAGAAGAACAAAAACAAAAAATGTGTAGTGTAACAGATAATAATATATAATTATGACAAAATAAGCACAACAGCAGAAAAAAAAAGAAACAAGAATCAGTAAAAATAAATAAATGTATGCATAGTGTATAAAAACCTAAAGCTTAGCAGTGACAAAAAAATGCTTCAAAACTCCAATACTGTCAGGGGCAAAGGGGTCGAAATGCTTCAATTGCTTGTTGTAGACAGTGCATGCACGCTCTACAAAGGAATTCTGAAGGTAGCTTGTCCTGGAGATGCCAATATAAAAGAGGATCTTTTCACGGAAAATCCTATTAGGTACATTTATTTTTATCCTGTCAAGCAAATATGGCGAGTCAATTTGATTGTTTAAAATTTTGTATAGAAATAGTACATCTCTATATGATCTACGGGTTTCAAGAGTTTGAGTGGAGTATAGGCTACATGAAGATGCGTAGTCTAGATAATGGTGATTTCTGAAATTTAAGTATCTTAAAAATTTCTTCTGCACTCTTTCTATTTGTGTTATGTAGACTTTATAATGTGGATTCCAAATGACTGAACAGTATTCCAAGCGAGATCTAACAAAAGCGTTATAAGTCAATTTGAAAACATCTAACGAGGTAAATTCTTTGCATAATCGTAGGACATATCCTAACATGCTCAGGGACTTTTTGACTGTACAGGATATGTGAGCTTGAAAATTAAGCTTACTATCTAGAAATACCCCTAAATCTTTAATTAAATTGGTTCTGGGAAGAGGTAAATTTTTTAATTTATATTCGTGGAAAACAACATGATTATTTCTACAGAAAGAGACAACACTACACTTGCTAATATTAATGGATATATTGTTATTGATGCAATACATCTGTAAACACTCAAGATCCTCCTGTAGTAAGGCGCAGTCGATGGGGGAATTGATATTTTTGAAAATTTTAGCATCATCTGCATATAATAATATTTCGGAGTGTTTAATATAAGATGTTATGTCATTTAGAAAAAGAACAAACAAGAGAGGGCCGAGATGGGAACCCTGAGGTACTCCAGATGATACTGGAAGAAAATTTGAGATGTATCCCTTAATAGCCACTGCCTGTGTTCTATTTTTTAGGTAAGAAGATACCCAGCGTAGAAGATCGCCATGCACACCAAGGTCGCCTAATTTTCTTATGAGAAAGTTGTGGTCAATTTTGTCGAAAGCTTTAGAGAAATTGGTGTATATTGCATCAACTTGACCCTTTACTCTAAACGCTTCATAAATGTGACTTGTAAATTCGCTCAGATTTGTTTCAGTGGATTTCTTGCTGATAAAGCCATGTTGTTGATTAATTATGTGGGGGCGAACTGCTGCATATAGTTGATCATAGACAATTTTTTCAAAAACCTTGCTAAAAATTGGTAGTTTTGAAATTGGACGATAATTAGCTATATCATTTTTGTTGTCAGATTTGAAAATTGGAGTAATGAAAGCTCTTTTCCAGGAAGTCAGAAAAGTACATTCCGCCAGTGATAATTTAAATAATATAGTAATTGGGATGGATAGTTGTTTTGCACATTTGGATATGAGCAGGGGAGGGATGCCATCGGACCCCGACCCTTTATTTAGGTCAACACTAACTAGACGTTTACATACATCAGATTTATCGACGGTAATCGAGTGTATATCACAAAGACTATTTTGTACAGCATTAGAGGTATTATTAATAGGAAAAGGTTCTTCAAAGCTTGAGTGAAAATAATCATTAAATGCATTACATATGGACAAACCGTTGGTGAATTTATTTTTACCGAAATAAACTTCATCAGGAATATCTTGATGGTTACGTTTAGACTTTGCGTATTTCCAAAATTGACAAGGATTAATTTTTATAGAGTTTTCTGTTGTCTGCAAGAAATTCCTACGGCATTGCTTTTCGATTGTCTTCTGACGCTTCCTTAGGGTTGTAAAAGACAGGTAATCAAGAGGATTTCCACAAATTTTCCACCTTTTATGTATTCTCTTCTTTTCGGCTATCAGTTTTATGAGCGAGCTAGAGTACCACATGGGGAAATTTGGCTGATTCTTAATTAAAACAGATGGAATATAACTTTCGATGATGGAGTCAATAATGGAGTAAAAATGTAAGGTTGCAGATTCTGTGTCACGGTATGAAAGTTCATTCACCCAATTCACTTGAGAAAGTCTTTCACAAATTATATTGTAATCAGCTTTGTTGAAAAGCTTTGAGTATCTGGGTGGAGCTCTAGTTGATTTTACAGATGTCTGGTACGCAAAAGATAAAGTTACAGGGACGTGATGAGGGTCAACATTTGTCAATGGCGAGTCGCTTTGAGCAACTTCACAAGGTATATTTAAAAATATTAAATCTAGGATTCGATTATTTGAGTTTTGGAAAGAATTAAACTGAAATAGGTTATTTAGAGATAAAAAATCATTTATTGTAGAGAGTATTTGAATGTTATCACCAAAGGGTTCTAAATGGTTTCCATATGAAGAATTAGACCAACTAATAGAAGGAAGATTATAATCTCCTAGAACAATATAAATGTCATCTGGGTCCGATAGCATTACATCTGAGATTAGGTCGAAAAGGGTAGATATTTGGCTAAAATTTGAGGAGCCATTTGGGAGATAAGATAAAACCACATTTATAGATCTTTTAGATGATGGAGACTTGATCCTAATCCAGAGATTCTCTCCTGCGTGAGTCCAGGTGCCACAGATGCACGAACTAAAAGTCTTTCTGACAGCAACCAGAACCCCACCACCAGAAAGTTTTCCGGTGGAGATCAAATCTCTATCATTCCTATATACATTATATCGATCATCCAGCAACTCTCCGTCAAAAATACTAGGGGTAAGCCAGGTCTCCGCTATGCATATAATGTCATGCTCATTGCAAGATACATTTTCAAAGAAAGTTTGTAGCTTCGTTCGTAATCCTCGTGCATTCTGATAGTATAATGACAAATAAACAGCCATTGTATAAAAAGTTAAAATCTAGCAATACAAAAAAATAAAAATTTATAATATCCCTACTTCAATTTATTTAGGACCTCCACAGAGCTAATCAAAATCTTAGGAGACTGTTCATCCTTTCTAATGAAAATTCGGGAATCCCTTACCCAGGTAAATTTGTACCCTAGGTTTCTCTGTACCTCTTTGGTCTGTGCCAGCAGTTTCTTTGTGCACAGGGTCAGATGGTCGTTGATAAAGATCCGTTTGTTTGTTTTGATCCCTAGCTCGCTGGCCATTAAGCCCTTTCGCCTTTTTATTGCCGCCATTAGTGCATCCTTCGAACATTTTTTGTTGAATGTTATTATAATAGGCGGATCTCTTAGTTCGGTAGTTTTCATGGTACTGGCTAAAGTATTTGGTGGTTGTCTCCGACGGATCCTGTGACATGATTCCACGTCCATAGCCACCTCTGGAACTCCCAGCTTCGTGGCAATATTTTTAATTGATATGCTAAGGTCCTCACCAGAGACGATCGGGAGTCCGGACAGCTCCACATTCCTTTGGCGGGAAATAATTTCATTTTTAAGTATTGTATTTTTAAGTGAATCGACTGACTCACTTAGTTCTTTTATTTTGCAGTCAGCAATCCTCGCATCCTCGTTTAACTTTGTAATGGTCGAGTTCATCTCGTCATAGCGATTAGAGAAAAATAATAGAGAATCTTTCATCTCCCGTATCTCATTCTTTAATTCTTTCATTTCTCCGAGGAGCAGGAGTGTGTCTGCTGTCGGAGGTGATGATGGTGATGATGGCCGGACGGGTGGATTTGCCGCAGAGGTGAATGCCGCAGAAGATGGGCTGGGGCCCAGTTTTGATGTCCTTGGGTCCTCTAGCCTGCATGAGTCACACATAAATTGTGATCTCGTCCTTGTAGACATTTTCTCAGCTGATTGACGCTGGCATGATTGGTGGTACGACTTATAGCACCTGGAACATTTTAATGCCTTTTTTGGGCTCATTTCATCCGAGCATATATGGCACTTCATGTTTTCTGATGTGATTGCCAAATGTTGTAAAAGATTCACACTGTTCACTGTTGACAATTTGCAGATTATTTTTTGTTAAAAATATTTATAATATTTAATGATTATTATTAATTTAATAATAGTGAAATGTCAAAAACAAAAACACATACACAAAATCTTGTGCTCCTTACAAATGGTTATAACTTTTGCTATTTTTAATTCTTTTAGCCCAATTTGGTTTTAAAATCTTTTGCCTTATGTGTTCTGTGATTTGTGAACTAGATGGGGAATTAATGTGCACTTTTAACCACTTTTTTTTACTTTTTTACATTTTGATTTGAAATTTGACTACGAAAGACTACGAATGACTACGAAAGTTGCAAAGATATGTATCATTTGAGATTCATATTAAATGAATTCCCACAAGCAGACACGCATAATTTCGCGCTCACACATGGCGCATGTGGACCTACAATATAAAAAACCCAATCTCAAATGAACATAAGCCCTGCAACTCTTGCCGACCTTCCCTGAAACAGAGGTGACATTGGCAAAGTGAATCTTCTTTCCATTAAAACACTGTTTACTTAAACTTGGATTTTAAATGTTAATATATCTTTGCAGTTAAGATTATAGATTAAAGACCTTAAAACAGCGCCCTTGGAGTGACTACATCACGAAACGGCGCTATAAAGAAATCATCAACTCATCATCATCATCATCAAAACATTCTTTATTGTTTCAATGCATTTGTTTTATTTTCGAAAACAATCATTAAGATTCAAATGTGAGTTTACCTTAACTCAACCAATATATTGTAATTTGCAGATACCGTTGGTCTCCTGCGCAGTGCTCAAACACCCTCACTTTAACCCATAAGGCCTACATTTAATGCCGATTCCGACCTTATATGGACCTTAATGCATTCGCTACCGATATTCAAATGTCCAGTGAAAATTTCACATGAAAACGTTAATAATTTTGTTATGCTCCATTGTCTGGCATTTTGTATAAATTCTCCACGACAATCGTTTGTTTTATTAACACCAGTACATACAAGTAAATCAATCCAGAATTTATTTATATGTATACGCTGACACTAATAATACTACCTTACATTTGTTGGATAATAAGTTTTCTACAATTTATTTTTAAGAAAAGTGTACAAGCGAAATCTAGCGAGAGGACGTTATATACCTTTATTCAAAGCAACACGTGAGAGAACGTCATATGATAAAGCATCACGATGGCAGCGCTTTACACAAAAAAAACATCACATGACATTACATCACGATGGCAGCACTTTACACAAAAAAAACATCACATGACATTACATCGCGATGGCAGCACTTCACACAAAAAAACATCACATGACATTACATCACGATGGCAGCACTTCACACAAAAAAAAACATCACATGACATTACATCACGATGGCAGCACTTTACACAAAAAAAAACATCACATGACGTTACATCACGATGGCAGCACTTCAAACAAAAAAACATCATATGACATTAAATCACGATGGCAGCACTTCAAACAAAAAAACATCATATGACATTAAATCACGATGGCAGCACTTCAAACAAAAAAACATCACGATGGCAGCACTTCACACAAAAAAACATCACATCACGATGGCAGCACTTCACACAAAAAAAAAACATCACATGACGTTACATTACGATGGCAGCACTTCACACAAAAAAACATCACATCACATTACATCACGATGGCAGCACTTCACACAAAAAAAACATCACATGTTCCTTGACTTATAGGTTGTTATGTGGCTGACCACCCATACTGTAAAAAATTGGTTCACTTTGCCAATGTCACCCCTGTTTCAGGGAAGGACGGCAAGAGTTGCAAGGCTTATGTTCATTTGAGATTGGGTTTTTATATTGTAGGTCCACATGCGGCATGTGTTAGCGCGAAATTATACATGTCTGCTTGTGGGAATGCATTTAATATAAATCTTAAATGATATATATCTTTGCAGCTTAGATTAGATTAGATTAGACATGACGTTACATCACGATGGCAGCACTTCACACAAAAAAAACATCACATGACGTTACATCACGATGGCAGCACTTCAAACAAAAAAACATCATATGACATTAAATCACGATGGCAGCACTTCAAACAAAAAAACATCATATGACATTAAATCACGATGGCAGCACTTCAAACAAAAAAACATCACGATGGCAGCACTTCACACAAAAAAACATCACATCACGATGGCAGCACTTCACACAAATAAAAAACATCACATGACGTTACATCACGATGGCAGCACTTTACACAAAAAAAAACATCACATGACATTACATTACGATGGCAGCACTTCAAACAAAAAAACATCACATGACATTTCATCACAATGGCGGCATTTCACACAAAAAAAACATCACATGACCCATACATTGATACATGAATCCCATTTTTTGTTTATGTTTTCGACCCACGACCTTCCATTTACGAGTCCAAAGCGCTAACCACAAGACTAAGAACCGGTCTAGTAGGTCAAATATGGACGAGGAGTATAATATACATATATTGTTTTTAAATTTCCGAAATAGCGAATGAATGGGATATTCAGAGTCATAACAAAAGGAGAGAGTGCATGAAAAAGATTATGACTCTGAATGAAATGAAAGAAGTATGTAAGGACCGAAAGGAATGGCGGTTGATTTGCAACAATGGCGGCTAGGGCATTAATTCTAAGTGTAATATTAATTTTAATTTAACTTTATTTTAATTTTAATTTGTAATGTGTCTCATTATGATTTTTTTGTAAATCATTTATAATTTTTTGTGCTCCTTGACTGATAGGTTGGTACGAGGCTGACCACCCGTGCTGTAAAAATCGGTTCACTTTTGCCAATGCCACCCCGGTTCAGGGAACGGCGGCAGGAGTTGCAAGGTTTATGTCCATGTGAGGTTTTCTTTATTTGTATGCACACATGCAGAATGTGTAGGCGCGAACCTACATGTGCCTGTCTGTAGGCATGCATTTCATATGAGCCTTAAATGCTTACATATCCTTGCAGCTTAGATTATAGATTATAGATATAGAAATAGATTTGTGAAGAGGAATGCAATTCACCAACCTATTCTGCCTGGCCAAAAAAAGGTATTAATATCATCAATTAATAATTCATTTTTTGTTTACTTTTAATGAATTATTAATTAATCTCTATAATCTATAATCTAAGTTGCAGAGATATATTAAAATTTAAGGGTCTCAATGCCCACAAACAAACACGTGTAGTTCGCGCTTACAAATGCTGAATGTGTACTTAAAAATAAATTCCAAACCTCAAATGAACATAAGCCCTATAACTTTTGCCGACCTTACCTGGCACAGGGGTGACATTGGCAAAGTGAACCATTTTTTACAGTTTAGGTGATCAGCCTCATAATTACCCAATAACATCTGTTGAACCAGGGTCAAAGTTATGGTCAAATGACCCAGGCGGGGATTTAACCAACGTTGTTCTATTTAAACACGCTAGAAAGATCAGCTCACTTGGCCCCCTCGGCCATAACACCGACAAATTTATACACCTGTGATGTAACTTAAGTCATGTGCTCTCACATTGGTAAGTCTAAATAACTGGAAGGCCGTGGGTTCGAATCCCGGCGGAGCACAAAACATATCCAATTTATATTTTCAAATTTGCTCTTCGCTGGGTTGAAAAATTCATAAACCTTTACCAAAGACCGATCATCAAAAGGTCCATCCAGCCTTACAACAACTGGGTCTTGCTTGAGAATTGGCGCTTTCTACAGCGACGACCAAGCTCGCAGAGGGCTCTTGAGGTGTGATACACACAAAAACAGCGCTCACTAAATAAATCAGCCTAATATATTTTTTTAAGTACACACATTGATAGATGAATCCTATTTGTTGTCCATGTGTTGGGACTGGCCAGAGGTTTTGGACGGTGAACGAGGAGTGTTGTTCATGTGATGGAAGTAGCCAGAGGTTTTGGACGGTGAACGAGGAGTGTTGTTCATGTGATGGAAGTAGCCAAAGGTTTTGGATGGATAATGAGGAGTGTTGTTCATGTGATGGAAGTAGCCAGAGGTTTCGGACGGTGAACGAGGAGTGTTGTTCATGTGATGGAAGTAGCCAAAGGTTTTGGATGGATAATGAGGAGTGTTGTTCATGTGATGGAAGTAGCTAGAGATTTCGGACGGTGAACGAGGAGTGTTGTTCATGTGATGGAAGTAGCCAAAGGTTTTGGATGGATAATGAGGAGTGTTGTTCATGCGATGGAAGTAGCTAGAGATTTCGGACGGTGAATGAGGAGTGTTGTTCATGTGATGGAAGTAGCCAAAGGTTTTGGACGGATAATGAGGAGTGTTGTTCATGTGATGGAAGTAGCTAGAGGTTTCGGACGGTGAACGAGGAGTGTTGTTCATGTGATGGAAGTAGCCAGAGGTTCTGGACGGATAACGAGGAGTGTCGTTCATGTGATGGAAGTAGCCAGAGGTTTTGGACGGATAACGAGCAGTGGACGCTAATTAAAGGCATCGACACGTCGTTTAAACGGCTCCATTACGAAGCGACAAAAGCAAGATGGCGGACCGAGAAGCCGAGCAGGGGAACTGTTTACGGTCAGAGGCGTGCAGCAATTAGTCATAGCTGAGACTGACCCGCCAGGGAACGACAACCGATGCGGTAAAACCAATAATGAATTATCCTCCATCCAAAAACAACCAAACAACGATAGCCCATGGATCAAAATGTTCTGCGAAAAACGCTGCTTGAACAAAATATACACCTGCAATGCATGCGTAAGTAATTCTTCTTTGGACAAAAAATATGTCAATGGTGTACGACAGGGAGATATTCTAAGTCTTTTTATATTCAATTTGATAAAGAACAGAATACGGTGTAGAAGCTAGAACGGACACCAAAACAACTAAAGGGCTACTCCGAACATCCAAAATTACGCAACTAAGCTACACGTGAAGTGTAACTTCTTGCTACGTTATCCCCGAAGGGGTCGCATGTGGCGATTCGGGACCTATTTATTTTTACTGATAAGGGGGCCGGCCTAACACCAAGCACTTTCAGTTGAAGTGGAAGTTTTCCAGCTCCCGGAGGGGGCTGGTTCTCACTTCTGGTGAAGGCTGAGTAAACCTTGAGATCGAACCATTGCTCTCGGCATGGAATGCAAGCATTCCATGCTACAAAGTGTCAATTCTCAAGCAACACCCAGTTGCTGTAAGGCTGGATGGACCTTTATTGACCGGTCATTGGTAAAGGTTTATGAATTTTTCAACCCAGCTAAGAGCAAATTTGAAAATATAAATGGTTTATTTTTTAGATTCGAACCCACAACCTTCCATTCAGAGTCCGAAGTGTTACCACTGAACTACGGACCGGTCGTACGGAAATGCATTAAAAAATATTTTCTAACTCTGCTACACGTCCAGCGCCCTTGGAGTGACTACATCACGAAACGGCGCTATAAAGAAATCATCAACTCATCCAAAGGTTGCTGTTTTCTGGCAGAAGCACTCAGGTATAGAAGAGACCTGAACGCACGTACACGAAACCTCCCGAGCTTGTTGTGTTTTTTGTATTACTTTTATTATTGTTCGTTTACGGCACTGCGAGGCTTTTTTCCCGCCAGTTTCTCACCACATTCGTGTGGAGGGGGGCACCGTGCGGGGGGAGGGGTATGAGGTCTGCTACCTACTCATTGTTGTCCATGAGATTTCATTCATAAAACTCCCGACGTTTCGTTTTTGTTGCGCCCGGCAAATAAATTGAGGATGTAGGTTATATTGTAGTACTACGCGCGTGGACTTATCACCACGTCTGGATAGATAATTTTACGCTGGATTAATATTTATTTGTACACATATTGTACGGCATAAGCTTTTTACAGGAATTGGTCCAAATGAAAAAAACATTGCCAATTGAAGTAAAATAGGAAATATCAGAATAAGTTAATCGCCAGATCTTTCCCCCAGTGCTTGTTTGGCTAATCTACCATTTGATTTAAAGATGACCTCTCTATTACATTAATAACAATTTGATCTAAGAAAAAAACGTAAAACGCGATAATATGAGAGTTGCTGGAGTGATGTTTTCCGGGATATGTTGCCGTGGTCTGTGGGAGCTAAAGCTTCCAGACGTTTCGCTCATTTCTACGATGGGCTTCTTCAGCGTGAAGTATGATGATGAAAATCATCTGATGATCATCACAGTTCTCATCAAGTTCATCTTTATCATCATCAGCCGGCCGTGTAAGCCTAAAACTCTTATTCAATATAAGAGTGGTTTAACATATTTATTAAATAAATTTCCAGTTTTCATAAGACACATTGGACCAGTACACGTACAAACATTGCTCATGTGAAATTACGTATGATGGACAACAAGCAACAAACACTAAGGCCCGGTATATTGAACTGTAGTAATATTTTAGTTAACTATTACTTGAACTTTTATTCAAAATACTCAATCTCGAGTTAACTAAAACCGAATATTACCGAAGTATGAGGCCACGCCCCCAGATCTTGGAAATAATTAAAATGCCATTCAAAAGCTTTAAAACAAACAACAATTCATAAAAATCATATACCTAACTTTCATTAAGCTAGAAAACGAGACAAAAAATGTTCAGTTTGCAACAGTTTTGATGTATCCTTACATTAAAAAAGAACAGCTGCTGTCAGTGAAGCGCCGCCATCTTGAAAATCGAAAGTTAAAGTTACTAAATATTTACTGCCGAAATTCGATGAGTGAAATATTATGATGATTTAACTAAAATTGCATTTTAGTTAACTTTACGATACTTCAAAATACCGGGCCTAAGGAGACGAAATATACATTTTATGTTTTTCTTTGAAAAATTCATAAAATCAATCATTTTCAACGTTTAAATTGACATCAACAATACTGTTATGTAAATAGTAGATTAATATATGTGTACATCGTAGGTAGTAATATTTATTATAGTGCTATGTCAAAAGTAGATTAATATAGGTGTACATCGTTGGTAGCAATAATTATAGGCTTAAGAAATCTAGAAATGGAATAATCCTTTTGTACTCTTGAAACTGGTAGAACGTTCCAGAGTTTGCTGGAAAATTAGCCCCTAGAGACTTCTGTCACCACAGTATATAAGGAACACAATTGGATATAGCAGGCCAGATCGATGGTCGCCTTTGATTGAAGAGTGTGTGAGGTGCTAAGCTGTGAAAAATAAATTTGAGTTGCTAAAAGTGTTAAAAATAAATGTCAAATTGTAAAATAAATTAAGTGAAAATAAATATCCAGAAAGAAGACCAGTATAGTTCTGTGCCTCCTGTGAAAAGTGATACAACTCGAGTTATACCCTTTTTGAGATTTTTACATAGAAATAATCAGAAAAAAATTAGCGATTTTTTGGTCTTAATCACATTCTTCTATCTGCTATAGTTTAGGAAATATAACTGGCAGGATTTAGGCAAAAAAACGTGAAAAGTGATATAAGTCAAGTTGTATCCCTTTTAGTAATTGATCCACACATTGTTTTTTACAAATCTATCGTGAATATTGATACATCTTGACTTATATCACTTTACACCAATTTTTGACTGGAATTTTAGCCAAGTTATACGATTCAGGTAAATTATGAAAATACTACTATTTTAAGTACAACAATTGTGTCTTTGGGGTAGTATTTTTATAATTAGTTTGAGCAACATTCTGCCTGGACCATTATCTTATGAGTTATTAAATTAAAAAAATATTAAGCTTTTTGTGTATCACTTTACTCAAAGACAACTTATAGGTGCAATATAATATAACTCGACTTGTATCATTTATCACGTAATAAATGATACAAGTACAGGCAAAAAAAAGGTACAACTGACAGAGTTTAATAAATTATTTGTAAACTATAATAGTAACCATAAAAATTAGAATGCACAGTGAGAGTGAATGTTTTTATCTACAAAATAAGGTACTTATGTGTAACCTAGCCCACTAAGTTCATGAATTAGAATTTTTTAAATCTTGTTTTTGCTCTCCTGTAAAATGATGATTTTTGAGTTGTATCACTTTTCACAGGAGGCACAGAGTTTAATTTAGAGACTTTAGAGGGCTCTTGAGGTGTGATACACACAAAAACAGCGCTCATCAAATAAATCATCCTAATATTATTATTATTATTTCCGAACCCAAAAATACCACAATACCATTTCCACACACTTCAAATTCTCTTTAAGCACCATATTTTCGTTCACAATGTTTTCTTCTCGTCCACACTCTTACAAATCAATAGTATTCTTATAACATCGGCTGGACATCTACTAAGCTGCGGTTTAAACACTGAATCGATCATGTGAATCGTAATCAAAAAGATATACACGAGTAAGTATGGATACACTCACCGTTACAGGCAATTACCGACAGTTCCATGAAAATGTCATTCCAATCTTGTACTCGAATCACATGGTTTCCAAAAACACCTGCCACTCTAAGAAAAAAATCATATACCTACTAGTACCAAATACCGGTCAGCAAAGGCCCATCTAGCCTTCAGCAACTGGGTTTTGCTTGAGAATTGACGCTTTCTATGGTGACGAACGAGCTTGCTGAGGGCTGTTGAGGTGTGATTCACACAAAATCAGCGCTGACCAAATAAATCCTGATTTAAAAAAAAAAAAAATTGGAGATAGGGTATCCCTTGGCCTCTTATTTTATTTTGTTAAAAAAAAGGTCATTCTCCAACCTATTTTACCTGGCCGGAAAAAGGTTGTCAATTAATACTTCATTTTTTTTTTGTATTTCTAATGCTGACCACTCATACTGTAAAAAATGTTTCACTTTTCCAATGTTACCCCTGTTTAGGGACGGTCGGCAAAATTTGCAGGGTTTATGTTCATTTAAGGTTTTGATTTAAATTTGAAAGCACATATGCAGTATGTTTTGTAAACACAAAACAACACGTTACTGTTTGTGGGCATGCATTTCATATGAATTTTAAATTGATTTGTTTTTCAAACAAAAAAAAACACTCTTCTTTTATTTAAACACTGTTTTTAATTCTAACATACTGTCTTGTCTTGTATCCTGCCGCCTTTCCTCTAGGGGTGGCCAGTACCTCCACACAAGTGCCTCCACTTGACTCTGTCCTTGCATACTTCTTTCATCTCATCTAATTTCATCACTCTTTTCATGCATGCTCTTCTCTTGTTTCCACTCTGTAGATTCCATTCATTCGCAATCTCATTTATCTGATCAATCTATTGTTTCCTAGGTCTTCCCCTTCCACGCTTACCTATTACATTCCCTTTATACACTCTTTTTGTCAGTCGGTCTTCATATATATTCTTCTTCTTCTTCTGTTTCAATCCTGGGATTGGTTTGCAGCAATATCTTGTACTCTTGTTCTCCATTCCTCCCTGTCTTGTGCGGCTCTTTTTAGGTCTGCATATGTTGAGCAGCGCACGTTCACCAGCAGGTCCTCCAGGTACTCTTGGCGTGGGCGTCCCCTAGAGTTGGTTCCCTCGGTCATCCCCTCCATTATGGCATGCATTTAATATACTATATTTAAATTTTAAAATACAGTATACGAACGTTTTCGACTTATCTAGTCATCATCATCGAATTTTAAATGTTAACATATCTTTGTAGCTTAGATTATAGATTATATGTATGGATAAGATGAAAACATGAAAAAAGTGTCGTCCGCAGTTGTTAAAGCACACACAATAATGTTACTTTATGAAGCAGTAATTATCTCGTAAAAGTTGGACGAGCAAGGTATGAAAGGAACGCTTATAAGTATCAACATCCTCTCTATGTGTATCTGATACATTGTATCATATTAAAGCAGCAATATAAAACATAGCAAGATAGCGTTTGCGCCTTGGACCGGTCCGTTGTCCAGTGGCAACACTTCGGACTCGTAAACGGAAGGTTGTGGATTCGGATCCCAGCGGAGCACAAAAATATAGGTACCATTTATATTTCCAAATATATATTCTTCGCTGGGTTGAAAAAAAAAATCACAAAGCCTTTACCTAAAGACTGGTCACTGAAAGGTCCATGCAGCCTTACAGCAACTGGGTCTTGCTTGAGTATTGGCGCTTCGTAGCGACGACCAAGCTCGTACACTGTGAGGGTTTTTCCTCTGTCCTGCTGATTGACACAATTAATAATGTAACAGCCACTTTAATATGTTTACTTTTATTCCTTTCACAATGTATACACAATAAACCACAGCACAATAATATTAATTATTCTTAATTACACATGCTTGTGGCTCTCACGCCAGGCAAGCTTCTTCCCTCTTTTTTGCCTTCTTTTGTTTTCCTTTTTCCATTCAAATTTAAATACAATGTTCCATTCTACCAAACAAACAAACTCATCTCGTTACAATACACCTCCTTCCTCTCATAAAAAAAACATTCCCAATTTTTTTTTTTTTTTTTTCTTTTACAATGAGTAAATAATGTATCATAATGCTCAGCCGGCGCCACATATTTTGTTTTATTTTAAGGATAAATTTCAAAAATATGAAAATAAAAAAAAAACCTGTTTCTGATACATTGTTCAGTCATTAATACCTTTTTTAACAATACCAATTATTTTCATACTAAAATTTATATATATTTTTTTTTTTTTTTTTAAATACTTAATTCAACAATTCAAAATAATCAAATAACAATACATAATAAACATTCACCAGTTTATTAATCAATTCATTAAAATAACTTTTTTTTTTTAAATACTTAATTCAACAATTCAAAATAATCAAATAACAATACATAATAAACATTCACCAGTTAATTAATCAATTCATTAAAATAACTTTTTTTTTTTAAGTTTAAGTTTTTTAATTGTAACGAGATGAGTTTGTTTGTTTGGTAGAATGGAACATTGTATTTAAATTCGAATGGAAAAAGGAAAAACAAAAGAATGCAAAAAAGAGGGAAGAAGCTTGCCTGGCGTGAGAGCCACAAGCATGTGTAATTAAGAATAATTAATATTATTGTGCTGTGGTTTATTGTGTATACATTGTGAAAGGAATAAAAGTAAACATATTAAAGTGGCTGTTACATTATTAATTGTGTCAATCAGCAGGACAGAGGAAAAACCCTCACATTTTAACACCTCTGCGGCACTACATCAAGTGTCATAGACCCCTAGAGTCTCTAGAATCTAGGGAGTCTCCCGCACAGGATTTCTTAAAAAAAAAAAAAAAGTAGCAGCCCTCTCGGAAGCAGAGGAAGCTCCCACTTCAACTGAAGTGGTTGGTATGAGGCCGGCCCCTTTTAACTGTAAGAATAAATAGGTTCCAATCGCCACACGCGACCCCTTCAGGGATAACACGAAGTTGCAGTATATGTGTAGCTTATTTGCGTTTTTGAGTTTTATCTAATACGTCTCGCATGGTCTTTGTTATGCAATATAGTTAGTTTAAGGCTGTACCATAGAGTGATACAAACCAAAGTGTGATTCATTTTTCACTTCCTTTTTAACGCGTCGTTTTTCTTTGACCGGTAGCCTGATTGCTTTGCGCCCCTCCCTTCCTCTATCCACTCCTTTCCAGGCACAGAACCTCACAGTTTAAACTCATACTCGGTGTTTACACAAAAATGTAAGTGAATTCAAACGCTCACTAGAGGCGCTGTTTGAGTTTACCATCTGTTTTTGGGTAAACGATATCGTATTTCTTGTTCTTCTTTAAACCACAGCTATTTGTGCAACTGCCTTGCAGCGCCATTCGACTGTCCTTGCTTGAGTAAAGGTGTGATCAAAAAGGTGACAGATTTTATATAATTAAATAAAAAAAAACAATTGCATTAAATTCTAAGAAAAATATTGGTAAAAACTACAAAACCTGTGTGAGGCCCATTCTGATAAATGGTATAAAAACCAGAGCTTAGAAGTCAGGACTGACAACATCGTTCAGACATCTGACCGGTCCGTAGTCTAGTGATAACGCTTAGGACCCGTAAGTCTCGGTCGTAGGTTGGAATCCCGGCGGAGCACAAAATATACATTTTTATTAATTTTTTTTTCATAAAAACAAAAATAGATTTATCAAGAGGAATGCAATTCACTAACATATTCTACCTGGCCAGTTTATTTTAATGAACTATTAATTAATAATTGCCCAATTACATCTGTTGAACCAGGGTCAAGGTTGTGATCAAATGACCCAAACGGGGATCGAACCAACGTTATTCCATTCCAAATACGCTAGAACGATCGACCCTCTTGGCCCCCTCGGCCATAATCTAATCGATTCTAATCTAATCTAAGCTGCAAGGATAAATATAATTTAAGATTTATATTAAATGCATTCCCACAAGCAGACATGTATAATTTCGCGCTAACACATGCCGCATGTGGACCTACAATATAAAAACCCAATCTCAAATGAACATAAGCCCTGCAACTCTTGCCGTCCTTCCCTAAAACAGGGGTGACATTGGCAAAGTGAACCATTTTTACAGTGTGGGAGGTCAGCTGCATACCAACCTATAAGTCAAGGAACATAACATCGACTAAAATATGCTATTCGCTGGGTTGAAAAATTCATATACATTTTCCTCGACTTATAGGTTAGTATGAGGCTGACCCATTCTGTAAAAAATGGTTCATTTTGCCAATGTCATCCCTGTTCCAGGGAAGGTCGGCAAAAGTTGCAGGGCTTATGTTCATTTGAAGTTTGGATTTTAATTTGTAAGTACACATTCAGCGTGTTTGTTTGTGGACATACATTTGATATGAGCTTTGAATGTTAATATATCCTTACAACTTAGATTATAGATTACTGTTAATATAGAATGACCGGTCACTAAAGGTACATTCAGCATCGCAGAAACTGGGTTTGGCTTGAGAATCATCGCTTTTAGTAGCGACGACCAAGCTTGCACATGGTTTTTGAGGTGTGATACACACAAAAACAGCGCTCACTAAACAAATCCTCCTATTATTATAATTATTATCTGAGATGAAAGTACTGCGGGACTATAGCATGGAAGACTCTCAGTAGCACGGCTAGAAACACATAAATAAGAGAGACCTGTCTCAAAGAGGACATTGTGAGATGGAGCAGGAAGAGGCGGCGGTGCTGGAGGGACCACGTGGATGGGATGGACAGTTGGAGAATCCCCCATGTGGCTGCCAACAGTATACCTGTGCCCCCTTACCTGTAAAAATAAATAGGTTCAACTCGCCACATGCGACCCCTTCGGGAATAACGCGACAAGAAGTTACACTATATGTGTAGCTTAGTTGCGTTTACATCGCTTGCAAGGAAGACCAATACACAGATGGAGAGATAGCTGGTGCTCTTCTAATCGCCAAGACAAAAATTCCCATTTAACAACAAATCATTGATCTACAACGAGAAGAAGAAAAAAAATTGTGTTATAATAATAATAATATTAGGATGATTTATTTGGTGAGCGATGTTTTTGTGTGCATCACACCTCAAGAGCCCTCTGCGAGCTTGGTCATCGCTGTAGAAAGCGCCAATTCTCAAGCAAGACCCAGTTGTTGAAAGGTTGGATGATGGACCTTTCAGTGACCGGTCTTTGGTAAAGGTTTATGAATTTTTCAACTCAGCGAAGAGCACATTCGAAATATAAATGGTATATTTTTGTGCTCCGCCGGGATCCGAATCCACAACCTTCCATTTACGAGTCCGAAGTGTTGCCACTGGACTACGGACCGGTCCAAGTTATGGCCAAATTGGTCGCTTAATCTTGACTAGCGTATTTCAAATACAATAACGCTGTTTTAATTTCAACCTGACTCCTCGACTGTTACTTTGAGCCTGGTTCAACAGATGTCATTGGGTTAATATTGATTAATAATGTAAAAATCAAACACAAAAGTTTTCTTCACGAGTTGAAAAAATATGCATGAATTAATTATATTTATGAATATGCTCAAAAACTGTTTTTCGCCTGACAAAAATGGATTTCTAAACTGCACTGTTCATGAATTTTTCAGAAAAAATCAGAACAGTTTTTGATCAAACACTGTTGAATCATCGTATGCACATTTGTGTGTGAATTGAAGCTTGATATTGTTTGTTATATATTATATTATTGTATCCTAAAAGTGTATATACGACATCCCAAGTCTATATCGATACCTTAAAGGTAAAACTGAATAAGTGACATATGAAGCTAGCATGAGTTTCTCAGATATATGAACATTTTTTCCTATTTTCTACGAGAAAAAAAGATAATCCTGTAGTTTAGAAGTTTTTCATGAGCACTGTCTTAGTCCCTAGGCGAATTTGCGTTATTGACTTAACGCTGGTTCGAGCCCCACCTGCGTCGTGCTCTATCGACAATAACTTCAAACCTAGTTCAACATATCGCTCCCCCAGTTCTTGTTTGCCGTATAGACCAATTCTGTCAAACGTGATTTTTTAATGCAGTTGTCTTAAGAATCAAATTCTACACAATCTGAGCTAAAAAAAAACGTAAAACTCGATAATGTGAGAGTTGTTTTAAATATTTTTTAAATCCATTTCCTGTTTTCATCAGACATATTGGTCCAGTACACATGTAAACATTGCTCATGTAAAATTAGCTGAATGGTCTATACGGCCAACAAGAACTAAGGCAGCGATTTGTCATTGTGTAGTTATTAATTAATTTTTCATTAAAAATATTCAATCATCAATTGTAAATTGACAATTATAAAACCTGTTTCTAACCAGTCAGAAAAGGATTGGTGAATTGCATTATTCTATTAAAAAAAAATCCATTAAAAAAAACGATCTGTAATGTTGGCGGCTAGGGTTTATTGAAGTGAAATTTGTTTTATGTTTTAGTTTTTGATGTCCATATGTATTATTATTTATTGATTTAAAAAAAATGTAATTTGTCGTGTATGTTCCTTGACTTATAGGTTGGTATGCGGCTGACCACCCATGCTGTAAAAATGGCTCACTTTGCCAATGTCACCCGTGTTTCAGGGAAGGACGGCAAGAGTTGCAGGGTGTATGTCCATTTGAGATTTGGTTTTTATGTTGTAGGTTCACATGAGGCATGTGCAAGCGCGAACTTGTACGTGTCTGGTTGTGAGAATGCAAGTAATGTGAATCTCCAATGTAACATATCTTTGCAACTTAGATTAGATTAGATTAGATTAGATAATAATGTAAAATAATTAGTTCACTTACTATGAGAAGTTACTCTCAATAAAAATATGTTTTGACCACGATTTCACAAATTAGTGAATCAGCACTTATTCAGTTTTACCTTTAAGGTGGCGATATATGGATGATATCCCAAGTGTATATATACATACTTACCCGAGTATATATATATATGATAGCCTAAGTACATATACATCGTGTATATATGTGGTATCCATATCGTTATGTCGCTCACTCACCTTAAAACCACACACTAAAATTATTCGTGTATCCAATTTGCTTATTTTCTGCAACTCCTGCCGCTTTTTCCCCGCGTTGCGGCCAGTTTTTACTGCATCCCGAGTGCAATTTTACAAATATATTGCGGACAATGCCGCCGAGACAGTATACCTGTATGTCTTCATTAAAATAATGATGTACAAAGCGTCACTGGTGCTTACCTCAAATTTACGTGAAGCCGACGAAAAAAAAACAATCGTTTATTTCTAAAAATGTGCCACCAGTGATGCATGCAGTTGTATTTTTTTTGTATGTTTCTCGAATTATAAGCTGGTATGAGACTGACCACCCGTACCTACTGTAAATTTTGCCATTGTGACCTCTGTTTCAGGGATGGTCGGCAAGAGTTGGGAGTTGTATGTTAATATGAGATTTTATTTTGTAATACTTTTCTAAAAAAATTTTGAATTTTCATTTTTTTTATAGATATTTTAATTTTTTTGTTGTTTTTTATACCAAAACGCAAAGACTTGTTTGTGTTGCTGGACTTAAAGGTTGGTATGAAGCTGACAATAAAAAATGGTTCACTTTGCCAATGTCACCGTCACCCATATTTTTTAGGGAAGGCCGGCAAGAGTTGCACGGCTTATATCCATTTGAGATAGGGTTTTTATGTTGAAGGTCCACTTTCTGAATGTGTAATCGCGACCTTGTACGTGTATGCTTATGGGAAAGCATTTAATATTAATCTTAAATGTAATACGTATACATTTGCAACTCAGTACTCTTAGTACGAGTATTTATTACACAATATTATATTACACAGTGATGAAGAAAATCAAGTTCAAGCAAACAAAAACGGCAGATTTTGGGGGAAATCACTCTTTAATAATTGCCGTAAACTTTACATTACTCAAGTTTTGCAACTCGTACTAAGGGTACTGATTATAGATTATATATAGATCACTTGCAGCATGTGTATCCACAAACTTCAACACACCAGAGTGCTTAGTGCATGGAATGTTAATCTTGAATGTTAAATTATCCCTTCAACTTAAATTATAGATTGTCATAGAATTAAGAGCGGAATAACGTGCGTAATATAATAATAGGCTAGTGCGCGTACATGGTTTTACAATAACCAATATTTAATTAATTTAGAACAAGCCGTGTATCGTACAAGTCGATTTTCCGTAGCACCAGATTTACTTTGATTATATCTCTTGAATTGCATTATGTAGGAACTGGTCGCATAACTTGCCCGTACCTACATACAATCTGCATACACTCATACCGGCCAAGTGTCCAGAACAAACACGAATAATGTAGAATAAATATTAGCGGACCCAACACCGTGCCTTGAGGTACTCCAGAATTTGCAGTACATTTTGTAGTTACACCTGATCTATATAAATATTAAAAAGCTAAACAAATGCTGAATCTTAAACGAATATCTTAAAGTAAATATTAGGATGAGTAGGCACCTCCATTCTTACTAGCTGATTGTCCAGAATCAACATTAGCGGACCTAACACCGCGCCTTGAGGTACTCCAGAATTTGCGGAACATTTTTTAGTTACACCTAATCTATATTAATCTTAAAAACCTTAACAAATGCTGCATCTTAATCAAATATCTTAAAGTAAAATATTAGGATGAGTAGGCACCTCCATTTTTACTAGCTGAGTGTCCAGAATCAACATTAGCGGACCTAACACCGCGCCTTAAGGTACTCCAGAATTTGCAGAGCATTTGTAGTTACAGCTAATCTGGATGATCATTGTTAACTTTTCAAACGTCAATTGTAAAGCTTTCAAAACTTATTTCGTTCTGATGAATCGCATCTAAAGAATGAATGATGTCAATCAGAGGTAATTTTACATGAGAATGTTTATGTGTACTACACCAATGTGTCTTATGAAAAGTGGAAATTGATATAAAAGTATTTTAAACTACTCTCACATTATTGTGTATTTTTTTTTTCTGAGCTTAGATTGTGTAAAGTGTGATTCTTAAGACAATGTCATTGAAAGGTCATCTTTGAACTAAATGGTAGATAAGCCAAACACCGGGGAGACGTAGGTATACGTAGGGATAATATAGGTATTATCAATCAATAATCATCACCAAATAATTAATTAAATCAGAGTTTAAGGTTTACACGGCTGGCTGTTAATGCTGGAGAGCTACTTTCCGGGATCTGTACCCTTAGTACGAGTTGCAAAACTTGAGAAAAGTAAAGTTTACGGAAAATATTAAAGAGTGATTTTTCCCAAAACCTCCCGTTTTTGTTTCTTACACTTTATGGTCTTAGCAAAAGAGTTACAGTGATGAAGAAAATCAAGTTCAAACAAAAAAAACGGCAGATTTTGGGGCAAATCACTCTAAACTTTACATTACTCAACTAAGTACTAAGGGTACTGTTGCCGTAGTTTACAGGACTTGAAGTTTACGGACGTTTTGTCCATGCCTACGATGGGATTCTTCAGCATGAAAGTGAAGTGTTCAAGTTGATGCTGATTAAACTGTTGGCGAAACGTCTGAAAGCTCCAGCTCTTACAGGTCACAGCAACAGGTCATTCTCCAATGAATTCTGTAACTCAGGGTCAAAGTTATTGTCAAGATACTACCGTCGTAGTTTTTTTTTATTTCAAATGCACATGTCCAAGTCGACTCACCGACCACTTTCGGAAAATGGATTTTACACGACTCACATTTTTTTCTCAAGTTATCGACCCATCTGGAATGTATGTTTTTTTGCGAAATAAAAAATTTCAATTATTTTGCAAATCGAACATGAGGTTATGCTTTACATGCCCGTTGTCTATTTATTTAGTCACGTAATGTATGGGTTTTCTGCAGCACTAACTCCTACAGTCCACGTTTTCTGTTACACACAAAGTGCAGGCGTACTACCTACATACAAGTGGGACTAATATCATTGTCTACGTTATTCAATCTACATATAATGCGAAATGGTCGTTTGTCTTTTTCATGTTTTGTGCGATTTTGTTTTGAAAATAAAATTTTGATTCCAACATTTTTTTAAAGCTTTTTAGAGTTTGTAAACATTAATTTTTATGTAGAAGCTGTAGAAAATGGTTCACTTTGGCAATGTCACACTTGTTTCAGGGAAGGTCGGCAAGAGTTGCAGTGCTTGTGTTCGTTTGAGATTGGGTTTTATATTGTAGGTCTACATGCGGCATGTGTTAGCGCGAAATTATACATGTCTGCTTGTAGGAATGCATTTAATCTGAATCTTAAATGATATATATCGTTGCAGCTTAGATTTAAATTAAGATTAGGTTCACATGCGGCATGTGCAAGCTCGAACTTAAACATGTCTGCTTGTGAGAATGCATATAATGTGAATCCTCAATGTTACATATTTTTGCAACTTAGTTTAGATTAGATTGGACGAGAACGTATATATTTTAACACAGTTTTATTTTCACAAATTTAGAGCATTTATTTCCCCTCAAGTACTTTCGACTTGCTTACGTCATTCTCAAGAGGACACAGTGCTCACGAAAAACTTCTAAACCACAGGATTTTCTCACTTTTTTTTTTTCTCTCGTAGAAAATAGGAGAAAAGCTGCATTTATCTAAGAAATACATGTTAGCTTAACATATATCACTTATTCACAAAATCAAAAATTGAAGAACCGATAAGAAGAGTTAACACAATGTTTGGAGAGCGTGCATTTGCAGTTGCTGGTCCTCTGGCCTGGAACCACCTGCCACATCATGTGAGAGAGCTAGAGGACCATGGAAAGTTCCGGAATGCACTGGAGACAAGCAAATTTCTGGCATCATTTGCGCAACCGCCCTTGGAGTTACTACATCATGAAACGGCGCTATAAAGAAATCATCAACTCATCAGCATCATCATTCAGTTTTACCTTTAATGTCTCGATATAATATACTCGCACACATAAATTTATTCTTATACAACTTATCTACTCAGATTAATAATTTAGTGTATTAAATTTCAATACCTCATAATCCACACACATAGATTACTCGTAAATTACTCATTTAAACTCGTATATATTTGCATACACACATATATACATATTCGCGTACACTTATTTATTGCACTGACCAGCTCCACGAGTATAAAACATAAAGTAAATCCTCCACCATAGCGTAAATATAAAAATGTAGGAAAAACACAACAGCACCACTTGTTGGCAAATTAGTTTTGATACATTTTTGTGTATTTTATACCCTACTGACCAGTAACCCCGAGTGTAAAGAATTATGTAAACTACAATATAAATAGAAATTGAAAAATGTATATATGCAAGATACAACAGCACTACTAGTGAGTTGATTAGCTTTCATACATTTTTGTGTATATCTTACACGATGGTGGGGAATTCACGCGACGTTTTACTGACAATATCATAAGTCTTAGTAAGCCTTACGTAAGCTCGAATATGTATAAAATAAAATAAAACAATATGAAAGATCGAATAGCACTACTTGTGAGTAAATTAGTCTTGATACATTTTTGGCATGGTGGGAAATTTACGTGATATTATATACTCGACTGTTCAGTACCCAGAGAATAAAGCATTATATGAACTAGAAATAGAAAAATGTATGCAAAATACAACAGCACCCATTGTGAATGATTTAGCTTTGATACATTTATGAGTTTATACTCGAATGACCATTTCCAACTGCGTTTGTCTGACGCGGTAGAATGTGGTGTTTTTTGACGTAAAGCGCGATTATTCTCACATTGCGACAGGTAGGAATGTGGGCGTACATTACACATAGATATATATAGCAGATAAAGTGTATATGTGGGTAAATCAAAGCTGCAATATCGTAAATTTTATCGCCATTATGTACAGGATTGATTAGTTACCCGCAGTATTATTTGCCTTTCATTAAATTAAACCAGTTTAAGTGTTACATACATTAAACAAATACACGTCCGTGGACCGGTCCGTAGTCCAGTGGCAACACTTCGGACTCGTAAACGGAAGGTTGTGGATTCGAATCCCGGCGGAGCACAAAAATATACCATTTATATTTCCAAATGCGCTCTTCGCTGGGTTGAAAAATTTATAAACCTTTACCAAAGACCGGCCGCTGAAAGGTCCATCCAGCCTTACAACAACTGTATTCATGTGAGAGAGCTAGAGGACTATGGAAAGTTCCGGAATGCACTGAAGACAAGCAAATTTCTGGCATCATTTGCACAAGCGCCCTTGGAGTGACTACATCACGAAACGGCGCTATAAATAAATAATCAACTCATCATCATCAACTGGGTCATGCTTGAGAATTGGCGCTTTCTACAGCGACGACCAAGCTCGCAGAGGGCACTTGAGGTGTGATACACACAAAAACAGCGCTCACCAAATAAATCATCCTAATATTATTATTACACGTAAGCAATTGATAACTGCTACAAAACTGCTGAGATGGTTGACCCCTCAACCATAAGGCGTTTGCACTCGAATTTGAGTTATTTACAACCGCCGGTTCGAACCCCGCCTGCGAACTTTTTTGACCGTGGTTCAACAGATATATTTCAAAGATATATTTCATTTAAGATAAATATAACATGCATTCCCATAAGCAGACACGTATGAGTTCAAGCTTACACATGCCGCTTAAGCACTTACAACATGAATACCCAATTTCAAATGAATATAATCCCTGCAACTCTTGCCAACCTTTCCTGTAACAGGGGTGGCATTGCCAAAGTGAACCATTTTTTTACAGTATGGGTGGTCAAACCAACCAATAAGTCAAGGAATATATACAAAAAGTTACATTTTTAACTTATAGGACATATAAGGGACATACACGACAAATTACATTTTTTAAATCAATAAGTAATAATATCTATGGACATCAAAACTAAAACGATATGCAAATTTCGAAATATATATATATTTTTAAATGCGTCTGAGTTCTAGGACCTGTAAGTGTGCACTCTGAATATTATTGAAAACATTAATTTTATTTTAAATCGAAATCAATTCATTGACTCCACTTTTTAAGATTACTTCTTTTATAAAATAAACCGGATGCAGTGCAGCTTCTTACTGATTTTTTTGCTCTCGTTCTGTCCGGCCATCTCCGATAAAAAGATGCCCATGAATGAGCTTTTAGGTGACAGTTTTTTTTCAATCACTCGCAGTGAATGAATGACGTAACGGAAAAATACTTCATTCTTTTTTCTTTTAGTGATATTTATATCGAATATCGGTGATCTCTATGCTTATTTTTACTTTTGCACGATCGATAACTCAGTTGGTAGAATGCTTGCATTCAGAGGGCTTTGAATCGATCAACACAATCTATAACCTAAGTTAAAAATGATAATAAGACAATATTGTAACGTTTTTTTGGGTCTTTATTTGCACTTAATTTATTTTTACAATTTAAATTTATTTTTAACACTTTCAGTAACTCAAATTTATTTTCACAGTTAGGTATCGCTAACACTCTTCGATCAAAGGCAACTATCTCACTGTCTTAGTGCACTCAATTTTGCCCTTATATACTGTAGTGACAGAAGTCTATAGGAGCTAATTTTGCCAGTAAGCTCGCGAACATTCTACCAACTTCAAGAGTACAAAAGGATTATATGATATTTCTAGATTTTTTAAGCCTATAATTATTACTACCTACGATGTACACCTTTATTAATCTACTATTTATATAACAATATTTATAGTGCCGTTTTGTGATAAATCACTGCAAGGGCACTATTCAACTGTAAGATCTCCTAAACGACCTAAACAAACATGTCTTCAATCCCGACCTAAACGCACTTGCACTCTCTACGACTCTAAGCTCATGGTGTAGGCCTGTAGGGCATATTACATCGTTTTGGAAGAAATTGCAAGATATTTTGACATTTGAGGCTTTTATTTAATGCACGCTCGAAAGCAGGCACATTTAAGTTCGCATTTACACATGCAGTATGTGTACATACAACATAGGCTTCGGACTCTTAACTAGAAAGTCGTGCGTTCGAATCTCGGCGGAGCACACAAAAAATACCGTTAATATTTTCAAATGTGCTCTTCGCTGGGTTGAAAAATTCCTTTCCAAAGACTGGTCACCATCAGTCTATCCAACTTTATAGAAAATGGATCTTACTTGATAATTTCCGCATTGTAGCAACGACCAGAATTGTAAAAAGTCATTTGTTAGAATGCTTGCATTCCATGCCGGGAGCTTGGATTCGAATCCTACTGAAGGTGTCTTGTCTTGTCTTGTATCCTGCCGCCATTTCTCTAGGGGTGGCCAGTACCTCCACATAAGTGCCTCCACTTGACTCTGTCCCTGCATACTTCTTTCATCTCATCTAATTTCATCACTCTTTTCATGCATGCTCTTCTCTTGTTTCCACTCTGTAAATTCCATTCATTCGCAATCTCACTTATCTGATCAATCCATTCTTTTCTAGGTCTTCCCCTTCCACGCTTACCTATTACATTCCCTTTATACACTCTTTTTGTCAGTCGGTCTTCATTCATCCTTTCAATATGTCCAAACCATCGCATCACACTTCTTTGAACTTTCACTTTCACGCTTTCTTTTACTCCGCATTCATTCAGAACCCATTCGTTTCTCACTCTATCTTTCAGTGTTTTTCCTGTCATACTTCTTAAATGTGTCAGAAATGATTTTACGTTAAGGTGTTTACTTTAAAGCCAAAATAAAATATCGGCAAGGTTTACTCAGCCTTCACAAGAAATGAGAACAAGCCCCCATAAGGAGCTGGGAAACTCTCCCTTCAACCGAAATTGGTTGATGTGAGGCAGGACCCCTTGCCTGTAAAAATAAATAGGCTCCACCCTCCACATGCGAAACCCTTAACACATTTAGTGTAGCTTATAGTTGCGTTCCCTTTAAGGTATCGATATATGCACTCTAGACTAGACTGGCCTCGTAAGTCGGCTCACATCATTATCTAAGTTGCACAATTCCGTTCCGCACTTCATTATAATCAATCTGCATTAGCGGCACTGTACGTGCGCGCTTCTGGATTGTGTGTGCGCGCGCTTAGACATGCTGCATTAGTGCGTGCACGTCGGCAGCGCTCACTGCTATTACGAGCCGAGATATACGGGCGCTAGTTGCTGTAAGACCGGGTACGTTTGCAGGTGTCTATCTATAATAATCTATAATCTATAATCTAATTTGCAAGGATATATTCATTTAAAACTCTCAGATGTATGCCCACAAACCAACACGTGTAGTTCGCGCTAACTAATGCTGAATGTGTACTTACAAATAAAATCCAAACCTCAATTGAACATAAGCCCCACAACTTTTGCCGACCTTCCCTGACACAGGCGTGACATTGTGAAAGACAAATCAGCTGTTCACTTAGATGTAGATTATAGATACAATAAAAAATGAAGACTGAAGATCACTGGACTGAGAACATATAATGTGTGAGAACGCCTCGCCGGGACTCGATGAAGCTGAAAGCGCATCCTGTATTTGCGGTCGACGGCTTACGATTCGACCATGACCAAGGGATTTACTTCCTACGAGCGTGGAATCGAACCCAGCACTTTGTGTAACCAAACGACAGCGTTTACCAAAAAAATGTACTGAAACTAGAGCAGCGCCTCTATTGAGAATTTAAGTTTTCATATATTTGTGGGAAAAAGCTGAGTATGAGTTTAAATGTGAGAGTACATTCAAACAAACGATTAGGGACAGGTGATGTGAAATTTACTGGAGGGGTAAAAATGTGTGGTCATCTTGAAATACACACGAATCAAATCAAAGCCACTGGATCTGAAGGTATACTCTGTGTAATAGTCTTCTTCCTCAAACACGTTATAATATATTAACTAACACGTTGATCACAAATTTCAGTAAACGTGATTTGGGTCCGTAGTCCAGTGGTAACACTTCAGACTCGTAAATGGAAGGTTGTGAGTTCGAATTCCGGCGGAGCACAAAAATATATATCATTTATATTTTCAAATTAGCTCTAACAGCAACTGGGTCTTGCTTGAGAAATGGCACTTTCTACAGCGATGACCAATCTCCCAGAGGGCTCTTAGGTGTGATTATGAGTGTGATACACACAAAAACAGCGCTCACCAAATAAATCAGCCTAATTAAATTTTATTTGTTTGGCCTATTAGGAGTCAATGGGGAAAACACATTAAAAGACGATGCTGGAGAGATAATTGCCGTAGTCTATGGAAGCTGGAGCTTCCGGACGCTTCTCCCATGTCAGCAATGAGCTTCTTCAGCGTGAAAGACGAAGATGTTTTTAGTAAAAACTGTGAAGGAAGTGTGGGTACACTGGGGTTTTAAATATGAGAATTGATGACACTCTACGTATGTGTTGTGTTGTGGAGCAACGACATCTCTTTACTACGTATGCGAAACTGTGGGGTATTTCACATTAGAAGACGTTTCTACATCATCTCATCATGATTAACAAACATTCCAAAGGTTTATTTGATGAACACATTATCTCCTGTTGAATTAGAGTTGTAGGCTTACACGGCTGGCTGATGATGCTGGAGTGATGTTTTCCGGGATCTGTCGCCGTGTTTTATGGGAGCTGGAGCTTCCGGACATTTCGCCCATTTCTACGATGTGCTTCTTCACCGTAATGTATGATGATGAAGATGATCTTGTTGAGAACTGTGATGCAAGTGTGTGTACACTCGGGGTTTATATGTGGAAACTAAATACACTTTGCATACGAGTTTGTAGGTTTAACAGCGACATCTGTGTATTTTTCGCATGTGAAATTATGGGGTATATCAGTAAACCATCTTTTTTCTACAAGAATGTGTTTGTCGTTTAAAAGCAATGTTGTAAGGTAGTTTCAGAGTTTACCGACAGCAGCTGAAAAAAAGTGAATAGGGAACAGGTTTTTGATTCGATCGGTACCAAACTTCCCAGGAACCATTCTGAGAATATTTTACATGCACCCTATCTTTTTTGAATATCATATTAGCGATTTAGGAGTCCATAGGGAACAAACATCATCATCTTATCATACAGGGTAAGATTGAGGGGAGAAGATCTTAGGGACGCCGAAGGACACCGTTGCTGAAAAACCTGCGACAGTGGTTTGGCAGAAGCAGCAAATCCCTGTTTCGAATCGCAGCATCTAAAGTCAAAATAGCCATGATGATCGCCGATCTTCGATAGAAGTGACACAATAAGATAAAGAAGAAGAAGGGAACAAACATAAATACATATATTTTTTTTTAGTTACTATTACAACTCTGTTTTATTTTCACTTTTTATTATTTTTTAAAAATTTTGGGCACAAACGTTTTCGACTACACAGTACCTAATCATCATCAGATGAAAAAAAAAGATGAATTTTCACAGTTTTAATGCACCAACCATCCAAAACATATATTTTGTATTGTTTGAGTATTAACACTGTGAAAATATTTTTAGGATTAATTCAAATCAAACACTGTTTATTAACAACTTTTATTGTAATCCTACCTGATGATGACCTATAAGGTCGAAAACGTTAGTAATTTAAAAAAAAAATCAAACTTATTAAATAAATTTTATAAGTGAACATAAAAATGAATCCTAAAATTATAATATTAAATAAATATATATATTGAATTTTATTTACTCAGATAAGAAACTTATTGCCGGGATAAGCTGTATGCTGAAGTGTGTCTATGCATAAATTCCTCGAGTTGAATGGACCGTATTTGCTGTATGTAGGTTATTTTATTTGGAGCAAGGAAACTCAGATGTGATGCTGAAGATAAAATGTTAAATTCCTCAACAACTACAAGGTCTGCAGCAGCCGAGGCGGCTAGACCACTGTGCAAACTGCAAAGTGACAGTCTAACAAATACCACACGTACTTTGTATATTATCCCATATTTTATGGATACATAACCCAAGGTGCAATGATATCTATAATCCAAGATATATTGTTATTGAAGGCTTATATATAATGCAAGTCCACAAGCAGAACCGTGTAAGTTCACGCTTACAAATTCTGTATGTAATTAAAATCTCTAATAAACGTAAACCTTGCAAATGTGGACGCCTTTTCCTGAAACGGTGTGGGATTAGAAAAAGTGAACCAAGTTTGTTCAGCACTTAAACATATTGTGATGATTATTATGTCACCCTGGTTTAGGGAAGGTCAGCAAGGGTTGCAAGGGCTTCATCTCAATCTTGTTCCTCATGTCTGAGGGTCGCAGCGCTCCAAAGGGCTAATCTGCACATAATTTGCAACTTCTTTCCACGTTGTCCTCGAAAAGTGACATGTGTTGGCGGAACCTATTTTTTTCACTGCGACGAATGGACAGTATTAACACAGATACGGACAAGACAGACAATTGTAGCTGGAGAGTAAAAGCGATGGACAAACGAGAGACGAAGATAATCCTGAATTCAGCCAAGGCTTACTCAGGGCTGGAAGTCGGAAATTCTTACCTACCGAATATCGGTAATATTTGTAGGAAGACTAATCAGCTGTTCACTTGCGGCCATTTTGAATTGACAGGTCTTCATACAAATATTACTGGTATTCGGTAGGTGAGAATTACCGTGGTGATTCCGATATTCAGAGTCATAATAAAAGGAGAGCTTGTATGAAAAAGGTTATGAATCTGGATGAAATGAAAGAAGTATGTAAGGACCGAAAGAAATGGCGGCTGATCTGTAATGTAGGCGGCTAAGGCCTAGAATTTTGTAGATTTTATAGTGTTTGTTTTTTTGTATAACTGGATGTAATTAATTGCTTGTATTCCTTGACTTATATGTTGGTATAAGGCTGACCCCCCATACTGTAAAAAATGGTTCACTTTGCCAATGTCACCCCTGTTCCACATGCGGCGTTCACACATGCATGCCACATGTGTGAGCGCAAAATTATGCGTGTCTGCTTGTGGGAATGCATTTAATATGAACCTCAAATGATACATATCTTTACAACTTCGATCTAGATTTAGATTAGATGAAACTTCCAGCCCAGGGCTGTCGAGGGCATAATGTTGATGATGAAGAACTATTGGCCGTAACAACCAATATCAAAATATTAGCTATGTTCTCTCTGGCATCCCGGTCGGTTAGTCTCGCAGTTTTTATTTGTGTCGCCTTAATTTGGTATGCAAAACTCGATCAGAGATTCCTACAAAACGTGTGTCCATACTTTATCACAGATGACACATCTCGGCTGGATAATTTGTACGTAATAGCTGTGTATGTGGGGATACCGCTAGTTAGATACAGATCGCTACATACGAGAAGCGTCGATCAGCTGCACAGCGTGCGTGCCTAACGTCTTAAAGCAACCAGAGCTAGCATGTGCTAGAAGCTATAGCACACCCGCAAGCAATGAATTCTGTAAGACAAAATCAGGGCTAAGAAAACGAAATCGAAATACATTTCAGATCCAGTTTGAACCTTAAACTCCGGAAGTGTATTGTGAGGGATGGACTCTTACGCAGGCACTGAAGAAACGTAATTGAAGAGTTCGAGATGTGTGTCAAGCAAAAAATGCTTCGTCTCTCTTGGCGTGGAGAGAGATAGAGGACCATGGAATGTTCCGAAATGCACTGAAAACAAGCAATTTTTTGGAATCATTTGCACAAGCGCCCTTGGAGTGACTTCACCACGAAACTGCGCTCTAAAAAAATATCAAAAGAATAAAAGGTATACTCCGGAAGCTCATTGTGAGGTGCTATGTCTTCCTAATCACTATATGTATATAGTATGGAGGGATGGACGCTTACGCAGGCACTGGAGAGATGGAATTGAAGAGTTCGAGATGTGTGTGCGAGAATGCTTTGGATCTCTTGGCGTGATCGGGTCACCGATGAAGAAGTCCTTTTGAATCTTGAAAACTCAAATGACGGATGAATATTCAGCTTCCACCGCTTCCCCGTGGATTTCCTGCTATCAAAGGCCCCTGCCTTGTGAACCGGAGCCTGATGCAGAGGAGTTTCCACCCTGGGGCTCTACCTGTAGAGGCGTTAGCTTCGTGGACAGTTGCTTTCGAGGAAGGAGCCCCGAACCATGATCGTTACTTCCCAAGCTTTGTTGAAGCTTGCCTTCTTGCCAAAATTACGGCAAAACTCCAGCCAAAGGAACAGTTATTTGTGGAAGTGCTTTAAAGTGTCAAATTGCAGGTCTGTTAATTTTCTTCTTTCCCATTTTAATTTCCCATATTAAGTTTATCAACCCTGTTTTGTTTAGATTTAATGAGGTTTCAATTGTGCAACCTTTCCCAAAATACCAATAGAAAAGAATCCCCACGCCTTGAATGATGATGATGATGATAGCTAGTTGGGAGTAAGTATTATAGGAACAACCTGAAGTACCTCTCAATTGTTATGATAACAAGAAATTCTCTAAAGAAATCATTAACTCCTCATGTGTGTATTTCCTACATAGCCCTGGATGATCCACATGTGTACTACTCCACCTCGATAACTCGCAATTCTAGTTTGCAATCCGGCTGTTTTGCATCTTCATCGATTACAATAAATAATTTATGGATCGGCAAGGTTTGCGGCGAGACTGTAATGGTGTTTTCCGGTTGGACGTGATAAATTTATCAAGATCCAAGATGCAATTTCCCCGCGCGCTAAATGCCCTGCTAGACAAATGTGCCCGCGATAAAACTAAGAGTTTGTTGCGTTGACCGGGATGTACTTGTTTCATAAGCATTTTATTAGAACTATCATTTACCTGTCTTAATTTTTATTACTTGCGTTTTATATCAGTTTAAGTTCTCGTTGAATAGGAAGCGTTTTTAGCGCACATGTGACGCGCCATAGCGCTGCGCTTTGTTGTTTTAAACATACCAAAATCTCGCTCCCCCAGTTCTTGTTTGCCGTATAGACCAACTCTGCCAAATATGACTTTTTAATGCAGTTGTCTTAAGAATCAAATTTCACACAATCTGAGCTAAGAAAAAACGTAAAACTTGATAATGTGAGAGTTGTTTTAAATTTCCTGTTTTCATAAGACACATTGGTCCAGTATACATGCAAACATTGCTCATGTAAAATTAGCTTAATGGTCTATGCGGCAAACAAAAACTAAGCCAGCGATCTGCCAAACAGAGCAAACGCGAAATCAGTACGCGACGCTCTGTCGTTGCGATCGGAGGTCACGTTGTAGTTTGTTACTGTTTTTCTGTACTGATTGCTGAAAACACCGATACAAGAAACAGTGCTTACAAACTAGATGATTTGATGATATTGTTCACGTCATAAGTTAAGGAATATTGCTCCAGAGAGAGAAGATTGAAAATAGCGAAGGATGGCTACAAAATGAAGAAAAATATTCACAACTAACAAAATATTGCCCTTTACTGCAGTAGGTATAACTTTGCATTAAAGCACATCATTAACATGCAAAATATTTGCAGTTATTTTAATATTTATAGCGCAATTTCCCCCACACTCATCAAATCAGATGGCAGTGTTGTTTTATTGAGATTTTACGATCTGCCTTAATCTGTTACTTGTCCATACAAGGCAGAGAAGATGTTCTATACCTTCTGTGCAAAGGGCCTTAAAGGGCACGGGACCCCCATGCCTCGTCAAGCTGTTTCCTGTCGGCAATGCTTTACGATGACCACTGTGGTCTGTTTTCACTGCTGTCAAAGACATCATAGTACCCAAATGGGCGAACACTTCAAAATTCGCTAACAGGAGATTTCGGGTAGCTAGGCCAGTTACCTGGAACAAAGTGCCTTATTATTTTTCTAGTGAGAGGCAAAATCCGTCATAAAGTTCCTGCAATTGTTTCTGCCCGCAGGATATGTGACATTTTTACTCATTAAAAACCCCTTTCGTCATCTTGCCCCACTTCTTTAGAGTGTGGTGTGTCTTACATGATAAGCATTGACAAAACGTAACTACATTTTGACGAGTCGTGTTCATTCTTTGCCTCTCACGCTCAGCATTGAAACAAACTACATGTTGATCTGCGGATCGATCAACTCACCACTACCTTCAGAAGAGGATTGAAGAAAATGATGCTGTCAAAGAGCCATGGCGCTCTAAGATGGTCATGTACCATCAAACAGCACTACAGGAATAGAATCATCCACCTTGATCACGATCTGTGAAAACAACTATTATCTCACTTACTTCTATGGGATGAAGTAAGTAAATAAAACTACTGATACAACCAAATGGGTGGAACTGACGTAAAGGGTTTTCGGAATTTAGGCTTCACACAAAAATGACTACCAACCTGAATCGCAGGGTCTTTGAGACATGCTTGCTTCCATGTTACACGTGTATATTTAAAATGGAAGAACTCACTCAGTACTGCGAAAACATATTGAGGACGTGCCAAAGATCCGTTGAAAAGAGGATGCTGGGAATCAGTCTCAGAGACAGGGCATTCAGAAGATCCGCAAACGCACTGGGGTCACCAATGTTACAATGAATGCCATTTCCTGGCCTGCTCACAGTGGCACTGGGCGGGTCACGTCACAAGACAAGACCATGACAGGTGGCCGAAAAATATTGTCCAATGGTGACTCAGGATGTCCTAGCGGTCCTTAACTTAGCTGGTTTAAATGAAGCTGCGGACTGGGGATGGCTGAACACAGCAGCTTATAGAAAAGTATGCAGAAAATTGGAGAATACTTATGTCCAGGAATGGACTGAGAAAGCTAAATAAGAACAAAGAAGAAGGCAAGTACGCATTGACTACTCTGTTTATTTGTCTTCGTAAAATGACGTCATAAAGACAGCTTGTTAGATACGTTGACAGCAGGCAATGCCAAAGTACTCACATGCAAAAACTGATTTCCTATGTCTTGTGGCTATTTTGGGAACTTGCTTGTTTACAATGACCCCATAAAAACAGGAACATAGGTCTGCTGCATTACTAGGA
Organism: Agapetus fuscipes; assembly: GCA_951799405.1. Taxonomy (NCBI): domain Eukaryota; kingdom Metazoa; phylum Arthropoda; class Insecta; order Trichoptera; family Glossosomatidae; genus Agapetus; species Agapetus fuscipes. The sequence goes on from OX637359.1 coordinate 10,939,141, forward strand.
AATCTTGCCTACCTAGACTTTACATAGACTTTTAATCGCTTTCAATCTGTGTTGATTTAAGACTCATATTCGGGATACCCAAATTCGCTCACATCACTCAAATGTTAAAAAACTACATTGGCTTCGTTTCCCGGAGAAGGTTGTCTACCGTGTTTGTGTGATGGTATATAAAGCCATCAATGGCTTGGCTCCACTTTATCTGACTGACATGATGTTTCCTGTTGAAATGGGTGTAAGGAGGCAGACACTCAGAGCAGTCGATTTGGTTCAGCCACGCCGTCAGATTCGTACAAATTTCGGAGACCACGCTTTCCGTGTTGCGGGTCCGGTGGAGTGGAATAGACGAACTCCAAATCTGTGGGTGTATTTCGCGGAGCACTCAAGACACACCTTTTTAGAAAGTCTTATCCATGATCGGAGAAGACCCTTGAGGTGTGACACACACAAAAACGGCGCTCTCTTATCATTTGGAATTTAAAATAAATTAGCCTGATATAATAATCTAATAGACTTACGTCACAAAGACGGATTCAATGGCTTTTTATAGCTTTGGACAGCAAGCATTACCAAAACACTGACAAGCAACAACTGATTTACTCTATCTTATGACTATTTTGCTAACTTGCCTACCTAAAATGACGTCATAAATGTATATGCAGCGGATTGTTACGTTAACATCAGGTCTTTCCAAAATCTGGTTTCCACTATATTATGGCCAGTTTATTGATTTGGCTACCTCCAATTATCCCATAAAGAAGGGAAGATAGGCCTGTTGCATTGCCATGAGATCTCGCCTACCTACGCTGACGTCACAAATACAGGTTTAGCAGTCTTTCCCATTGATGGCAGTTGTCGCGAGTGTCGCAGTTCTAGACATGCGACAACTTGCAGTAACCGGTTGTACTGGTATCCACGCGTCGCGTTATCACTTCATCTCGCAGCTATTTTGACAGATTTATTTAGTTTTATTAATTCCCCGGCCGCTGCTCTGATTGCTAATTATGATTGTAAATCACTTCATTTGCTTTTTTTTGCTCCAAGCCCCGCGGATGATTTTAACACATTTTTTATTGACTGAATCAATTAGTCTCCATTTATCTACTATCTGATTTACAATATCTGATTTAAAGTGTGTGTGATATATGTACACATCTGTATTGTACCTATATGCTATATATTTATGCGTGCATAATCATAAATTAATCTAATTTGTGAGGATATATTAACATTTACGCATCGATCAAAAGAAAATATATAGATGGAGCATCTGAGACGATTTGTGTACCAAAAAAAAGTGCGCCCTAGGGCGTACGTTCCATACAATTTGCAAGTGTTCGATCCTCACTGAGGGTGTCTATAAAATAAATACCGGCAAAGTGTACTCAGCCTTCACAAAAAATGAGAACCAGTCCCTCCCAGGAGCTGGGAAACCACTACTTCAACTGAAAGTGCTTGGTGTGAGGCCGACCACCACACCCATAAAAATAAATAGGTCCCGAATCGCCTCATGCAATCCCTTCGAAGATAACATAGACAAGAAGTTGCACTATAAGCTTGTTGGACCAAACAAAACTCTAATCAGAAAAAAATCAAAATTATGTGTGATTTCTCCTTACAAACCAAAAACTGCATATACGTAAATCAGCTGATGTACATCATCATTCCTGTTTAAATTCCATCATTATAACCCATGTCTGAGAATGATTCCGAGATCCTTACCAAAATTAAGCAATTAAATTTGATGTGTCAATCAAATATTGATTGGAGGTTGGTGCAAAAGGCCCTATATTTCTAGCTTAGTTGCGTTTATTTGCGAGGCGAGACCAACTGAATATTTACACTCATTGTCCTATTAGAAAATCTTGCTTGCAGTTTTGTTAACACCCGCTTAAATTATGATTGACAAGGACACGTATCTCTCGGCTGCAGTGCGCGGAAGCCTTGCGCATTATTCACCACGTGTCTGAGGCTGCGCACCAGCAGATCCATCAATCAGCTGGCCCCTGGCGTCTATACTAGTCAGCTGAGACTGGCTGTGACGGCTCCATCCAGTCCCACGTCTGTCATCACTCAAGTCGACCTGTCAACCACCAAGCTAACAGTGTGTAGATCAACAACCAACCCTGCATTGCCCGATTGGGGTCTAGAGAGACAGCTATCCAAATCTTTGGTGCAACGTTTCGCATCGGGGTACAATACTGTTAGGATTTTACTTGGGTTATTATAATTAAACTGGGATTTATTTATTTAACAAGATTTATTTTGCACAATATCGTTTACGTAGTATTTTCTTGCTCTAGCTTTTATCAACTTTGCGGCACAATGTTGAAAGAGACTCTCGCTTTCACATGATCACCGCCCCTTTTTATACGGCTCATATCGTTGGTTCTGGCTTATTCGAGAATACTCCACATACTTCCATATTGTTCGACATTGTTCCAGTTACGCACATCAGCAAGCTACGTGCCTATGTACATATACTCAAAATATGCTAGAGGCAGACACACACACAACAGCAAGCTACGTGTTTAGGCTCATGTCCTCATAAAACTCATACGGTCGTAACAATATTATTGTTAAATTTTCACGTGGATTCATTTTAATAAAAATTGTAGTGATTTATTTTACACCATTTATTTAAGATTCGGTTCAGATACAGAATCACTTTACACATGCTTTTAATACAACGGTCGGTTGACTTCTCCAGCTACAGAGGGTAAGAGATTTTACAGTAAGAATAAAGTCATTCTATCAATATGATAAGAACAATAATATTTTTCAACATACAGCTTTTGACGATGATGATCTGTTTTTTACTTTGTTTAACAGATTACTGTGTAACTCTGTCGCCATTCCACTAGGGGGGGCCGGAGTCTCTGCAGATATCCTTGCATACCTCGTTCAATTAATTCGTATCCATTTTCTTTTCATACATTTTCGTCTTTTACTTTATCTTCTATCTTTTATTTACAATCAAAGCTATTTAAATTGAGATACCTGTTTAATGACGTTGTTACCCAAAATGAATTTGAATCCGCTTTACGGTCTGCGACTTTTTCTTGGGGTTATAAAGACCCTGCTCTCAAACCGACACCCGTACAGCTCACATGGAGTGATGGAGGGTTAATGAGATATGATTTATTCCTTAGTTACATGTGTACACAGCCCGCGGCCAATTGCACTAACACTAAATGCTCTCCACGAATGTATGTCTGAGTAATGAATTCACTCACCGCTTACGGACCGGCCAATTGATTTGTCTGACGTATTTTATCACATGCATGACATTTTATTCAATCACACGCATATATACATGATACATGCCGCCAATTAGACTGTTACTCACTCCCGACACGTTGACTGACAAGTTTCACTATCAAATATATATATCGACAGTTAAAAGGTAGTATGGCGTCAGCGATATAAACTAAATTGTTCAGGAGAGCAGTTTAAAGTTTGAGATTGCAGAAAAATTGCATAACTTTTTTAAATTTTGTATGATATCGTTAAAATCAAAACATCTCTAGAATTAAAAAAATAAAGGCATTTATTGGCATTCCTATTAATGTTGGTTTTACGATGTTTTACGATTTTTTTTAAGTCACAAGCGCCTTTAGGACAAAAAAGACCAAAATCTTGTCGGTTAGACCAAAACCATACTCCGAAAACGCAGTTGTTTGCTTGGGCATAAACAACGCAAAAATTGTCGTAGAGCTATGGAAGTTAGCGCATTAGAAAGAGCAGAAATTTTCAAGTAAGATAAGCTACTGCCTTTTAACCATCGATATATATTATATGCAATGATTCCATGTAGAACGACACAGTGACAAAACGACACATAACATAACGACACTTGACAGAACCACGGACGAAATAACATCACTTTGACAAAAAAACACAAGAAAGTAGGTACATCACAATGACAAAAATTCACAAGACAAAACATCACAGACAAAACATCGCAGGAAAGTACATGAACAATGGCAAAGCATCACAGAAAAGTACTTACATCACAATGCCAAAGTATTACAAAAGAAAACATCACATGACAAAGCATCACATACATAAAACAGAACATTTTGACATGTGTCGTTTTGTCACTGTACGGCTCTACCCTGTCACCATACGTAATAGGGCTTTATTAATTTTGAAGCCAATGTGAGATCTAGTAAAGTGCCTTTATGTGCGGCTGAGTTTTCTTGATAATCTCTGGTAATTAATAATTATTACAAATGCTAATTACTAAATTATACAGTAGAGGCGTGTGTCTGACTGCGTTGCAGTGATATAAGATAAAGTAGACTACGCGTGTGGAATTTCCAATTTTATATTTTTGGTTCCTTGAGACACATTGCCCAAAATAGCGAACACATCAAATTTTGCAGACAGGAGCTTTGCGGTGGCCGGGCCGGTTGCCTGGAACAATTTGCCCGTCGGTGTTCGCGCGAACCAGCCTACCACCACCTTTAGAAAGGGACTGAAGACACTGGTTTTTTCCAGGAGCCATGGCACCCTTGAGATGGTCCTGGACCATGAAATGGCGCCACAGGAAAGAAATCATCCATCATCATATAGCTTTTTCATGCTTTACTTGAAAAACACGAAGTTTTCTTTCGTCAATGGTGAGGGTTACAGCCATTTCAGACAAGACTCATTCTGCCAACATTTTGTTTGGGTTTTCTATGTTTTTTACGAATTGGGGGCCTAAAAGAGTAATATGGAGATGATAAAACGATAAAGTCCGGTCTATAGCTCAGTTGGTAAAGTGCTTGCATTCCATGCCGAGAGCTCGGGGTCGAATCCCACCGAGAGTGTCAGAAATGATTTCACGTTTCGGTACTTATTTCAAACCGCAAAATAAAATACCGTCAAGAATACTCAGCCTTCACAAGAAATGAGTACCAGCCCTCTCGGGAGTTGGGAAAACCCCACTTCAACTGAAGTGGCAGTCCCCCTTATTCTTAAAAATAGTTAGTTACTACTCGCCACATACAAAACCCTTCGAGGATAACGCGGCAAGAAGTTGCACTATATGTGTAGCTTAGTTGCGTTCGGTAATGCATAGACAATCCGGGCAGAATGCGTTATATTTAAAATAGCTGTTAGCGTCTCTGAATCGTATACATTTTTTTTACAATTTATCAGATCGATTCTCATAATTTTGTCCTTTTTCATTAATTATAGCTCCAGATAGGTTGGTATGAAGCTGATCCCCCGTGCTGTAAAAATTGATTCACTTTTGTCAATGCCACCCCAATTTCAGGGAACGGCGGCCGGAGTTGCAAGGTTTATGTTCATGAGATGTATTTTTTTATTTGTATGCACACATGCAGAATGTGTAGTCGCGAACCCACATGTGCCTGTCTGTGGGCATGCAATTAATATGAACCTTAAATTTTAACATACCTTTGCAGCTTAGATTACGAGTAGTTAGATTAGCTAAGCTAAATTTGAAACACCCGAGCCCTAGAACACGTTATTTCGCTATTTTAAATACCACCGCCACCTACCTGGTCGAGCTATGACCGTATAAACGGGTAACCAGTTACATAAGGTGATCTCGTCCTGTGATAAACCCTCGGTTTTACTAGAAGGCGAGTGGTACTTCATGTACATATACTGAATATAGGCCAACGTTATTTATTTATTCAATATTCCCACACACTGGTGCTATGGCTGAGAGGTCTGTGGCGATGTGATCAAGCGAATGTTTAACGAAATATCACTGGTTTGGGATTCTCGTCAAGACGATTCTTGCAATCCGAGGAGGTAGCTGATACTCAATTCTACGGGCAATGGAGTAGTTGACTTGGTCATGTGTAACGAGATGAATTTGTTTGTTTGGTGGAATGGAACATTAGATTTGAATTTGAATAAAAAAAGGAAAACAAAAGAATGCAGAAAGAGAGAAGAAGCTTCCCTGGTGAGAGAGCCACAAGCATGTGAATTTTGGTTATATGTAATCAATATTGCTGTGGTAAATATATTAATATATACATTGTGATTGTGGATAAATAAATTATTATTTATATATTGCGATTGTGGATAAATAAAAGTGTTTATAAAGTTTTGGTTCATTATCTTCTTTTGTAAGTGATATGGTTCCTGGCGCTATGCACTCAAGCAAAGTCATAATTCTTCAGAGCACGGCCAAACACCTCATTGAAGATCTTATAAATAAATAAAGAAAAACCCTCACACATGCCACATCGTCAAACACGCACACAGTTTGAGGATGCAGAAAATTTGCTTTTCGGTTTGCGGACCAAATGAAGCGTAACAGACTGACACCGAAAGAAAGGAAGGCAAAAAGATTGGAGTATTTAAACATGCACCTCTTGTCATCCAAGGACTGACAAGTATCTATCATGATTTGGAGCGGCTCATGGATGTCTTCTCTTATTCGCAGCTCAATAGGATGGCGACAAGAAGATAAAAATGGCCAGTACAACAAGGCACTGCCTTTACAAGAAGATGGTGACCAGCAGAGACAAATGGCTAGCACAACAATAAATTGCCTTTACAAGAGGGTGGAGACAATCAGAGACATATCGTCCACTTAATAATAATAATATTAGGATGATTTATTTGGTGAGCGCTGTTTTTGTTTGTATCACACCTCAATAGCCCTCTGCAAGCTTGGTCGTCGCTGTAGAAAGCGCCAATTCTCAATCAAGACCCAGCTGTTGTAAAATTGGATGGACCTTTCAGTGACCGGTCTTTGGTAAAGGTTAATTTTTCAACCCAGCGAAGAGCACATTTGGCAATATAAATGGTATATTTTTGTGCTCCGCCGGGATCCGAATCCACAACCTTCCATTTACGAGTCCGAAGTGTTGCTACTGGACTACGGACCGGTCCAAGAAATGCCAACAACACGCGGTGTACCCAGCGGTCACCCATCCAAGTAGCATCCGCGCCCAATGTTGCTTAACTTCGGTGATGAGAATCGGTGCTTTCAACATGGTATCGTCGTTGACTTATAGTACATGCAAGTCTTATGCCAGAGGTAATTTCACATGAGCAATGTTTGTATGTGTACTGGATCAATATGTCTTATCTATAAAAACTGGAAATTGACATCAAAAATATTTAGAACCTCATTCTATATTTATATCATTATTATATTCCCTAGGCATTTCATCTTTAGTAACACGCCGACAACATGCTCAACTCATATGTATTTATAAAATCATTAATAGTATTTTCTCACCTTATCTTTTACAATGTATCAAATTAAATGTTCCAACGCGAAGATTTAGAAAAAATTAATTGCTCTCCCTCAAATTTCATCCTTCAAATTTAGGATACTATTCTCCTATTAACAGAATGTGTCGTCTTTTACATTCTTCCTCTCATCTAGATTTATGCGGCATGAGCCTGTCTGAATTCCGTAGAGCCTTGTTTTGCTGAGGAAAGTATAGGTATTTATTTGACTGTGCTATTATGTAATATTAATACATGAATTATTTTATTTTCTTTGTTAATCTTTGTAATAACCTTGTCATAAAATGATGTAATTGGACTATCATGTCCGTTAATAAAATAAATAAAAATAAAAATTCCCCTTGTGTGTGGAACACTTTTTGCATGACAATACTTTTATGAATCATCAATATGTTGTATAATCAGCGTGGATTGAATATGGGCCAAGTTAATTATGTATGTGCCGCGTTCCCACACTTGTTCTCGCGTGAGATAAAAACTATTGTTTTTATTTCATTAATATTAATTAATATTAACTAAACAGATTCACTCTCATTTACATAATCATTATAATAAGAAGATTCTATCATCTAAGTTGCAAAGATATATCGACATTGAAGGCATGTGTAAGTGTGAGTTCACGCTTACACATGCAGCGTGTACTTAAATAATTAGCCAAACCTCACATGAACATAAACCTTGCGATTCGTGATACTTTCCCCTGAAACCGGGGTGGAATTGGTAAAAGAGAACCAAGTTTTTACAGCGTAGGGGTCAGCTTCATACCAACTTATTAGTAAAGGAAATCAATAAAAAAACAAAAATAAGTAATTTGTAAACGCAACATAGCTACACATATAGTGTAACTTCTTGCCGAAGGGGTTGCATGTGGCGATTTGGGACCTATTTGTTTTTACGGGTAAGGGGGCCGGACTCACACCAACCACTTTCAGTTGAAGTGGGGGTTTGGTTTTCATTTCTTGTAAAGGCTGAGTAAACCTTGAGATCGAACCCTTGCTCTCGGCATGGAATGCAAGCATTCTACCAATTGAGCTATCGACCTTTTTACGAGCTTGGTCGTCGTCGCTACAAAGCACCAATTCTCAAGCAACAGCCAGTTGCTGTAAGGCTGGATGGAACTTTTGTGACCGGTCATTGGTAAAGGTTTATGAATTTTTCAACCCAGCGTATCAAATTTGAAAATATAAATGGTATATTTTTTGTGCTCCGCCGAGATTCGAACCCACAACCTTCCATTCAGAGTCCGAAGTGTAACCACTGAACTACGGACCTTTAAAGAGCCTTTTTATGTTTCTCTTAGTCCTTTCTGTATCTCAGTTTGTAGAACGCTTGCATTCAATACCAGCGGACAAGGGTTTGATCCCCGCAAAGGCCGTCAACAATGATTTCCCATTTGTTTTTTTTTAATTTCAAACTCTAAATAAAAATAATGGCAAGGTTTACTCAGCCTTCACCAAAAATTTAAAACTCTCTTCTAGTGATGGGGTTGTGGTAAGGCTGGCACCATTCACTGTGAAAATAAATATGTCTCGCACGTCACAAGTAACAACTTCGGGGACAGCGTTATACTATATGCGCAGCTTAGTTTTTTTTATCGCATCGTTCACCTTGTACATAATAAATACATTGTCATGTCGATATTCAAGTTATTCGATTTATTTCTACAATTGAGGACAATTTTAATTTTAATTGCTAACCACATGAACGGTCTTTAACGAAGGTTAATGTTATAAAAATATTGCTGTTTTTTAGAACCTTGTACCTTTAATATTATCGGTCGATTGTTCGCAAAGTTCTCGCGAACACTTTATGCTAATTATCGACTATACAGAATAAAACGAATCGACAAGACTAGAACCTTCCGAAAGAAAAGAACTGTGTGACTTTTATGTAATGTATTAGAAATCTTGATATCAATGTCTATCCTTGACTTATAGGTTGGTATGCCGCTGAAGCAAATACTGTAAGCAAAGGTTCACTTCACCAATGTCACCCCTGATTCAGGTAAGGTCGGCAAAAGTTGCAGGGTGTATGCTCGCGTGTCGTTGGCATCTTGGACCGGTCCGTAGTCCGTAGTGGCAACACTTCGGACTCGTAAATGGAAGGTTGTGGATTCGGATCCCGGCGGAGCACAAAAATATACCATTTATATTTCGAATGTGCTCTTCGCTGGGTTGAAAAATTCATAAACCTTTACCAAAGACCGGTCACTGAAAGGTCCATCCAACCTTACAACAACTGGGTCTTGCTTGAGAATTGGCGCTTTCTACAGCGACGACCAAGCTCGCAGAGGGCTCTTGAGGTGTGATACACACAAAAACAGCGCTAACCAAATAAATCAACCTAAAATTATTATTATTATTATTGAGGTTAGGATATTAATTTGTAGGTACACATGCAGCATTTGTAAGCGCGAACTCACACGTGTCTGTACGTGCAAATTTAAATATATTTCTTTGCAATTATAGAGTTATTATTGTTATAGAATGGTATTTAAGATGCTGCAGCTCTTAATACAGATTAGGCGCAATTGGCCGGGTGCTGTCTATCGTCTCAGACTAGTACCTACCTAATCAGAAGGTAGTGAGTTCGAAACCTGGATGATTTTTTTGACAAATATCATTTTCAAAGGGCTCTTTATAATCTTGGAGTCAGCCAAAAACAAATTCAAAGAACAATAACTAGTTGAAGACTCGACAAACGTTTTTGACCGGTCTTTGATATTTTTTTCTAGCCAGCGAAAAGCATAGTAATAATAAAACACAATTCTGCTCCGCAAAAAAAATCGAACGACGTCTTTCTATTTCAAGTCGATAGCTTTAGCTATTGTTCATTTTTTTATGGTCAAAGATAAGATTGTCTTTTTTCCGCTGAAGGAAGGAGGCAGGGGTGGCTGCAATTGATCAAGGAAGCCAGAAGCGCTATTCTGCTAAATTTCTTACAACCCTAAGGCAACGAGATAGCGATTCGTGTCCAAAAATTAAGTGTACTGTGATTGGTTTTATCTATGGAGTTCTTTCGCAAACGCTAGCAAGCTCCGACTTGGATTGATATCCAAAGTGTAAGGAATTTATCAGAGTAGCGCTTCAGTACTTCTTCCGGTTTATCGTGTGTTTAATGATGATCTTAATCTCTAAATCTAGGTTGTAAAGATATGTATCATTTGAGGTCCATATTAAATGCATTCCCACAAGCAGACACGCATAATTTCGCGCACACACATGCCGCATGTGGACCTACAATATAAAAACCCTAATCTCAAATGAACATAAGCCCTGCAAGTCTTGCCGACCTTCCCTGAAATAGGGGTGACATTGGCAAAGTGAACCATTTTGTCAGCCTCATACCAACCTATAAGTCAAGGAATACCAACCTATAAGTCAAGGAATAATGATGATTGTAGAATACGTGTTGTATGCCACTGTACGTAATTAGCCATTACAAAATGACACTTTATTACTTAGCAGTGACATTTATTTTAATAACAAATAACAATAAATTTATGAGTTTTATGTCTAGAATTTTTATAGTTATTATTACAATTGTAGTGATTTTTTACACCTCACGTGAAGTTCACTGCATTGTCTAAGCGCGAGCATGCCTGTTGCATCCATCAGCGCTACGATACGTATTTGGTTTAAGGTTACAATAATCGTGAGGGACTGCAAATCACATCTCTACAATTATTAGCAGAAATGCAATGGCACATTAAAAATACACGATTAGCCTACAAAGCCGGGAGCTGATACTCAATTGCGTGTATCTGATACTTATAGTATCTTTAATCTGAGTTACAAAGATATCCTCAAGGGTAAAACTGAATAAATGACATGTAAGGCTAACATGAAATTCTTAGATAAATGCACCTTTTTAAGAAAGTTTTTAAGAAATCCTGGAGTGAAGAACTTTACTGCCTTAAACTCACTATGAGAAATTACAATAAAAAGCTTTATCCATGTCTTCTAAAACCAGTGAATATGCGCTAATATAGTTTTCCTTTAATGTGGCTATATCCTGAAATTTTAGATGCACAATTAATGCATGCATATAAGCAGACATGTGTAAATTCACGTGCACACATGCTGCATGTGTGCATCGCTAGTGATTATTAAAACAAAATTGCAGTAAGGCTGAAGAGATATTTGGTGACTGGACTTTGGTAACGGCAGATGATGAATGCTTTTACAGAGAGCCCGATAGGATCATTTCTATCAAAATGAGGCACCTGAAGTGGACTAGTCACATAATTAAAATGGGTGATGCCAACCTCATCTGGTGCCTAACACTCTCATCACTACAAGGCGTGGTAAAAAAACGCAACTAAGCTACACATATAGTGTAACTTCTTGCCTGCGTTTTCCCGAAGGGGTCGCATGTGGCGCTTCGGGAACTATTTATTTTTACAGGTGGCCGGCCTCACACCTACCACTTTCAGTTGAAGTGGGAGTTTCCCAGCTCCCGGGGGGGCTGGTTCTCATTTCTTGTGAAGGCTGAGTAAGCCTTTGAGATAGAACCCTTTGCTCTCGGCATGGAATGCAAGCATTCTACCAATTGAGCTATCGACTTTTTTACGAGCTTGGTCGTCGTCGCTACAAAGCGCCAATTCTCAAGCAAGACCCAGTTGCTGTAAGGCTGGATGGACCTTTGGTGACCGGTCATTGGTAAAGGTTTTATGAATTTTTCAACCCGGCGAAGAGCAAATTTGAAAATATAAATGGTTTATTTTTTGTGCTCCGCCGGGAATTGAACCCACAACCTCCCCATTCAGAGTCTGCAGTGTTACCACTGAGCTACGGACCGGTCATGGTGGTGGTTTGATTTGTCTTTGGATTGACTTTAAGGTTGAGTATAAACGTAATGCTTATGGACACATATAAGACTATGCAGGCAATGAGAAAGCTAAGTAAACTGGCAGACTGTAGCTCAGCTCGTTGTGAAACAACCGTAAATAATGCGAAGTGTCACATTGCCCGTGTAGCATGTGCCACGCCAATGCTACGCGCGTGGGCAGGTGACGCAATAGTGCTCTCATTAGGGGGACAACTGGCCACTGTGAATGATTTAAGTACTGCAGAGAGGGGACAACTTGCAACCTGGGTACGGCGACAAAACAGCACATAGACAATGCGTTTCTGTGCGCGCATTAGGGGGACAACTGGCCACTGTGAATGATTTGAGTACTGCAGAGAGGGGACAACTTGCAACCCGGTCTAACGCATTACAAAAGATGCTCAGAACCGAAATCCAACAGGGTGTGATTTAAAATCATCGCGTCTTTAAATTCTTTCACTTATGGCTATCATTGCTTGCTTGTGATCTGAGCCTCCTTGTCTTGTTTTACACTGAAGAGAGCGTTAGCCTCACGGGAGGGCCTTCTGCCACTTGCATCTATATAAATGTTTTGCATGCGAGTTCTGTGACACATCCCCGGATGGGATGGATGTACAGGGCGTACAGGACAGAGGAGGAAGAACATGTGCGCGCATTTAGACTAGACCTTCTTGTCTTCTCATCTAATCTAGTCTAATCGAAATTCGAAAAAGTCATGTGAAGGACAGCATCTCGAAAGCTTCTGGTCGCTTTTTTCCAGCTTTGAAATTCGACAAAATTATCATTTGATACAGTGTTTTCTTGCAAAATGATTGGGTGAAACGTCTGGGAGTCCAGAATCTGATAGACAACGGCATCAGGTACAAAAAAGAAATCGTCCAGTATTAACCAGCTTAAACTTCCATTCAAACCTTTTTTTATCAATTATAATTTAAGTCCCTCGCATCCCATGCACAAACAGAAATGCTGTCTCTTCTGACCACACATCCAAACCTTCAATGACCATTCAAAACTACACGCTATCTTGCTATTGCAATTCAAAAATCATTCTTTATGCAAGTCGCTTTGAATTCCAAATTAATTACAAGGAACACCGAGTCCGAGATTAGAATAATGCGTTTGATACAGACCCACCTATTCGCTCTCTCGGTGCACACACATACACACATTCTCTATATCTGCCTGGAAAGTTGGCGGCTTGGGAACGTGTCCGGTACTGTTATGTAAAACAACGTATGCCATTAGAAATCTAACAACGAGAATTTGATTTTATACCATAGATTAAATTCCGTATGTTTATATTGTATAAGGTCGTTATGTGGAATGTAAAAATGAGAGAGTATAGGCTTGCATTCGTATGCAGCTGACTGGTCTTTTTTCTAGTGGTAAACGCTTTGGACTCGTTATCGGAAGGCAGTGCGTTTGATTCCCAATGAAGTACAAAGAAAACCATCTATGCTGTTCACTGGGTTACAGAAAATTCATTTTTATTTGTAAAGACATCAACAGAACACTGGAAAGAATTTATACAATACAACATAATTATGATACAAAAACATAAGGTCTCCCATGCTCCAATGACAGATGTCTATCACATAGTTAAAATAGTTTTGTCAAAGCACTGTTTACAAAAATAATATATCATATCTTGACAGTCTTAGGTTGGGCCTTAGCTGAATCCAGGATTATCCTCCACTCTTGCCTGTCTATCGTTTTTGTTCTCCAGTTACGAATGTCTGCTTTGGCTGCATCTGCGTTGAAAGTATATTAATATGATTTATTTGGTTGAGTCCGGTCGATAGCTCAGATGGTTCCATTCCAGTGGGCTTGCATTCCATGCCGTGAGCTCCGGTTCGAACCCCACCGAGGGTGTAAGAAATAATTTCACGTTTCGGTGTTTATTTCAAATCCCAAAATAAAATACCGGCAAGTACTCAGCCTTCTCAAGAAATGAGTGCCAGCCCTCTCTGGAGCTGGGAAACCGCCACTTCAACTGAAGTGGCTGGCGTAAGGCCGGCCCCCTCACCTGTAAAAATAAATAGGTTCAACTCGCCGCATGCGAGACTTTGGGGATAACGCGGCAAGCAGTTACACTATATGTGTGGTTTAGTTGCGTTTTTGCATTGATGAGCCCTCTGCGAGCTTGGTCGTCGCTGTATAAAGCGTCAACTCTCGCATGGTCTTACTTGAGTTACTAGCGCTTGATACGGGGACTAGCATAAGGCTTTTGAGGTGTGATTGACAAAAACAGCGCTCACCAAATAATTCATATTTATGTTGAATTATTTTTTTCAAACACTGGCATACAGGGATCAATTTTGGAATTCTAATGTATTTAAATAATTAATAAATTTGTTTTCTTCCAACAGATAGTGAGCTACTCCTGGGAAGCTGAAGTCCAGCCATCCTTTCACCTGTTTGGCTGTCTTTCAGGGAGACGACGATCCGGTGGAAATGATTAAGATTGATGATGATGATGATGTATGATTTCTTTCCTGTGGCGACATTTAATGCTCCAGGACCATCTCAAGGGCGCCAAAATGATGAACTTAAAATATGTAAATATATTTTTTATTACATTCCTAAGAAGTACATAGTTGTACATGACAAATTGATGTAAGTTCACTACATAATTAGTATGTAATAAGGTGTGTGACCATAATTATGTCATAAAGTGCGTGATGGTTATCTTCACGATACGCAAATTACCACTCATTACTCGTACCTGCAGGTGGCGGGGACTAGCCGTGGCGGAACTACAAAGAACTAGCCGTGGTGGAACTACAAAGAACTAGCAGTGGCAGAACTTTAAAGAACTAGCCGTGCCGGAATTACAAAGAACTAGCAGTGGCGGAACTTGAATGATCTAGCCGTGCCGAAACTACAAAAACTAGCCGTGGCGGAACTTCAAAGATTTAGCCGTGGTGGAACTTTTAAGAACTAGGCACGGTAGAATCTCAAGAGACTTAGCTATGGATGAACGTCAAAGAACTTATCAAGGTATAGATTCAAGCGCCTAGGTGAAGTAGAACATTAAATAAATAGTCGTGGCAGAGCCTCAAGAAACTAGCTCTGTCAGAACTTCAAAGGACTACTGCATGGCACAGCTTCAAGTAACTTGGCGAGGACGAACTTTAAAGAACTAGCCGTGGCAAAACCTCTTAAGACTAGTTATGTCAGAACTTCCAAAGACTAACCATGATAGAGTTGTAAGGAACTTACCGTTGCACTGTTTCAAAGGACAATCCGTGGCAAAACCTGAAAGATTAACGAAGGTGGAAGTACTAGGGGTTATGTAGTAAAACTTCAAAGGAAATGGCGTGGTAGATCTTGAAGAGTTAGTTGTAAGACTTCAAGATACTATGTATGGAAGAACTTCAATGATGTTAGATCTTCACGGAAATAGCTGCTGGAACTTCAAGATACTAGTTGTGGCAGAACTTAAAAAAGCTAGGCTTTGCGTTACCTCAAGAGACCAACCGTGGCAGAACATAACTGGATTAGTTGAAACGAATTAATTGGATTTGTGAACAAAAACAAAAACCAGCATAGAAAAACAGACTTCAAACCTGGTTAAAAATGAGATTTTTTATATAAATAAAGGGACTAGCTGCAAAAGAACTTCAAGGGACTAGCCGTGGCAGAAATTCTGTGCCGCCATCCGGTCGGCAAGTGGTACACTACTCATCGCAACCACTTTTTACCAAGTTAATGCGGTTGTGAATCAGCACAATAAGAAATAAGCAATTACAAATTTGCACGATTCATGTGTGTGCTTAATAAAGAAAACACGTATAATAAATTATATACTTATATACCTAACTTACTAAAAACAATTGTTTGTTTATTTTTTCTTCTTCTTCTCCTTGTATCATCTTCTATGTGTCATCAATGTGCTTTGTATTTCATGAATATGTTGCAGCTCTAATAATGGATTCGGTGTTTTTGTTAAAGTATTGACAAATAAGACTTAGGTGCTTCTTAGTTCATTTTCACATGATTGTAGTCTAGAGGTTAACGCTACGGACTTGGGGGCCGTCCATAAATTACGTCATCGATTTTGGCCGATTTTCGACCCTCCCCCCCCCTACAATCATCCTATAGTCATTATCTAATGACCCCCCTCCCCCCCTCTTGCTGTAATAATGGATGAGCTTAATAATTAATAATGTTATATTACTTGCATACTATTTTGGATATTGTGTAAAAATTGGTATTTACAAGAACGACGTCACTTCTGGGACTCGTAAATCATTTACCATCATCCGCAGACCAGACCCCCCCCCCTAAATGCGAATGACGTAATATATGGACAGCCCCTTGTACACAAAAGGTTGTGTACAAGTTCTGTACAGTTGTTGTCGCAAATTGTTTTAATGTACATAATTTTCTACGTATTGTGTCAGAGGCATAGAAGAAGGAATCAAACACACTATTTTTCGTTTACAAGTCCGCAGCGTTAACCACTACATGGACTACGGACCGGTCATGGCATGCTCGCAGATTATTTTAAATAATTTTGTTTGTTTTGTGTCAAGGGTAATATAATATTAGGATGATTTATTTGGTGAGCGCTGTTTTTGTGTGTATCACACCTCAAGAGCCCTGTGCGAGCTTGGCCGTCGCTGTAGAAAGCGCCAACTCTCAAGCAAGACCCAGTTGTTGTAAGGTTGGATGGACCTTTCAGTGATCGGTCTTTGGTAAAGGTTTATGATTTTTTTAAATTTTTTTTTTTAAGGAATCCTGTGCGGGAGGCTCCCCAATTCTTGAGAGTCTTGGGGGTCTATGTCACCCTGGAAGGGTGCCATAGGGTATCAATCCAGTGAAAAGCACATTTGGAAATATAAATGGTATATTTTTGTGCTCCGCCGGGATTCGAATCCACAACCTTCCATTTATGAGTCCGAAGTGTTGCCACTGGACTACGGACCGGTCCAAGAAATGCCAACAACACGCAGTGTACCTAAGTTACCCAACCAGGTAGCATCCGCGCCCAATGTTGCTTAACTTCGGTGATCTGATGAGAACCGGTGTTTTCAACATGGTATCGTCGTTGACAGAAGGAAATGAACTCACTACCTTCCGTTTACATGTCCAAAGCGTTAACCAATACAAAGACCATGGACCGGTGAAGGCATACTTGCAGATTGTTTTGATGTAAATAATTTTGTATGTTTTGTGTCAAGGATAGAGTAGATGAAATAAAAACTGCATATTCTTTGATTATTGCATAAAATAATGACAAATATGCACACCATTCTGTAGTCCAAGATATTGCCAACGTGTGCACAGTAATTTCCTCACGTAATTCAATTGATAAGCGTAGGATATTACTGATGCAATTAAGAGGCAATAAACCAGCCGAGTTGGCCGCACTTAGACATATTGTGGACCAAGCCGGTGCGAAGTCTAGTGGTTAGGGCTTCGGATTCGTAAATGGAAGGTTGTGGGAAGGTAACCCAGGAGAGCACAAAATATATACCATATATATTATCAAATGTACTCTTAGCTGGCTTCAAAATATCATAAATCTTTACTGGTCACCAAAGGTCCATCCAGCCTTACAGCAATTGGGTCTTGCTTAAGAATTGGCGCTTTCAATAGCAACGACTAAGCTCGTAGAAGGCTCTTGAGGTGTGATTTTCACGAAAACAGCGCTCACCAAATAAATCTGGATAAACCTGGATGTGAGCGGTCACACATCCAAGTAGCATCCGCGCCCAATGTTGCTTAACTTCGGTGATGTGATGAGAACCGGTGCTTTTAACATGGTATCGTCGTTGACGATACTTTACTTTACTTTTTTCGGCTCATAAGCCTTGAAGGCTCAGGGCCTCCCGCACCACAATCCTCCAGGACTCTCTGTCTTGTACTGCTTCCCTCCATGGTCCCCTCACTCCCAGAACTTCGGCGTCGGCTTCAACGTTGTCTGCCCACCGCATCCTGGGACGTCCGAGTGGTCTAACACCTGAGGGGGCACCATCCAAGACTGTTCTGATGATCCTGGAGTCCTCTGCACGTGCTACATGTCCGGCCCACTGGAGTCTTCTTGATTTCATTACCGACACTATGTTTGCATCTTGAAACACGGACATCAGCTCCGCGTTGGTCCGGATACGCCACCTGTCATCTTCAAATATAGGTCCGAGAATGCGACGAAGCATTTTGTTCTCAAAGACCTGGAGAGATTTTTCTTGTTTGTGAGTCAGACTCCAGGCTTCGCATCCGTACAACACAACTGGCCGAACAATGGAAGTGTAAATCTTGAATTTTGTGGAGCGGGATAGCCATTTTGAGCACAATAGCCCTCTAAGGCCAAAAAAAATCGTCGTTGACAATCGTGGACATATAATAAACAAGGATTAAGGGGACGCATTGTCAGCTCCTGTGCACTAAGAGAAATTTATAATTACAGATCTTAGGCACTTTATTGTCTGACGTCCTCTCAAAAAATGTCAAGTGAAGTGTTAAGCATAAAGCTGTCTCCCATATATGTGTAAATAAAAAGGTTATTTTCACAATTAAAACGCAACAAGAAAGATACAAATGATCAGGTTAGTTGCGTTCACTTAACTCACAACTAAAATTATTTAAAAATATTCAAATTTAATATATTACAAAAATACATTCATAATAGACCAGCCTAATGCTAATGTGAGGAAATTATCACTTGCTTACATTACTCCGATATGGAAATCAATTTGGGTATCAAAATAATTAGGCTGGTACAGCGTGCAAATGTCAATACATTTCAAATTAGAAATCAGTGATTTTTTTGATAATGCACGATACATGTTTAATGCATTAAGAAATTATCTACGAAAACTGTCAATTAAATATGCACCTGTTTTAAAAATGTGTTTAAAAAGTAACTTTTTTAATATGTGAAATAAAATCAATAATCCATATAAAATAATGGCATATTTAAACGCACTTTTGTAAGCATCACGCTAATAATAATAATAGTTATAATCTAAGTTGCAAAGATATACTATTAACATTTCAAATTCATATTAAATGCATGCCCACAGACAAGTGTAAGCTCGTGCTTACAAATTCTACTTACTATTCAAAAAACAAACTTCAAATGAGCATAGGCATTGCAGCTTTTGGGTGACATTGTTCAAGTGAATCATTTTTTACAGCATGGGTGGTCAGCCTCATACCAATCTATAAGTCAAGGGATAATGTAATCCGAACTGATTCCATTAACAACAAAGTTGTGACGTCACACGGCCGGTTTGCTAGAGAAAAGGCAAGCAAATGTCTTCTTATTGATTGCTGAGGATCTAACTCCCATAGACGTGTGACGTTTGCTTGCCGAGAAAAAATGCTACATTGAATATTCGAGTATACTTTTTTCTTAAAAAAACACTCTATCAGGGCTATTCTTAGACATTTAAGTCGTCGGTTGAGCCCACGTTTTGACAAACTAATGATGCCTGGGCTGGAAGTATCATCACCACGGCCATCCTTACCTACCGAATATCAGTAATATTTGTTAGAAGACTAATCAGCTGTTCACTTGCGGTCGTTTTGGATTGACAGGTCTTCTTACAAATGCATCATTAGTTTGTCAAAACGTGGGCTCAATGGACGACTAAAATGTCTAAGAATAGCGCCGGATGAATCTAACTTACAACCTCCCGTTTACTAGTCCGCAGCTTTAATCACTAGACTACGGCTCGGTCCCTTTGGGTTCGAACTTAACTCTATTATTCAATCACCATATTATCAACCATCGAACTATCGATTGGTAATTTTGATTTGCAATTGTTTTCTTTTTCTAACGTAAATTGCAGATTTTTTGGCATTTTTTTTATAGTTGTGAGATAAATGCAAAAACATGCATACAATAATCGTTTGCGGAAATGAAGAATTGAATTAAATTTCCACCAAAATGATGATACAAAGTTTTAATGCAGTTTTTATGACTCAAATTATAACGTCTGGCCAACGTTAGATGTTTATTGAATATACATAATTAAGTTTAGTTTAAAAAAAATAATCTTGAGTTATCTAGATTGGTTTGAAACGGACAAACTATAATGTAAAAATTAGTTCTTTTTTGGCAGCGTATCCTCTATAATAATAATCTATAATCTAAGTTGCAAAGATATATTAACATTTAAAGCTCACATCAAATGCATGCCCACAAACAAACACGTGTAGCTCGCGCTTACAAATGCTGAATGTGTACTTACAAATAAAATCCAAACCTCAAATGAACATAAACCTTACAACTTTTGCCGACCTTGCCTGACACAGGGGTGACATTGGCAAAGTGAACCATGTTTTACAATATGGGTGGTCAGTCTCATATCAACCTATAAGTCAAGGAATATGTCCTTATTTCAGGACAAAACGAGAACATCAAATCTGGAAATCGTTTTCCATATGGCATCTAGGGTGAAAGTTTCGAGGATCGTCAGTAGATATTACCGTATCCATTTGAAGATAGGACGGAATAAAACATGGCAGCGTATCAACAGCTGATCTATTTTATACAGAACAATGATCAGCTGTTAAGGCACCGTCAAATGTCATTCCATTCTATCTTTAAATAGATATGGTAAGATCTACCGAAGTCCGTCGGACTTCCACCCCTTGACAGATCTTAGTAGTCTTTAGACCAGGTTGATGAGCTATAAGACAAACTTGTAGAATTGACCGTGAACAGAGAAACTTTTGAGATTATGGGACTATCCAGGACACATATTATACCAGTGTGCCCCATAATTGGGGAAAAATGCACCTTTTTGGCCCTGCTTTAAGCAAACGACAATACAGGGGCTGTCGCTAGTCACTAAAGATACTGAGCATAGGTGGTTCTTACACGTAAAGTAAGTAAGACCGAAGTAGCATTGGAAGTCAAGGAAGAAGAAAATGCTTTAAAAAATTCTGCACAAACATTGCACTGTCCAAGAAGCGAGAGTCAGTAATGCTAAAAAGTGAATATGAGATAATGGTTCATTTGGAATTGGGGGGAAAAGCAACGTGGCGGATCTGTTTCAAGCAAACAATAATGCAGTGGCTGCTCCTAGTCATTGGAGATACTGAGCAGAGGACGTGTCTCTGGGTAGGAAAAGTTCCAGTATCTATAAAGATAGAGGATACCAAAAGTTACAAAGATAGAATAAAGAAGAAGAAGATGAATGTACTTTTAACAAATCTGCATAAATATTGCACTCTCCTAGATGCGAGAGTCAGCGATGCTTCAAAGCGAATATGAGACGATGGTTTATTTGAAATTGAAAGACAAACACCATGGCGGATCTGCTTCAAGCAAACAACAATTTGACCGGTCCGTAGTTCAGTGGTAACACTTCAGACTCGTAAATGTAAGGTTGTGGGTTCGAATCTCGGCGGAGCACAAAAAATATACCATTCATATTTTCAAATTTGCTCTTCGCTGGGTTGAAAAATTCATAAATCTGTACCAAAGACCGGTCATCAAAAGGTCCATCCAGCCTTACAGCAACTGGGTCTTGTTTGAGAATTGGCGTTTTTACAGCAACGACCAAGCTCGCAGAGGGCTCTTGAGGTGTGATACACACAAAAACAGCGCTCACCAAATAAATCAGCCTTTTTTTAAATTTTAACAATGCAGTGACTCACTGGAGATATCTCGCATTGGTGGATCGGGACGCGGAAAGTAACTAAGATAGAAAAAAGAAGAAGAAGATGAATGTACTTTTAACAAATCTGCATAAATATTGCACTCTCCAAGATGCGAGAGTCAGCGATGCTACAAAGCGAATATGAGACGATGGTTCATTGGGAGTTGCGGTCGACAATGGTAAATTGGTTTGCGGTCGGCTACTGTTTCCGCCCGCGCCACATTCCAAACCCGTTTCTGTGTTGTGTGTTTGTTTTTTTTGGTTTTTTGTTTTCGAGAGACAAAACTCACCAATGTTGGTAGCAGCGGCCGCCGAATATTGCTGCCGCGTCTACTGTCTCTCATTTGCGGTGGCCAAGATTAATACCTGCCAGACACACACAGACGAAAAATTCTGTGACAAGACTACACTTGACAGTTTAGAGTAGCATAAAAAACGCTTTATATTTCATCAAGTGGACTACATGTTGGAGACAATGATTACACGTGTCTGTTTGTGGGCATGCACTTAATATGAATCTTAAATGTTAACATATCTTCGCAACAAACGGGGCTATTCTTAGACATTTTAGTCGTTGGTTGAGCCCACGATTTGACAAACTAATGATGCATTTGTATGAAGACCTTTCAATCCAAGATGGCCGCAAGTGAACAACTGATTCGTTTTCATACAAATATTACCAAATTCCGTAGGTAAGAATGACCGTGGTTATGAAAATTCCAGCCCAGGCATCATTAGTTTGTCAAAGCGTGGGCTCAACCGACGACTAAAATGTCTAAGAATAGCCGCGTTAGATTTTAGATTGTAGACAAATGAGGTCCGAACATTCAAAATATCCACTGGCTGTGTGATGTCACTCTACTAGTTAATTCCCGATCATCATGGAATTTTTGCTGGCTTACAACATTTAGCAACCAAAGAATACATTTTTTTGCATTAAAACGACGTGTTCATAACGTACAATAGATGTTTTTAAGATTAGCCTCCAAAAGAGGTATGCCTTGATCAAAAGAAATGGAGGCAGCTCCGTAGAGGCTCTGGCCACTTCTGGCGAATTTGGAACGTAGCTGGTGGAATACTAAGGTACAGTATTTTCAACGTTAGCATATGTGACTTTAAACTGAAAAATAAAACTACCCACACGATTGGCATAAGTGCGTCCGTATCACTCAGTATAAAGTCGCTATGCTAACGTTGAAAATACCGGGCCTAAAAGTCTCCTTAGCCATGAATGCTGAGACTCTTTACCTCACTCCAAAAAAAAAGTATCGAAACGATTGGTCAGCTTTTGCTTCCAACTCCTCCAGTCTACCGCGGCGGCTTTCCAGTCTGTCACCTGCAGTAGTTGGTTTGTGTCCTTCCTCACCTCATCCTCCCATCTCAGCCTAGGCCTGCCAACTCTTTTTTTCCCACCCGAATGTCCCTCAAGGATCCTTTTTGTACCCGTGAAGACGGCATTCTCTGCACATGCTTAGCTTGTTTAAGGCTCTTTTAGACCCTAAATCTGCCGTTTTTGTTTCATACACTTTACGGTCTTAGCAAAACAGTTAAAGTGATGAAAAAAATCAAGCATATTTATTAGTTTGTTATCTCAATGATTGAACAAAATATATAACTTAAGAATTGCCACCACAAAAAAATATTTAAAAAAACACGTTTGTTTACATTTTTAGCTACATTTTCGTGTGTGCTATATTTTGGAATTTTTTTTTTCTTTTTTATACAGAACTATACATTGCTTAGTGAAATATTGGAACATTTTTTTATAATGTCAACAGTTTTTGAGTAAAATGGAAAAACTGAAACTACTAAATGAATTAAATTTTAATTAAATCAAAGAACACAGCAGAACAAACGGCAGATTTAGGGTATAACAAGGAGCCTTAATTTAGCATGTACAGAGAATCTGGGAGAGTCTCTTTATAACTTTGATCATAGATGTGCGTACAGCGTACTCTATGCCACTCTATCTCTCTACTAGTATGCAATGACAGCTGAGTTATAGTGACATTTCGGTATGTTGGGAAATGCATTAGGGCCGAGATATATCTATCATTGATTGTCACCCGATAACAAAAAAGTAACGCCACTTATTTACTCGCCGTTACGAAATCCCTTCATGTGAAAGTGGACGCATACTTTTCGACAGATTTTGTTTTGAAAGTTTGATTGATTTCTATTAAACAGTTTAATTATGTATTTTATTTTCAACAGAGTACTTAAACGTGGGAAGTTTTATACAACAAACAATTGGATAGGTTGATCTGCAATATCGGCAGCAGAGGCGTTTTACATTTTCAAGATTATTTTTATGGTTACATTCTGTATAACTGAGTCGTATAAATGCAAGCGCTGTCAACTCCTTACGCGATGATTTTAAGAAAAATAAACTGGTAAACTTGTAAAACGACATACAGTTGGAGATGACGGCGTTTGCACGAAATCATATTTTTTCAATTAAAATTACGAAGGATTAAGTGAGGTTTACATTATATCGCACACAGCAAATGATTTGTTACACTGCGCAGAATCAAATTCAATCATTATCTCAAAAATCATAAATTTTGGAGATGACAGCGTTTGCAGTTATACGACTCAATTCTTTTGTATATTATTCCGTATAATTCCATGACGTATAGGTTGGTATGAAGCTGACCACACATACTGTAAAAAAATGGTTCACTTTGCCAATGTCACCCCTGTTTCAGCGAAGGTCGGTGAAAGTTGCAGGGCTTACGTTTGTTCTTTTTGGTGGTCATTTGAGGCTTGGATTTTAATTTGAAAGTACAGATGCAGCATTTGGAAGCGTCAACTTACTCTCTCTTTAACTTATTCACTTACTAAGAACTTACTAAATCTGTTTGTGGGCATAACATTTAACATGAATTTTGAAACTTAGATTATTATTTTCGTAGCTATACACATTCGATTTTTTTAAATAAAAAAAATAAAAAAGCCTGTTGTGAACGTGTTTGCCTGTAGAAAGTGAACCTCAAATCATTTTTGCAACTTAGATTATAGATGTTATAACGTCCGCGTAATGCTTGTTTGGCTTATCTACCATTTGATTCATACCTTTGAATGACATTCTACACAATCTGAGCTAAGAAAAAAACGTAAAAAAACGATAATGTGAGAGTTGTTTGAAATATTTTTTAAATCAATTTCCAGTTTTCATTTGACACATCGGTCCAGTACACATACAAACATTGCTCGTATGAAATAACGTCTGTTGTAGATAAGACAAACAAGCACTACCGGTACGTATTATAGACATATGTTTTTTTTTTTTTTAATAAAAAAGGTACAACATGAGCCTGTAGTGTGCATGCATAGAAAGTGAACCTCAAATCATTTCAGCAACTTAGTTTACAGATGGAACAAGACAATGGCAGGAGGTCTTTCAGGTTATCGACTCCTCGCCCGATTCTCTCCACCTCAGGGTACGTAATGTGTTTTGTGTCGCCGCTTCCGGCAGATGGAAGAAGCGCGCCGGAGCGTGTCGATGTACTGGCAACTTACACTCAGACAAAACACTTAACCAAAAATATATGGTAACTAAAACACTCGCTAGAGGCGCTGCTGTTGATTTCATACAATTTTCTGTGAATGCCATGGCTAAGTTCACACGTTATGTTTTATAGTTATCACCACGTGAAATATATATAAACCTTACCTACAATTGTTTTTACAGTTGAGAGAAGTAAAACCAATCAATCAGATCATCTGGTTGAAAAAAATCATCAATGGAGGATGACTTTACGGAATGGATGATTCAATGAACTTTGTTAATTTTGTATAAGTTGCTTGTGGTATGGTATCTAATCTAAGTTGCAAAGATATGTTACATTGGAGATTCACATTACATGCATTCTCACAACCAGACACGTACAAGTTCGCGCTAACACATACCGCATGTGGACCTACAATATAAAAACCCAATCTCAAATGAACATAAGCTCTGCAACTCTTGCCGTCCTTCCCTGAAACAGGGGTGACATTGGCAAAGTGAACCATTTTTTACAGTATGGGTGGTCAGCCGCATACCAACCTATAAGTCAAGGAACAAACATCGCAAATTACATTTTTAAATCAAAAACAATAATATAAACATGGACACTTAAAAAAACTAAATCATAAAACCAATTTCACTTTAATAAACCCTAGCCGCCAACATACAGATCGACCGCCATTTCTTTCTATCCTTACATACTTCTTTCATTTCATGGTAGAACATGATAAAAGAGCTTAAAACATTGATTAATAACATAGAAGAGCAGAGACAAACTTACTGCATAGATAGATACTATAGACCACATTTGTCTCAGTCCTGTCAAACGCTGCAGTGGTGTTGTCATGCAAAACAAGATTTTACGTGTCAAACCCATACTGTAAAAAATGGTTTACTTTGTCAATGTCGCCTCAGTTTCAAGGAAGGTCGGCAAGAGTTTCAAAGTGTATGTTCATTTCAGATTTGGGTTTTTATGTTGTAGGTGGCATGTGCAAGCGTGAACTTTTACGTATCTACTGGTGAAAATACATATAATGTGAATCCTTAATGTAATATATTTTTGGAACATAGATTAGTGTTGTGTTTTGAGGGTTCAAAAAGTCTTAAAATTAAAAAAAAAAACTAGTCTTCTTTCATGGATATTTATTTTACATTTAGATTTATTTAGGTAACTATTTATATTTAATTTTAACAATTCAAATTTATGGTTTAGCACTTTACATTAATTTCACAGTTGGTCTTCCCTTACAATGTCTTTCTTGTTCAAAAGCAGAGCGTCGTATATCAACTGACTGACTTGCAAGCAACTTGCGCTTTATATACTCCCAAAGACAGTAGCTACTAGAAGCCAATTTTGCTGGAACATTCCAGAACATAAAGCTTCTAGTAGATACATAATTGATTGTCTCTTTCCTAGGTACGTATAATAATTACTCCAACTCTCATTGGCTATAACTAATACACCTACCCACTTCCTAACATTTACATGTATTTGTTGTTTACATTACATAAGATTAGATTCCACGAACGCGGCAAGAAGTGACACTACATGTGCAGCTCAATTGCGTAACGTTGTGTTGTCCGATCCGAATTAAGTTGTGATGTTTTACGGCCGTCTTCCTGTATGCCGGCTGACCGCATCCGCTGCGTTGATTGCACGGCGCAGGGCCAGGCGGAACGAAAGATCGATCGGGAGAGTCAATCGTAGAAGGTTCCCCAGGGCAGAGTGGTATTGGGAACGCCTACTGTGCCAGCGAATAAGGAGAGGCCAGCATATAAGTCATGGACGGATGACAAGGAACATTTAATGTGCAACCAAGTATATTTCATCGTCATCTCTTGAAGATAGTGCCTTTTGTGTTGGCCATTTGTTTCTGCTGATAGCCGTCCTCTAGAGTTGTAAATAGGAGACGACATCTATGTGCCGTTCAAAACTAATTGATACAATAGAAAGTTATATAGTTTTTCTCAGGTTAGACCATGTTCTATTTGCAGTAATTTTTTCGACTAACGTTTCGTTCCCTCGAGCGTTGTTGCAAAGACATATTATATGTGAGATTCATATCAAATGCATTCGCACAAGCAGTCACGTATAAGTTCGCGCTTAATCATGCCGTATGTGGACTTACACTATAAATACCCAATCTCAAATGAACATAAGCCCTGCAACTCTTGCCAACCTTACCTTAAACACGGGTGACATTGGCAAAGTTACTATTTTTTACAGTATGAGGGGTCAGTCTCATACCAACCTATAAGTCAAGGAATACAAACAATTAATTACATCCAGCTATATAAAACAAACGAACACGTGCAACGAATACTTTCTTTGTCTATTTTTCATCACTCCAAATGCCCCAACCATTTTTAGTCTGAGGGCCGGTCTTATAAACATCCGTTAGTTCAATGTCGTACCAAATTTACCTAAATATAATACAAATGTCACATTTTTCGTCTTATAAGAATCCGTTTGTTTTATTTCCGTAAAAGTTACCGACAGATCTAACCGACGGCCGACCCATCGATTAATGGCGGATACCGGCCGGTTAGTTAAGGTTTGAGGTTAGGTCAGCTGTCAAAGCATCGTTTCTTAGCGGTGACTTTTGCGTGTCATTGGACTACTCCGCTCTATCCTGTTGAAGATAATTTATTCCGAAAGTGATAGATAATTCATTAAAATTGCGCTGTCTTAGTCATTTTCGTATTTTTCAAAAGCAACTTTAGGTTATGTTTCGTCTTTGACAGCAAAGGATGACGTATGTTCATGAATGCACGTAAAAAATCATCGAAAATAGGAGTGCATTATTGAGAACTAACGGACGGTTAAAAAAGCTTAATAGGACGACCATCGGTAAGATCAGTCCGTAAACGTCCATCCGTTAGTAACTTGCCGAGATACTTACGGATATTTGGTCCCTCGTTTATAAGACCGGCCCTGAATAAACTTCTTTTCATCTTTCTTTTACACTTTCTCTTACACCGCATTCTTCTCAGTGAGGGTAGTATATGATATACATCGTACATATTTGTGTATAACATATTATATGGAAGCTCACAAGGCGCATGTGAGAACGGGGGTGTCAGTGTGTGTACAATATATACACGCATAGATACAATATACGTTGAACGTAGGACGTAGAACGTGAAAGGGGGTGGGAGTGTGTACATATACGTAGCCACTTATAATATATACGTGATATACAGAGGATGCGTAGATAATATTGCCATGTTTTTAAACGGGTTCAATTAAAAAAATGCGGTTTATTTATTTTATCACTTTTGGTTCAGAGTTACATTTGCTGAGTTGAGTTCGACCGTTGATTGATTTCTGAAGCTGCAAGGAATTCTGGTCTTAATTTATACAGACTGTTAAGGTCATTCTTGAAACATGAAAAATCGTTCCATACCACTTTGATAGACTTCACCAGAACATTCGATTCAAAACTTAATTAATCTCGAATAAATACAAATTATTTTCCAATACAAACAATATCACAAATTACCTACGTAACTATAGCCGGTGCGTAGTCCATTGGCAACACTTCGAACTGGTAAATGGAAGGTTGTGGATTCGGATCCCGGCGGAGCACAAAAAAATACCATTTATATTTCGAATGGGCTCTTCACTGAGTTGAAAAATTCATAAACCTTTACCAAAGACCGGTCACTGAAAGGTCCATCCAACCTTACAACAACTGGGTTTTGCTTGAGAATTGGCGCTTTCTACAGTGACGACCAAGCTCGCAGAGGGCTCTTGAGGTGTGATACACACAAAAACAGCGCTCACCAAATAAATCATCCTAATATTATTATTATTATTATAAGCGTCTCCCTTTCAATGGCTCTTTGACAAATCCACGAACTATTATGCAAATGAAGCAAATATACTTCGTATACGTTGATCGTTGCTCGTATGAGTGTGTGAAACAAATACATAGCATAACCGTAAACCGTAAAATATTGGATACATGAATAGAGCATACATACTTTATATATGTTACGCGTAGAACGGTTGGGACACACTGAATATGCGTAGAACGTTAACCGGAAAATATACACAGTAGAACGTAAAGAGATATGTTAGTAGAGCAAACGATATATATTACGTTGCACGTAGTACCTTTAAGTGTGTACCAGTGGCAAAGGGTGCCATACAAGCTGATTCCCATCGGTTTTCCGTTTAAAATGAGGCAAAAACTACTTTGTTACATCATTTTAAAAAGGAAGCCGATGGGAATCGGCTTGTATGGCACCCTTCGCCACTGACTGTGTATATCATATGGCATATGCGTAGGTCGTAGAAGAATATGTGTGTGGAGCATTCATATAACATAGTTAAATTCATATATGTAGCATTTAAGCCACAGCGGAGAGCATATTTGAAAAAAAAATTTTTTTGCATACTCCACCGATATTCGAACCCACTACCTTTCAATCGCCAGTCCGAATCTTTAACCCCTAGATTTACGGATCGGACCACTAGACTTAGGATATTGAAGTCAAGTAAACATTTTACGTATAATATCGATGATGAGTTGATGATTTCTTTATAGCACCGTTTTGTGATGAAGTCACTCGAAGGGCGAAATATCATACTTTCATACAATGTAGAACTTTCATACAACGTAGAACTTTCATACAACGTAGAACTTTCATACAACGTAGAACTTTCATACAACGTAGAACTTTCATACTTTCATACAACATAGACCGTAAAAGAACAAAGTAGCAGCGTGTGAATATATATGTACGGCATATGCGTAGAACCTAAAACGTAACGGGATATGTGCTCCACATACATATTACATATACGCCAAGCGTAGCACCTATGAGTGTGAGAAACACACAGCATATGCGTAGAACGTAGACCGTAGAACGTAAAGAGATATGTGTTCAACATACATATTACATATACGCTGAGCGTAGCACCTATGAGTGTGTGAAGCACACTGCATATGCGTAGAACGTAGACCGTAGAACGTAACGGGATATGTATTCAACATACATATTACATATACGCTGAGCGTAGTACATATGAGTGTGAGAAACACACTGCATATGCGTAGAACGTAGACCGTAGAACGTAACGGGATATGTATTCAACATACATATTACATAATACGCTGAGCGTAGTACATATGAGTGTGAGAAACACACAGCATATGCGTAGAACGTAGACCGTAGAACGTAACGGGATATGTATTCAACATACATATTACATATACGCTGAGCGTAGTACATATGAGTGTGAGAAACACACTGCATATGCGTAGAACGTAGACCGTAGAACGTAAAGGGATATGTGTTCAACATACATATTACATATACACCGAGCGTAGCACCTATGAGTGTGTGAAGCACACTGCATATGCGTAGAACGTAGACCGTGTGACGTATGGGGGAGGGCGTGGGCTGGGACGGATCGTAGCACACGTGTCGGCTCTGCGAATGGGAGGCCACGTACCGCACACACGTGCGGGCCCATGTGTGTGCGACACATGCCGGGGTGTGCGCAGAAACGTCTACGGCCGATGTCGACGAACGGGACTGTCGAAACCCCGTGTGCATATGTTGGAAATGCATTTGATACTGCACTTTTATTAGAAAAAAACTGTTTTTTCGATTCAATGATAAATTACTTCAGCACTAATTCCATAGACGTAAAAAAATGCGACGTCATAAGGTTGGAGTGGTAGCGCAAAGGTGAACAACTTTTGTTATTTTCTACTAAGGACCTATCTTATAGTTAGTGAGGTTTGTAACAGAAGATGTAATTAAAATAAATATGATATTAAATTTTGTGCCATGTAGTGTTGGCTGATACAGCGGAGGAGCTCCAGATGATACTCACCAAAATGAATGATGCTTTTAGTAAGAACGGTTTAAAAGTGAATGCCAGTAAGACGAAAGTATTAGTGTTTGACAGGACTGAGGAATGCGAGGAAATTGAGATAAGACTGAATGAAACAAGAGTGGAGGTCGTGAAAGAATTTGATTATCTGGGAAGGAAGTTTGAGTCGAATGGGAAATTGACGAAAGAATTGGAAAAGCGCGCTAGTAGAGGAAGAAGTGTAATGGGAACGATTGGAAGAATTGCAAGAAATAGGAAACTTACGAAGAATATGAGATTGGCGGTTGGATGGTTCCGACATTGATGTATGGAAGTGAAGCGTGGACAGTTAATGAATGTGAACTGAGTAAAGTATGTACGGTTAAAATGGCTTACCTGAGAGCAATGGCTGGAAAGACACTGAATGATAGAGTAAGTAATGATTGGGTGATGAACGAGTGTGGTATAAAAGAGAATATGAGAATGAAAGTACAAAAAAGTACGATGAGATGGTTCGGACATCTCGAAAGAATGGATGATGAACGACTAACGAAGAAAATGTACAAAGGAAATGTCAGAGGAAAGCGCCGAAGGGGAAGGCCGAGGAAAGAATGGTTAGACCAAATAGGTGAGATTGCGAAAGAATGGAACCTGTAGAGTGAGAATAAGAGAAGAGTATGTATGAAAAAGGTGATGAATATTGAGGAAATGAAAGTGGTTTGTAAGGACAGAAAAAACTGGAGGCGCATCTGCGGAGGTACCGGCCACCCCTAGTGGAACGGCGGCAGGATACAGTACAGTACAGTTGATTTTGAAGTATCCAGTTAAAAAAAATGTACTAAAAATATTTTTTACATACCTAAACTTTAAGTAGAGACAACTTATTTGAAAATGATGTTTGCTTAGTTCAGTAAAAAAGGAAGGTCTCATTTTTTGTTGAGTATGACTAATCTATAAAAACAAATTGTGATCTGTGATCTAAGTTGCAAGCATGTATTAAGATTATACATTTAAGATTTGTATAAATGCGTACCCAACCTCTACCAAGTGGTTGATGTGGCACAGTCAATAAAAGTCAGCAGGCTGAATTGTCCGGGTCATATGAAGCGAATGGACCATCAGAACCTGGAAAAGATGGTCATAATGACGGACCTCAAGGAGCGCAGGACAGTGGGAAGACTCAGAGCTGATGACTGGACGAAGTAATGGCATACTGCCGCGCGGTAAAAGCATGGGACTGGAGGAGGAAGGCGTTGGACAGGCAGCGGTAAACGCAACTAAGCTACACAAATAGTGTAACTTCTTGCCAGCGTTATCCCCGAAGGGGTCGCATGTGGCGCTTCGGGACCTATTTATTTTTACAGGTAAGGGAGCCAACCTCACACCAACCACTTTCAGTTGAAGTGGGAGTTTCCCAGCTCCCGGGGGGGGGGCTGGTTCTCATTTCTTGTGAAGGCTGAGTAAACCTTTGAGATCGAACCCTTGCTCTCGGCATGGAATGCAAGCATTCTACCAATTGAGCTATCGACCTTTTTACGAGCTTGATCGTCGTCGCTGCAAAGCGCCAATTCTCAAGCAAGACCCATTTGCTGTAAGGCTGGATGGACCTTTGGTGACCGGTCATTGGTAAAGGTTTTATGAATTTTTCAACCCAGCGAAGGGCAAATTTGAAAACATAAATGGTATATTTTTTTGTGCTCCGCCGGGAATCGAACCCACAACCTTCCCATTCAGAGTCCGCAGTGTTACCACTGAGCTACGGACCGGTCAGCGGTGTCTTCGATTAATCAAAAAGACCAAGCCTCACTCCAGGTTTTATTTCCCTTGATAATGGTGATGAAAGTAAAATTAGTGATATTAAAAATAAAAGTATTTCTTACAAGATGCTACCCATTTTTTATGATCACTTCTTTATGCTTTTCTTCTCACATTAGACAGCAAATCTGACGGTTTATTTTACAGTCGTTTTTAATAGTCCCTTCTGATATCGCAGAGCCATTAAACTATTATTATTTGTGCAGACTCCCACACTCTTGGTTTCGTTAAAGCTACATAACATCTACTCCATTCTTCTAAAGCAGAGCTTGTCAATTTTTTTTGCGTTCACACCACATTGATTTGTCCGGTCTGTAGTGTAATGGTAAAATGGAAGATTGAGAGCTCAGCTCTTGGAAAAGCACATATAAATATCGCCTAATTTTCATAATTAAAAGTTTCTTTTTATAATTAAGTTATTCATTAAAAACCCTAAATAAATCGCCAACTATGCAAGCAATACCCAGTTATTGCAAAGCTATTGTGAAGGCATATGATTTTTGTAAACTCTTTTATTGTTCTGTAAATAGTCGGTTTATATATTTATTTATATATATATATATTTATATATAATTAATATAGGTGTACATCTTAGGTAAAAATAATTATTATAGTGTTATGTAAATAGTAGATAGATTAATATAGGTGTACATCGTAGGTAGCAATAATTATTATAGGCTTCTTCCTATGAAATCTAGAAATGAAATAATCCCTTTGTACTCTTGAAGCTGGTAGAACGTTGGAGAGTTTGCTGGAAAATTAGCCCCTAGAGACTTCTGTCTCTAGGGTATATAAGGAGCAAAATTGGGTGCACCAAGGCAGATCGATAGTCGCCTTTGATTGAAGAGTGTGTGAGGTGCTGAACTGTGAAAATAAATTTGAGTTGCTAAAAGTGTTAAAAATAAATGTAAATTGTAAAACTAATTAAGTGAAAATAATTATCCAGAAAGAAGACCAGTTTGTTTTAATTTAGAGACTTTCCGAACCCAAAAACACTATTACTATTACACAGATTACAAGCCCTAGTGGTATAATGGTACTTTTTTGTAGCACACTTGATTCATTTTATGACACACTGGACTCATTTTTGTGGCACATTCGACTCCTTTTTGTTGCACATTTGACTCCTTTTTATAGAACACTGGACTTATTTTTGTAGCACAATTGCCACTTTATTGTGGCAAAGTTGATAAGTATTTGTGGTATACCTACTTGACTCATTTTTGTGACACACTTGGCAAAATCTTGTTGCTCAATGGCACCTTTTTATGTCACAATTATCCCATTTTCCTGACATCCTTGACACATTTTTTGTGGCGCACTTGACCCTTGATTTGTCACACATTAGACCTAATTTGACACTTTTTGATGCGTACCACGTCACACATTTTGGCATCCATTGCACACCACGATTCTCTCCGCTCACCGTTCCACCTCCGTTTTACTGCCTCCGGTCATTTCGACTCATCGATCTGATGTGCATCGATCCCGGATTATTGTCCGTTGCTATGGTTACCTCGTATTATTGTCCGTTGCTATGGTTACCGCGTATTATTGTCCGTCGCTATGGTTACCGCGCGCAGCAGCATTTATCTTTTAATGCTCGTCTATTCTCACGGTAATCAAAACTCGATGATTTTTCATGCCTAGACATCTCTATCTATAATATGTGTTGCAGAAATACATCAAAATTTAAGATTCATAATAAATACATGCCCACAAGCAGACACAAACAAGTTCGTATTCACGAATAGGTAAACAAATGTTATGATCTATTTCGGGTTCACTTTTAATAAAATTGTAGTTCAATTTATTTTACAGTACTTTATTTTAACAAAATGATTACATATAGTTCACTCTTTAACTTCTGAATTGGCGGCTTCACAGCTTGGACATTAATGGATCACTCATAATTCACAGAACCACAGCCCGTATTTATATGTGACCAAAGCGTAATCTCACATGTTCCAGACCATGCGAGACGCCTGTCGAATGGATGTTTCCAGAGAGCACGAGAAGGACCAACCAAAAGTGTCAAACACTTACGTCTATACACACTCACTTACAAAATAAAAACCCAAATCTCTAATGAACATGCGCCCTAAAAGCCATCGATTTAAAATAACAAATACATATAAATGTTAGGTAGGTAGGTGTATTAGTTATAGTTATAGCTGATGAGAGTTGGAGTAATTATTATGGGTTCCTAGGGTAAAGAGGTATTTAAATTTATGCACTGGAAGCTTTATGTTCTGGAAGGTTCCAGCAAATTGGCTTCTAGTAACTATCTTTGGGAGTATAAAGGACTGCAAGCAGCTTGCAGGAGTCAGTCTATATACGACGCTCTGCTTTTGAACAAGAAAGACATTGTAAGTGAACACCAACTGTGAAATAAATGTAAATTGCTAAACCATAAATGTGAATTGCTAAAAATAAATATAAATTGTTAAATAAATCTAAGTGTTAAATAAATATGCTGTAAAGAAGACCATTTTTTTTTTAATTAAAAGACTTTTCAACTTAGTAGTAGTAGTAGTAGTATTAGGATGATTTATTTGGTGAGCGCTGTTTTTGTGTGTATCACACCTCAAGAGCCCTCTGCGAGCTTGGTCGTCGCTGTAGACTTACCTATTTAACTTACCCTAAAAACACAACAATATATTTTATTTAGAAAACTTAGAGCACACTTATTTTTGTGTGTATCACACCTCAAGAGCCCTCTGCGAGCTTGGTCGTCGCTGTAGACTTACCTATTTAACTAACCCTAAAAACACAACAATATATTTTATTTAGAAAACTTAGAGCACACTTATTTTGACACGCTTAACGACTGTGACGCTATATCTATCTCTATCAAGTTGATCAGTTTCTTGAAAAACAGGTAAGTATGAGGCTCACCACACATATTGTAATTATTTCTCCACCTTGCAAATGTCGCCCCTGTTTCGGAAAAGAGCTGTCCTCTTCATAATGATGTGATAACATCGAAAGTGCTCGAGGAAATAAATCAACTCGTGAAGGAAAACATGAAATGTTTATTTTACATTATTCAACATAAAGTGGGTTTTCATATTGTAAGTCCACATGCGGCATGTTTAAGCGCGAACTTATCCGTGTCTGCTTGTGAAAATGCATATAATGCGAATTCCAAATAATAAAATAATATTAGGATGATTTATTTGGTGAGCGCTGCTTTTTGTGTGTATCACACCTCAAGAGCCCTCTGCGAGCTTCGTCGTCGCTGTAGAAAACGCCAATTCGCAAGCAAGACCCAGTTGTTGTAAGGTTGGATGGACCTTTCAGTGACCGGTCTTTGGTAAAGGTTTATGAATTTTTCAACCCAGCGAAGAACACATTTGGAAATATTAATAGTATATTTTTGTGCTCCGCCGGGATTCGAATCCACAACCTTCCATTTACGAGTCCGAAGTGTTGCCACTGGACTACGGAACGGTCCAAGAAATGCCAACAACACGCGGTGTACCTGAGCGGTTACCCATTCAAGTAGCATCCTCGCTTAATGTTGCTTAACTTCGGTGATCTGATGAGAACCGGTGCTTTCAACATGGTATCGTCGTTGACAAAAGCTCATGTATGAGTAACCAATGCAACATATCTTTGCAACTTAGATTAGATTCGATTAGAAAGTGAATATTCGCAATATCATACACAACCTAAAAGTTTTACTTGAATCTTAAATGTTTATTTTTTCTTTGCAACTTACATTATAACTCATTAATCTCATATTTTTTGCAAAATTTTTGCTTCAAACAAAAATATAACCTCAGGCAAAAATACGACTACAGCTAAAGCATTAATAACAAAAAAAATAGAGCAAAATTAAGGTCTAACATTACATGTTAATTTAAAAAATCTTTCATAAATCATAGACACACGTTCATTATCTAGATTAATGGTAGAATTTAGAGTAAATATTGGCCGCTAAGCGCTGGTTTTTTGACACCTTGATTACACGGTATATTTTCGGTTCACGATCCGAAAGTTGATTTTAAACTTGCTCTACCGTGAGGATTGAAATTAAATAGAGATGTTCCCGCCATTATTGGCTTGGCTGCGAGGAGGTATGTTTATTCCTCAAATCGGCCATGATTAGACCGAGCGCTTCTCAAACTGTGTGCCGTGAACAAAAAGCTTCAAAAACTAATCTATTATATGTGTATACATAGTCCTTTAATCCAAATTGTAAAGATACGTATCGATAACTTAAAGATCTAAATCTAAGTCGCAAAGATATGTTTCATTTGAGGTTCATATTAAATGCATTCTCACAAGCAGACACGCATAATTTCGCGCTCACACATGCCGCATGGTATGATATAAAAAGCCAATTTCAAATAGATAAATATACTTTTTAGTGTTAATCTGTTTACACAGTGAAAGTCCATTTTTAATTATTTAAAAATTCAAATGGATAAAACAGAATTTTGATTCACTTATTTATTATTTTTTTTAGTAACCATTCTGCTCCTGAAGATGCGTCATTAGGCAAAAATGTTCGAGCACAAAAAAATAAATAAATAAGTGAATTAAAACTCTGTTTTATCCATTTGAATTTTTAAATAATTAGATAAATAAACTATTGAATATGTGACATATTCAGTTAATTGGGGTTTCTCAGACAAATGCAACTTTTTTGGATTTTCTACGAAAGAAAACATTAAAAAAATGTGAACAAGTTTTTCATTGGGCACTTCTTTTTAATAAGTT
Organism: Agapetus fuscipes; assembly: GCA_951799405.1. NCBI lineage: Eukaryota > Metazoa > Arthropoda > Insecta > Trichoptera > Glossosomatidae > Agapetus > Agapetus fuscipes. Next base: position 10,976,702 of record OX637359.1, read on the forward strand.
CACTTACTCGGAGAAGTGTCATGAAATTAAATGTTTTATTCACGATTTCCCAAATCAGTGAATCCGCACTTATTCAGTTTTTCCTTTGAGGTGGCGATTAATTACAATCAAAATAACATAAAAGGCACGAGTTAATTTGCGTTTATACAATACACATACCACTTATGTTCCTTGACTTATAGGTTGGTATGCGGCTGACCACCCATGCTGTAAAAATGGTTCACTTTGCCAATGTCACCCCTGTCTCAGGGAAGGACGGCAAGAGTTGCAGGGTGTATGTCCATTTGAGATTTGGTTTTTATGTTGTAGGTTCACATGAGGCATGTGCAAGCGCGAACTTGTACGTGTCTGGTTGTGAGAATGCATGTAATGTGAATCTCCAATGTAACATATCCTTGCAACTTAGATTAGATTAGATTAGATTAGATATTATATATTATCCTTACAAAAAAATAATCTCAAATGAACGTTAACCTTGCAACGCTTGCCTTCCTTTCCTCAAGCAGTCTGGTTTCCTAATTTGCCTCCACCAAAGACCCGTCATCATAGGCCCATTCAGCCCAACATCAACTGTGTCTTGCTTTAGAATTGGCGCTTTCTACAGCGACGTCCAAGCTTAAAGAAAGCTCTTGAGGTGTGATTCATACAAAAACAGCGCTCGCCTAATAAATCACACTTATATTATTATAATTCCTTGATTGATAGGTTGGTATGAGGTTGACCACCCATACTGTAAAAAATGGTTCACTTTGAAAATGTCACCCCTGTTTCAGCGAAGGTCGGCAAGAGTTGCAGGGCTTATGTTCATTTGAGATTGGGTTTTTTATATTGTAGGTCCACATGCGGTATGTGTGAGCGCGAAATTATGCGTTTCAGCTTGTGGGAATGCGTTTAATTTTCATTTAATATGAATCTCAAATGATACAGATCTTTTCAGATTAGATTTAGATTTTAGATTCCTAAGACGAAAATTCCCGTTTGACAACAGATCATTGTTCTAAAACAAGAAGAAATAAAATAATGGTATTTTGGGATTGAAGAACTTTGAAGAAACCTTGGATAATAGGCTGGAATAGAGGATACACTCACAGCTCACGTTTGCCCATACATCAAACCAATGTTTACACACCAAATTGGTAACAGCCGAATCGTGAAACGCAGCCAGCATTATAGAGCCATCTTCTCCCACAAGCACACGCTCGTCTCCATCCTTATATGGCGGGGATTATGGAAGCCTCTCTCTGAGAACAGTGTCCAAGGACGAAAGTGCGATCTGTACCCTTAGTACGAGTTGCGAAACTTGAGTAATGTAAAGTTTACGGCAATTATTAAAGAGTGATTTCCCCCAAAATCTGCCGTTTTTGTTTGTTTGAACTTGATTTTCTTCATCACTGTAACTCTTTTGCTAAGACCATAAAGTGTAAGAAACAATAACGGCAGATTTTGGGAGAAATCATTCTTTAATATTTTCCGTAAACTTTACTTTTCTCAAGTTTTGCAACTCGTACTAAGGGTACAGGTCTTGCAACATTCGCTCCTTGTGTGAACAGCCTGCAAGCTATAATTTTATGGTTTTCTGCTTTTGTACAATGATTTGATTGTTTCTATTTATCTATAATCTAAGCTGCAAAGATATGTTAAAGATTAAGGCTTATATTAAATGCATGCTTTCACACAGGTACATGTAGGTTCGCGCCTACACATTCTGGTATGCATAAGGAAAAAAAATTGAAACCTCACATGAACATAAACCTAGCAACTCCTGCCGCCTTTCCCTGAAACCGGGGTGGCATTGGCAAAAGTGAATCAATTTTTACAGCACGCGGGGTCAGCCTCATACCAACGTATCAGTCAAAGTCCAAAGAGTTTAAATGCGAATAAGAGATGAAACTTTTGAATGATCTTTCTTACAATTTCGTAGTTCATTTCGAACTCTATATTGTTTCTTATCAGGGATGGTCGGTAAGAATATATTGCAGGACTTATGTTCATTTTATAATGCATTCATATGTTATAGGCCCACGTGCAACATGTGTAAGCGAACTTATAAGTGTCTACTTTTGGGATTGCATGTTATATGAATCCTAAATTTAATATATATTTTCAACTTAGATAATCATATAAAAGTGGACAAAAATCAGTTCAAAATCATTTTTGTGTAGATCACAACTTAAGAGCCCTCTGCGAGCTTTGTCGTCGCTGTCGAAGACGCCAATTCTCAAGAAAGATCCATTTGGTCTAAGGTTGAATATACCTACCTTTGGTGACAGTTTTTACTTGTCTTTTGTGAATTTTTTAAAGGCAAGATCATTTTTCAACCATATTTCAAAAGATTTTTTTCTTCCACTGGGAATCGAAATCACGCCCTTTAGATTACGAGTCTTTAGTTTAAAATTCCTGTACAATTATTAATACTAGGATGTCATGAGTTCTACTTCCTGCTGAAACCTCATTATCCCTACATATTTTTTCCAATGATCAAATGCAACAGTCCATACTTAAATAAGAGTTTTAGGCTTAAACGGCCGGCTGATGATGCTGGAGAGATGTTTTCCGGGATATGTTGCTGGAGAGATGTCCGGTCGATATTTCAGTTGGTATAATGCTTGCATTCCATGCCGAGAGCAAGGTTTCTATCCCCACCGAGGGTGCCCGAAATCATTTCCGTTTCGGTATCTATTTTAAACCCAAAATAAATACCAACAAGGTGTACTCAGCCTTCACAAGAAATAAGAACCAGCCTTCCCGGGAGCTGGGTAACCCCCACATCAACTGAAAGTGGTTGGTGTGAGGCCGGCCCCTTAACCGTAAAAATAAATAGGTCCGAAATCGGCACATGCGACCCCTTTGGGGATAACGCTGACAAGAGTTTTCCAGTCGAGACTAGATTATTGCAATGGTCTGTTCTGGGGTCTTCTAAGGTTTAAACAGTCTTGATTGCAGTCCATCTTTAATGCTGCAGCCAAATTACTTTTGGGAGGACGAAAAACTGACCATGTCTCTTTTCTGTTGCAGCGCCTTCATTGGCTGCGGGTCCCAGAAAGGATTGAGTACAAAATATGTGTTTCTTTTTTAACGGCCTCAGAGGAGTTGCCCCATTGTACTTGTGTGAATTGTGCAGAGTTGACCAGACAGGTGGAAAACGATGCACTCTTTGTTCTGCACAGAGTGACGCCGTAAAAAGACTTCAACTGCCACTTCGACGGAACAGAACCGGTTTCGGAGACAGGGCTTTTAGTTCGGCTGGTCCATCCTGTTGAACAGTCTACCTCTGGAGTTGAGAACAGAGACCAATGTTGGCAGTTACATGTTACATTATACGTGTAGATTAAATGCGTTTTTTGCGTGGGAGCTGGAGCTTCCGTACGTTTCACCCATAACTACAATGGGCTTCTTCTTCTTCAGGAAGCCCATCGTATGGAAGCTCCAGCTCCCAAAGACAACGGATGCCAACAGATCCCAGAAAACACTCTTCAGTCCACGCTTATTTTCTTTAGGCACATTTTCCAAGTACGACACAATTGCCTACCACTGTGTTTTATCATAGTCTATGCATGGATATATAGAACTGGATAGGCTAGGAAATCAATCCTTTGAGAATTAGAAATGAGCTACTCCACTCATCATACAGAAATCCAAATTCATTCTATCGGTAACCTTCCAACTGTGAACAGGTGTGTTACCTAATTGGAAAAAAAATACAAATAAATGCCAAACTGGGTATTTTCTAAACGTGCCAACAAATGAGAGTAAATGTGTTATTGAACATGGAATAATATTTCACTTTAATCCCTATTCTATATGATTACGTTGATAAAATTTATTTTTTGTTTGTCAAAATATTTTGTTCGCGAAAGTGACAGCCATTTCTAGAACTAGTGATGTTCAAATATATAGGTACTTGCTTCTTCTAGTATGTAACTTCTATGCTCGCGGTAATAGATACTTGTGGAAATCATCCCGTACACAATGAGGTGGGAACATTTTTGAAATTGGAATTTATCAGATATCTTCATACTTGCAACAACACTACTAACAAATCCGTTACCATAGTGATTTCATGTGTTTCCTTGGTGATTTGTTAATAGATTGAAGACGGAGTAGAGACACGTTGCTTACATAGAAAATGAAAAAAGCATTTCATATGTCGTGAGCGAGACAGCATTACAAACAGTGTATGGTGTCAAAGACGGTGAATCATGTTGATTGGCACTAAATCACATGTACGACCCCTCCATTTAATACTTCCTCCATGAGTCTATGTAGATTTTAGAGTAGCAAAGATTAAATAAAATCAGAATACCATGCTGGCACAAGAATGCGCCTTGTTCGTATCACAGGTAGGTCCGTAGGAACCTTCATGTAGGCTACACCTTCTCTTTCATTAAGGATATGGAATTTGTAATCAAATGGGTGATATCCAGTCCATACCAGCAATACTTTAATGTTGTATTGTCGCCTCCATATTCGACCTTAATCCAATACGTAACTACTAAGCTGCACATTTAGTGTAATATTATGATTTAAGCGTGTTTCTATAATGTATAATCTAAGTTGCAAGAATATATTCATTTAAAGCTCTCAGATGCATGCCCACAAACAAACACGTGTAGTTCGCGCTTACAAATGCTGAATGTGTACTTACAAATAAAATCCAAACCTAAAATGAACATAAGTCCTACAACTTTTGCCGACCTTCCCTATCACAGAGGTGACATTGGCAAAGTGAACCATTTTTTACAGTTTTAATGTTTATTTTTTAGTGTTTAATTTGAATGAAACTGTGGTGACTTATTTTACACAATTTATTTCAGATACAGTCACTTTATACTTGCACGATCCAACGGTTGATTGATATCTCCCCTTAAGAGAGCTTTGGGCCTTATTTTAAAGCAAGTATAAGGATCATTCTCGAATCATTGAGAATTGGTACGTGCGAGACTTTACTAGAACATCCGAACAAACACTCGAGCAATCTCGAACAATACAAATCATATACATACAGAGTACCATCTACATATTTATTAATAGAGAGACTTCACAAACTTTATTATCACACAGACAAACAAAACACACAATTAAATATTCGTAACAGTATTTATAAAACTTGTTCATTCGGGACAGAATAAAACATGGCAGCATATCAACAGCTACGTATTTGTGATGATGTCTCACCCGTCTACTCGCTCGCCTCTGGGGTTCCCCAGGGATCCGTGCTGGGTCCAGTCCTTTTTTTACTTTACACAGCCGACATTGAGAGTATAGTCGAAAAGTATGACCTTTCTGCTCATGCTTACGCTGATGATTGGCAGATTTACTCTCAGTGCCGGCTCAATGAGACTGAAGACCTTAAAGGCAGGATGTCTGCTTGCATCGTGGAGGTGGGTGGGTGGATGAAGCAAAACGGCCTTATCCTCAATGCCAGCAAGACCGAACTTATGTGGTCGGCCACATCCAGGCGCGATCACCTCCTGGATAATGGGGTACCTCTCTCCATTGGGGGAAGTTTGATCCAGCCTTCTAACTCTGTGAGACTTTTGGGAGTTGTGCTGGATCGGAATCTCACAATGGAGGAGCAGGTTGACAAAACAATAGCCGCTTCATTTTTTGGCCTACGCCAAATAAGGGCTATCAGGAGGTGTCTTCCGCCGGGTGTGGTTAAAACATTGGTGAGTGCTTTTGTGATGTCCCGAATTGATTATTGTTCCACACTTTATATCGGCCAGTCAAAAAAGCAACTAAACAGATTTCAGTCTGTTTTGAATGCGGCCGCAAGACTGATCTTCGGGATGTCCAAATTCTCTCACATCACTCCGCTGTTGAAAGAACTACATTGGCTTCGTTTTCCTGAGAGGGTGGTCTACCGTGTGTGTTTGATGGTATTTAAAGCCCTAAATGGTTCGGCTCCATCATATCTGGCAGACATGTTTTCCCCCGTTGAGATGAGTGTGAGGGGGCGGACACTTAGGTCAGTGGGGTGTCGAGCTGTCAGATTGATGCAGCCTCGCCGTCAAATACGCACTAATTTTGGGGATCGCGCTTTCCGGTTTGCGGGGCCGATGGAGTGGAACAGACTGCCACCCGGAGTGAGGGTTTCGGAATCTGTTGGCATTTTTAAGGGAGCACTGAAACGGCACCTTTATAAATTATCTCATTCATGATTAGGAGGGCCCTTGAGGTGTGACACACACAAAAACGGCGCTCTTTGGTCATGTAAAAAATTAAATAAATAAATTATCCTCATATATATATATATAACAGCTGATTTTTTTTATTTGAAACAACGATCAGCTGTTCCCGCACCGCCATGCTTTATTTCGTCCTACCTTCAAAAAGATACGGTAAGATCTACCGACGGCTGTCGATACTTTCACCCCAGGTAACGGTGGGCAGACTTTGCCGAGGCTGACGCGGAAGTCCTGGGAGAAAGGGGACCATGGAGGGAAGCAGCACAAGACAGAGGATCCTAGAGGATTGTGGTACGGGAGGCCCTGAGCCTTCAAGGCTTTTGATCCAGATTTAGTTAGTACAGGGAAATGTGTAAGGGAAGACCGAGAAAAGTATGGCTGGTGTAAAAGGATATCAGTACCTTTAGTACGAGTTGCAAAACTTGAGTGATGTAAAGTTTACGGCAATTATTAAAGAGTGATTTTCCCCAAAATCTGCAGTTTTTGTTTGTTTGAACCTGATTTTCTTCATCACTGTAACTTTATTGCTAAGATCATAAAGTGTAAGAAACAAAAACGGCAGATTTTGGGAGAAATCACTCTTTATATTTTCCGTAAACTTTACTTTTCTCAAGTGTTGCAAATCGTACTAAGGGTACAGATTGATGAAATTGTGAATGAATTTCCTTAACTTATACTTTACAGGTTGGTATGAGACCGACCACCTATGCTGTAAAAATGGTTCACTTTGCCAATGTCACCCCTGTTTCATTGCAGGTCGGCAAAAATTACAGGGTGTATATTCATTTGAGGTTTGGATTTTAATTTGTAAGTACACATTCAGCATTTGTGAGCGCGAACTGCACGTGTCTGTTTGTGGGAATGCATTTGATATGAGTTTTAAATGTTAGTATATCTTTGCAACTTAGATTATGTATAAATATTATAGATGGGATACATAAATCGAATGAATGAGAAGGAAATATATAAAAAAAGGTGATTCTACCCACCTCTATCGGAATAGCGACAGAGCTAGGTACTTTCTTATTTTTCCTTCTTTATATTTCATAATTCCTTGACTTATAGGTTGGTATGAGGCTGACCACCCATACTGTAAAAAATGGTTCACTTGGCCAATGTCACCCCTGTTTCAGGGAAGGTCAGAAAGAGTTGCAGGGCAAGAGTTCATTTGAGATTGGGTTTTTTATATTGTAGTTCCACATGTGTGAGCGCGAAATTTTGCGTGTCTGTTTGTGGAAATGCATTTAATATGAATCTCGAATGATACATTAAGGTGGATCGCTGTATGTATGGAAAAAATTAAAAATATTTTTTTCGTAATTGCGTTGTGCAGAACAGTTGCTCTATGGGGTGAGTATCTAATATAAAAAAAAATCTTATCAAAATATTAATTATTTATACTGCCCCAAGTCATCAGAAAAATTACAAAAATACATAAAACTATTCATTTTTACCCCTGTGTTTAAAAATCAAGTATTAGATAAAATCAAACGAAATATAATTTTTTTTCTTTAAAATTAATGAAATAGTTATCATTACGTGTTTGGTATCTTGTAATTTGAGAGGGGTGGGTGGAGGCACCCCCTAACTTTGTTACTCCGCGCAGATGCGCGTCACCAATTCGGTGCTCTCAGAGATGTAACTATAGTTGTACGCTACTCATATTTTTTGCACATACAAATTTACGAGAGATCCTAAGTGTATTTTTAATATATCAGCGTGTTAATGCAACAGATTGGCTTCATTTAACTATGCCAAACATCTTAAAGTACCGATAACTGAAAAATATTCTGATTGATCAAAGAACCAAAAGATGAATGATCATAAGGAGTGTTGATTTGAAAACTGCTGCGGGAAATTAAAAAAAAGCTGAACCGGAAACAGAAATATGAACCATGCGAAGAAAAAGCTACAAGTTTATTGCCCAATCTGTCTGACCTATCAACTGATGTCTCTCAACAACCAGTTTCAACAGTAATAGAAAAACTAGCACTTCAGAGAACGCTACCTCAAACTTCGTATTCATATTCATTAAAAAATATTGACCTTGGCATACTGGAAAAACCTGTGGATAAATAAGACATTTCCAATAAGGCTGTAGCTGCTCTTGTTCTGCTCAAGGTCACAGTACATTGGTCATATTTCTTTAAGCACTGAAAAAGCAGCAATAATAACAAGAAAAATTATGGATATTTTAATGAGTAAAGATATCAATGTCATCTTTTTTGCTGTAATCAGACGTGATAGAACTATTGTTAATACATATGGAATTGGTAAATTTATTTCAAAAAAATTAAAATATCTAGTAAAACCGCTGCAGTGGTGTATTTGTCAACTCCATGCCAACGAACTGCCGCGCCAATTATTTGAATATATTGATGGTTGTACAAGTGGACCAAGAAGTTACTCTGAACCCATAGAAAAGGTATTAAAAAGTTGTGAAGAGCTTCCAATAGTCTCGTTTCTAACTATCCAATGTGATCTACCTATTGGACGGAGAATAACGATAAAGTCTGGATATTGTTCTCAAAGCTTATTAAAAAGAAACCCTGGAAAACTAGTGCATTCAAGATGGCTCACAGAATACTACGGCTTTATGTTCTTTTTTTTTAACCATCTGACGAGCTGTTAATATTATCAATTATATAATGAAAGTGGATGCTCTTATGTGGTCTTACATCAAAACTAACCACATTGCATTAATGGTGCTAGACACTTACACAAGACAATCTAGCTGTCGCGATATTTGACAGATAATTTAAAGCAGATACTACATCCTGTTATACAGAGAAATGTATATTTTAATCATCCAAAAAACATCTTGCTTGCTTTGTCTTTTTATGAGTTCTAGCCTTGTGAAGAATATTGAAACGCGACAGGAAACAATTTTGAGAATTCGAACTACGATCGGCCAAAACTTGATTTTGATGCAAACAATTATAAAAAACCTTACAAACTGGCACGAAAATAATGTCACCAAGCCCCCTGTCACAAAATTTATTAACGGTGAATTAACATCACGTTGTTAAGAAAATTCACTGCTTGTTGACGAACTAATCTCAAGCCATTTGGGTTTTCCTTGCTACACGTTAGCCACTGAAAAATTAGTAAAAATTGTAACAGAAACTTCAGTTGCTGTTTGCGGTCTTATCAGAAGAGATGGATTCATTAAAACAAACCTGGAATCACGACAAATAATGCCTTTTTTCAATTTAAAGAAAGATTACCAATTCTCTTAAAATCACTTTTTTCTAGACTTCTGTTGATTGCCATTTCTTAATTTTTTTGCCATAAAAGGGTCTTTTTTCTATCATTTATAGAAAATCATGCTTTGTGCTTAAATTTGAACTTCATTATACTTCAATTTTTTTTTTTTAATAAACAAAAAAAAAAGTTAAGTATATAGCAGTTTTTATGATTTTTATTAACTTTTCAAGTCTTTGGGGCAGTATAAGATCAAATATTTCGACCTAATGGTAGTACAATTTATTATTTGTATTGATATAGAGCAGCTTTTGTCAATAACGCGAAATCGAAATTCCCAAAAAAACGATTTCGATCCACCTTATGATACATCTCTTTGCAACTTATATTTAGATTGCAGTTACAGTAACAGAGCATTCGTATACTGAGTTAATCCATAGTATTTTGTTATTTGAATGCAATGTGCAATTCTATATATGTATACCGCACTAGATGCGAGTGTTACTCCCAGTAATGATTATGCATAAGTTTTCAGGTCATTCCGAACAAATTGTCTCTAGCGCACTTAGCTGTACCCCGAGTACAAACCTTTCCATTTAAACTCAACCATATTTTGTATTGAAACAAAAACAGCGCCTCTAGATATCGTCGTAGTTTACATACATTTTTGGTGAAACTCTATGTGGAGTTTTATGCTTGTGTTACTGATTTATTATACTAGGCGGTAGCTTGTAAATCATATTAAGTAATACGATAATTTTAAATGTTACAGATCTATTGCTTACTTGTATGGATTATAACTAGGTACGTGCATGGCATAGAGACACATGCATTCCTAAATAAGCTAAGAGAGAATGGATTGCAACTAAAATTGGTTCCATGAAAGAACAACACATGACACTAAATCTACGCTGCAAAGATATGTATCATTTGAGATTCATATTAAATGCATTCCCACAAGCAGACATGCATAATTTCGCGCTTACACATGCCGCATGTGGACCTACAATTTAAAAAACCCAATCTCAAATGAACATAAGCTCTGCAACTCTTGCCGACCTTCCCTGAAGCAGGAGTGACATTGGCAAAGTGAATAATTTTTTACAGTATGGGTGGTCAGCCGCATACCAACCTATCAGTCAAGGAACACAACATAACAAAACTTCCATCACGTAACAGAACATCATATGAAAAACGGGTTTAAATCATAAAAAATATACCATTTATATTTTCAAATAATATGCTCTTTGCTGGGTTGAAAAATTCACATACCTTAATTAACAAAGACCGGCCACCAAATATACATCCAGCGTTACAGCAACTGGGTCTTGCTTGAGAATTGGCACTTTCTATAGTGACATGAAGAAAAACAATCTCAAACAAATCAAAGATTGGATTATCAACATGATCGAAAACGTAAATAATTATTAATCAAAATTAACTGTGAAAATAAAACAGAGTTTTTATTAGAATTTTTAATGGTTCTATAAAGTTTAATAGAACTCAATATGAATTTTCAGTGTTAATACGCAAACCATGCAAAATATACATTTTTTTACGTACTAAAAAATCTTTCGTTGATAATTTTCTAAAATAAAATGCCGAGAATTTGAGTCCCGCCAAAACACAGCGCGGCCGGCTTGCCAAGCCGTGACGTCAAAGTGACGTAGATGGATCCGCCAGGCTCCCAGGTAGCCTCAGTGCATTTGTATGAAGTGTCTAATATCCGAAGATCCATAGACGTCACATCCGCCTAAATGATAAAAAGTCCTGTTTTACCGGAAATCGAAAATGCGCGAATTTTACAGAACTGTAATTTAAAAACTAAGCCAGATATTATTTTTTTAAAACGCAGATGTATTTTAAAAATGAAGTCTGTCATTTTATGAGTTAAAAAATAAATAAAAAAATACCCTATTGTCTATAGCGGTATTTTCAAAGTATATTCGTGATGCAAGTTATGTTATCGACTTCAAGTGTGCATTTATAATATTGTATAATCCATTTTCTTATTGGCTAATTGTCTTGAATTACGCTCGCAATCAAACTGATAGCAATTAAACCTGTTGAACAAAGTTGCATACCTGGTCTCAATCATAATCGTCATCCATAATCTATAATCTAAGTTGCAAAGATATGTGTACATTTGATTCGTATTAAATGCATGCCCACAAACGGACAAGCTTACAAATGAAATCCAAACCAGAAATACACATAAACCCGCAACTGTTGCCGAACTTCCCTGAAGCGGTGACAAGTCAAGGAATCATAGTATATCCTCAGATCTAGGATGCCACAACGTCCCCTTAGTGCTTGTTTGCCTTATGTCTGGTGGGTTTATTCCCATTACTTGTATTCTTCCTCGGGCTGTAGCTACTACAGCAGGTGCATGTTACTTGTGAGGAGCCGTGCTACCGGCTGAATACATCAACATGCGTTCCAGAGAGCAACGTTGCTAATTCTATAAACAACTTTATAAACTTTATCACAATCATCAGATTAGTTTGTGTTATTAACACTTTTTCACCTCAGTTTCAAATGTCTCATCTTATCTTTTCCAAATGCTATCTTATCTTTCCCCATCATCTATTTTCCAAATGCCCCATCTTATCTTTTCCAAATGCTCCAACTTATCTTTTCTAAACACACCATCTTACCTTTTCCAAATGCCCCATCTTATCTTTTTCATATGCCCAATCTTATATTTTCCAAATGCCTCATCTTATCTTGTACAAATGCCCCATCTTACTTTTTCCAAATGCCCCATCTTATCTGTTCCAAATGCCCCATCTTATCTTTTCCAAATGCCCCATCTTATCTTTTACAAATGCCCCATCTTATATGTTCTAAATGCCTAATCTAATCTTTCCCCATCATATTTTCCAAATGCCCCATCTTATCTGTACCAAATGCCCACCGTATCTCAGCTCGGAATCAGTACGGCTAAGCGGCCGCTTGTTACGCCTTGCTGTGCGGGCAATTCACAGTCATAATTCTGCAACAGATAATACACCCTGATTATCTCGACAAGATCAGGACAATGTCGGCTTATTAAATGTAATCAATCGATATCCTTGTTGGTTTAACCTGAGGCTAAAGTCCAAAATTACATGCTTTATATTTCAAACGTAATTTTTTTTTGGCATTTTTTTACCGTTTCTTATTATTGGATGTTGATGAATTTTGACTTTCGCCGATTCGTAGACACTTTGTACCGGATTCAATTTAATAAAAATTGTGGTTATTTGTTTGGCACAAATTATTTTAGGATATAGTTCACATACAGTACACAGATTGGCTTTTGAATTGTTTAACTAGACGGCTCAGATACAAGTCAAACGCTACAGACAGCTTTGGTCCAATTTACATATAGCATGCATAAGGATTGTTCTTGAAACATTGGAAACTGGAACATGTGAGATTTTAAATTATGATTACGGTCTTTAGACATTTTTTGGAATAAAAATAAAAAACGGATGTTACCGAAAAAACCGAAGGTGAGTTATTGTTATTACATATTGTACAATGTACATTTATTGACCTTCGGTGATGCAGGTCAATAATGTACATACAACCTTCGACCTCGAGCAAACAACAATAATTCAACAGTTCGTGTTTCTTCTTCGTAGAAGACACACGCCTCCTGAAGACGTCGGATAGGACTCTAACGAAATGTTGGGAAAATCGTTCTTCTCTTTCAACGGTCAGTAACATCCGTTTTTTTTTCATTGCAAAATATGTGAGATTTTGCCAGAATATTTGAGCCAACACTCACCATCGAACCAATTCAAGTACAATGATATACAGACACACTCATACGAATAAAAACACACAACCACACATTCTTTACAATATATTAACAGACGGAGCTATCTCACATAGATAGCCCTTGGTGTGGGTCTCGCACAATAACGGCATTAAATCCAATAAATCAGCACACGTTATTAGTTATGTACGAAGTGAACCTTTGTATGGGAAACGATAATGTGCAATAAAGCAAGGAAAACGGCGTTACGCAAGGCTAGCGCAATATATCGACTCGGAATCAGAGTAATAGTTTCCGTGTGCTGTCGGTGAGGAGTACATGAGCGTACCCCGCAGCTGGGATTGCGTCACTTCTCCAGCTGTTATAGACCTCCCCCGCACAACGCTAAACCAAAGGTGTAAACCTTTAAGCACCTGGGCACCCCCTTGATACGAAAGGTACAACCCAATGAGGAGATTTAGATTTATTCATATAAAATATATTATATATCGCTGGTTATCCTAGTGCGTATAACTATTTAAAAGATATTAATAAAAAGTTAACAAAAAAATAAAAATATTTTTAGCCATTAAAAACTGAAATCATCTTAGCAGAAACGTATGCCTCTGTCTAAGCTAATTCTCACACAGATGGAAGATATTTACCGAGGAGGAGATATCGTTGAACATAGCCATTGCTCTTCGTTGGGTTGAAAAATTCATAAACCTTTACCAATGACCGGTCAGCAAAGGTCCATCCAGCCTTACAGCAACTGGATCTTGCTTGAGAATTGGCGCTTTGTAGCGAAGACGACCAAGCTCGTAAAAAGGTCGATGGCTCAATTGATAGAATGCTTGCATTCCATGCCGAGAGCAAGGGTTCGATCTCAAGGTTTACTCAGACTTCACAAGAAATGAGAACCAGCTCCCCCGGGAGCTCGGAAACCCCCACTTCAACTGAAAGAGGTTGGTGTGAGGCCGGCCCCCTTACCCGTAAAAATAAATAGGTCCCGAATCACCATATGCGACCCCTTCGGGGATAACGCCAGCAAGAAGTTACATTATATGTGTAGCTTAGTTGCGTTGCGTATCAATGCAGTAAGTTATACATACCACATTTGTCTCAGTCCTGTCAAACCTTGCAGTGGTGTCAAATTCTATGTTTCCTTGCTTTCTCCATTTTGTGTTCTGACACCCAGTTGTAACACGTACTCATATGTATGCCATAATGTCTTTAAAAGCATTTTTCTTTTAAAATTCATTTGCCACCTTCGCCCGAGTTTTTTTGTACACACGGAAATGCAACTGTGAAGTTCTTTGTTCTCTTTCTTACTAAGGAAGCTGAAACAGATATAGTTTAATGTATATTTTCGTTAAAATACAATATTCCTAGTACACAGATATCACAAGTCAATGGCTGCGACACACAGTTTGGCATATTCCAGCACACCGGCGGCATAATAGGATAATAGCCGTGGCATATCAGCCGGGAATATATGGTGAAAAATCAGCGGGCTATTATGCCGATACGCGATCACACCACCATTGCTCAATGTGTAAACGCTAACGACTGGTATGCGGTAGGTACGGTGTTCGTATCTGCACATAATGAGAGACACATTTTACTTCAAATTACAGATAAACGTATACACCACGTACCTACTGCTTGCAGTTTAATGCCACTTGAGATATGGAAAATGTGTGCAAAATATAAACAGATACAAAACGTCTCTTTGTATTTACGCAGATTGTTAATCTTAAGAAAAGAACCGAAAGACTGGTTCGTAGTCTAGCGGTAACGCTTCGGACTCGTAAACGGAAGGTCTTGGTTTCAAATCCCGACGGAGCACAAAAAATATATCAATGATATTTTCAAAAATGTTTCCGCTGGGTTGTGAAATTTATTGAATTTACCAAAGACCGGTCACAAAAGGTCCAAACAGCCTTATAGCGACTGGGCCGTGCTTGAGAATTGGTGCTTTGTAGCGACGACCAAGCTCGTAAAATGTCCGGTCGTTGGCTTAGTTGGTAGAGTGCTTGCATTCCATTCTGAGAGCTCGGGTTCGAATCCTTCCGAGGGTGTCATAAATGATATCTCGTTTCGGTATTTATTTCAAAGTCAATGTAAAATACCAGCAAAGTTTACTCAGTCTTCAGAAGACCTGAGAATCAGCCCCTTTGGGAGCTGGGGAGACAAAAATGGTGGTTAGGCGCAAGGTCACCTCATGTTTTCATTAAAACAAATCTTCCCTTGAATGATCGAGCAGATAAGGCAGTGGCATTCGAATTTGAGCTATTAAAACAAGCGCAGGTTCGAGTCCCGTCATTTCCTCGATCATAGCTTTGACCTTGGATCAACAGATGTTTCTGGTCATACGAAATAGGCACCAACCTTTCATGCTTTGTCTGCATACCTTTCATAAAACTACTTGTAAAAAAAATGCTATTAAATGCCATGCCCGAGGCCCGACTCTTTCGTGGATCATGCGGTAAAAAGTTCACTGTATATGCAGTTTACTTGCGATTTTTAGCATCCAAATAAGGACAGAGGAAAATGGCGGTCGATCTGTAATGTTGGCGGCTAGGACTGGGTTTATAAATTACATTTTTTTATTCTGTATTTGTTTTAATGTGTATCCATATTATTATTTGTGATTTAAAAAAGTAACTTGTTATAAATGTTCCTTGACTTACCTATAGGTCGGTATGCGGCTGACTACCCATCCTGTAGAGAATAGTTCACTTTACCAATGTCACCCCTGTTTCAGGGAAGGTCGGCAAAAGTTGCAGGGTGTATGTTCATTTGTGGCTTGGGTTTTTATGTTGTAGGTTCACATGCGGCATGCACAAGCGCGAACTTGTACGTGTTTGCTTGTGAGAATGCATATAATGTAAATCTCCAATGTTACATATCTTTGCAACTTAGATTAGATAAGATAAGATTAGATTAGCGTGCCTACACGGTTGTTTGCAGAAGCAGCTTCGGAAGCCAATACATCTCAGCTGCTGGGATTGTAGGTTTTATTTCGCTCGGTACAGTTAGTGATTTGCATAGGCTCTGCAGGCTGCTATTTGCCTTGTTCTTATCTCTCACAGCCTAAGTATAAGGTGCAGCATCTGTACCAACACATACGATGTGTATCTGCACAGATAATAAATGTCCCATAGATGTTCCAGTAGCGGACACAGCTACGCAGAAAAACGCATAAGTATAGTGATCGAACCATTGCAGTGATGCTAAAACAACAAGAAAACGGTTGGCATGGCTACGTAAATAAGCTGCACATAAAGGGCAACTTAGAACCGCGTTGTTCATGTCGGTGACAGGATAGAACGAAACATGACACGACATCACATGAAAAAAACACCGCAAACATCACAAGCAACACAAACATTTATTTTACTTCCACACGCCAATGCGACTCCTTCGGGATTAACGCGGTTCTCTTATGTACAGCTTAGTTAGGTTTGCTTTTATCTTAGTTAGGTTGGAAAATTCATTGCCTTTACCAAAGACCGGTCACAAAATGTCCATCCATCCCCACTGCAATTGGGTCTTGCTTGAGAACTGGCACGTTATAGCGACGACCAAGCTCGTTAAAAGTCCGGTCGATTAATTGGTAGAGTACTTGCATTTTAGGAGGGTGTGAGAAATTTCCCGTTTCGGTGTTTATTTAAAACCCAAAGTAAGAACCGGCAAGATGTACGCAGCCTTCACACAAATGAGAACCAGCCTCCTTGGGAGCTGGGAAACCCCCACATCAACTCAAGTGCTTGATGTAAGGCCCTTACGCGTTAAAATAAATAGGTCCATAATCGTCACCATGCAACTCCTTCATCAAGATGTTAAACTAAATGTGTATCTTAGTTGAGTTTGCATAGGCTACGCGTTACTGTCCATGTTTTCTAACCTCTCACACTCTATCTAGATACCAATTGCGATCACAATCTATACGCAAGTCTGCAGTTAAAACGCAGGACCGCCGCCAGTCTTTCTGCACGCAGAAGGACAACAAATACAACACCAAGTAGAAAACATAACTCTTCAGCTCTGAAACAAACAATATATACAATTAAAAGTAGCACTACTTGTGAGCGTTTTAGTTTTGAAGAAATTTACGCTTTTCAAGAGATTAAACGTGTTTTGAACGAAGATGTGCTATCTCGTGTCTTCACGTACAGTTTTGCTACCGGCTATGAAGTGCCTCTGCAGGTAGCCGATGAAGGAAATGATATGTTAAGCGGATAGTAAGTAAATACAAGGTGTAATTTTTGCTGAACGGTTTTGTTTTATAGTTTGATAGGTTGAAGAAGTTATATGCAGATGACGGAAGTTAGCTATGCTTACGCCCTCCTCATACCCGTCCTGGGCTGGAAGTCCCATCACCACGGTCTTCTTTCTCTTCGTCGTGTCAGACACTACACTACTCTTGCTCAGTGTCGGGCAACATCCACTGCTTCACTATTACTCTCCATTAGGTCGGCCAGTGAGCAGCTTGTTGGGCAGGCCGGGCAGATCCGAAAATGATCCATTGACTGTTGGGTTCCGCATTCACAGAGCGTGGTGTCATCTTGATGAAGGATTCCCCAGGCCCTCATGTTACAGCGAGCTCTGTCAACATGCTTTCTCAGCCTGTTGAGTGCCCTCCATACAGGCCACTCAAGATCCCGTCCAGGTGGGAGATCACCGCGGTAATTCTAGCCTACCGAATATCACTAATATTTGTATGAATACTAATCAGCTGGTCACTTGTGGCCATCTTGGATTGACAGGTCTTCATACAAATATTGCCGATGTTCGGTAGGTAAGAATTACCGTGGTGATGAGACTTTCAGCCCTGTCTGTCGGAAGGAATTACAGCACATTGACGCTCATGCAAAGCTATATATCGCCACCTTAAAGGTAATACTGAATAAGTACTGATTCACTGATTTGAGGAACCGTGGATAAAACATTTTATTGGATGTAAGTTCTCATAGAAAATGAACTAATTATAAGGATGTTAACATAAAGAACTTCTATACTACAGGATTTTGTAGTGTTTTCTCTTGTAGAAAATAGGACGAAAGGTGCATTTATCTGAGAAACTCATATTAGCTTAATATGTCTCTTATTCAGTTTTATCTTGAAGGCTCTTTTATACTCTAAATCGGCCGTTTTTGTTTCTTTCGAAATAAATAAATCAAGAAAGATAAGAAGGAGAAATTTATGTTAAGATATTTTTTCCCGTGGGATATTGAGCAAACACATTTCGAGACGGTATTAAAAATGAAGATATCTGAAATTTCTTGGCAATTTGTGCTTGGTTGGTGGGAGACCTTTAACTAGACGTACCCACTCTTGTGGATCAAATCAGTGGGAATCATAAAAATGTAACTACTCTTCACGCCTTAGTTAGTGCGTGGAGTGGCTAAGCCTTGAGAGATGCTGCGTGTGTATTCTCCTTAAAATCGGCTTCATCTTATTTTCATTTGTGAATAGGAATGCAATTCACCAACTTACCCTCATAAGGTTGGTATGAGGCTATCCACACATACTGTAAAAAATGGTTCACTTTGCCAATGTCAGCCCTGTTTCAGAGAAGGTCGGCAAGAGTTGCAGGGCTTATGTTCATTTGAGATTGGGTTTTTTATATTGTAGGTCCACATGCGCCATGTGTGAGCGTGAAATTATGGGTGTCTGCTTGTGGGAATGCATTTAATATGAATCACAAATGATACATATCTTTGCAACTTAGATTTAGATTTAGATCCTGGATGGAAACAGGCATAAATATCATCAATTAGTAATTCATTTTTGTATATTTTAATTAATTATTCATGAATAATTACCCAATGACATCTGTTGAACCAGGATCTAAGTTATGGTCAAAAGACTCAGGCGGGGATCGAAACAGCGTTACTTTATTCCAAATACGCTAGAAAGATCGGCCACTTGACTCCCTCGGCCATAACCCCGATATTTTTCTTATTTGCAATGCCCTGTCAAAAGCGCTATTTTGTTAAATTCCTTACGACCTTTGTGGTAGCGTGGGAGCGATTTGTATCCAAAAATAAGGTGTACTGAGATTTTTTATTTACATATGTAGAGTTCATTCGCAAGCGCTAGCAAGCTCTGACTTGGATTGATTTCCAAATTGTAAGGCATTCAGCAGAATCCCTCCGACATTACAAAAAAATAGTAGCCCGAAGGTATCGCATGCGGCGAGTGGAACCTGTTTATTTTTACAGGTAAGGGGGTCGACTTCCCGCCAACCATTTAAGTTGAAGTGGGTGTTTCCCAGCTCCCGGTAATCTAGGCTGGTAATCATTTCTTGCGAAGGCTCAGTAAACGTTGTCGGTGTTTTTGTTTTGAGTTTGAAATAAACACCGAAACTCGGTGGGATTCAAACCCGAGATCTCGGCGTGGAATGCAAGCGCTTAAAGTATAGACGACTTAGTAAAAAATTTTTTTTTTTTGTGATTATTTCATACATGAGTAGCCTTGAAAGTAACATAATATAGGCTTGTACCTACCATGATTGTGGCTAGTTATATCTGCTAGTAGGTTACTGTACAAGATGACTCACCCGCATACTAGCACGTACTCCACATTAGATACATGTGTAGTGTGCACATGATGGACATCAATAACACCTGTAGTAACTTATCTTAAGAGAAGCCAGAAGATATGGAGTATAAGTAAACCGGTATTGTAGATAAAAACTGGGATTCAAAACTTATTTGTGGAGCAAATTAGATAAATGCAAGTGTGCATAATATGATGGACATCAATAAGACCTTGAATAACTCATCCAAAGAGAAGACAAAAATGAGGGAGCTTAAATGAACCGGTATTGATGATATAAACCGGGATTCATAACTTGATCGTGTCGTAACGGATTAAGAGTGTATCCTAATAAACTCGTATTACAAATAGAAACTAGGATGTGAGTTTTTTTTTGTTAAAATATAACATGTCACCAAAATATCTTTTCGATGAGAAAATAAGGCAGCCGCGTGCATTGGGTGACGGCAAATACACATATTTTCCTTCGCCAGTAAAATAGCACATTTGAGGTCGAGAAATTACGCCACGACTCTTTAATTTCCAATTTAAATATTCATTTCATGAACAATTGTATATACTTATATATATATTTTTTACGACGCGTTATGAAATCATCACTTTAGTAATTGTCAATATCGGGAGAACCTGACAAGGTTCACAGAAGCAGATCATGCGGGTATGTTGCCTATAATCTATAATCTAAGTTGCAAGGATATATTCATTCAAAGCTCTCAGATGTATGCCCACAAACAAACACGTATAGTTCGCGCTTACAAATGCTGATTGTGTACTTACAAATAAAATCCAAACCTCAAATGAACATAAGCCCTGCAACTCTTGCCGACATTCCCTGAAACAGGGGTGACATTGTCCTACCTTCTTGGTATATGTGCCTAAAGTATTAAAGTACATCAAAAGAAAAATGTTTTCATGGGATGCAGTATTCACCATTCAACGATTTTTTTTAAACAATCGATTTCAATAACTTTTTTCCACCCCAACTAATTTTTTTTTTTTTGTATAAAAATTCAAAAAACTATTGTAAAATTAGACCTATGTAAAAACCATCTTGGATCTAAGAAGATAATAAAGAATGATAAGGAAGCAAAAAATAGCTTGTATATTTTTTTGTGAAATGCTGAAAAACCGGAATTTACTTTTGCCATCCCAGAATCCAATATAAACAAAAAAATTGTACAAGAGTTTCAACTCATATTATTTTCTTGTATTTTTGTTTCACTACATGAATGCGGTAAATTTCATCGAAAACCGGAAAACCGGTATTTGTTTTTCTTCCATCTCTAAGAAACTCTACGTACCTACACAATAATGGACAAGAAATGCCGACGACTTCACGTGAAATAACATGCATAAACATTTAAATGTATCGAAATTGAAACAGCGCCTCTAGAGAGTGTTTCTACTCCCATAAACAAACGCTATGTTTGAAAAAACATTGGCATTGTCAGAATTTTACAACCTATGGAATAACCTACATACACAAAATACTATAAAGTATTTTATATTACTAGTATGACAAATTTGCAAAGCTATATTAGCATTTAAAATTCATGTTAAATGCATGCCCACAAGCAGACACGTGTAAATTTGCGCTCAAATATGCTGCATGTGTTCCTGCTTAAAATTCAAAACCAAACCTCAAATGAACATACGCCATGCAACTTTTGCCGACCTTCCCTGAAACATAGGTGACATTGCCAAAGTGAACCATTTCTTTCAGTACGGGTGGCCAGCTTGCCAACATGACGTGTGTTTGTGGGCATGCATTTCATATGTATTTTAAATATTCATTCTTCTTTGCAACTTAGATTATAGATTATTGACAGACTCTTTGTTATTTTTTTCATAAACATATTTCTTCTAGTTCAAAAACTTTCCATTCATCTCAAGTAAAAATGAAAACAACACATAAATCACCGTTTCTGGAATTTCTGTGCAACCATCCTTTTCCAACATCAATTTTTCACGTATCGCCGTCTCGGGTTTTCCGTCTCTTTACCCCTTTTATTCCATGCTTTTGAAACATACGCCAAAAAGACCTTTGAAATCATCAAAAACACACGTTTATTTTTTGTGTAGAATTTGAATACTTTAACTTTAATTTTCTGTAAAAAAAATATCAAAAAGTTGATTACTTTTTATGGAAAAAAATGTTGAAAATGTTGATTTTATTCGACACACAAAATAAATATTTTACCCGTTGAGTTTAGGCGGTGAGACATACATGTGTCTCGTTTTGTCGTATGGGCTTTTGAATGCTCCATCTCGCTCTACACGTAAACTGGCCACGCCCACATGAGGCGGGGTGGTAAATAGTATGAAACAATATGACAAACTCACACACACACATTTTGTAGGTTTTTCTTCCATCCGTATACGAAAAATGTGCGTGTACTGGTATAGCTCTCAGAGCAATAAAATGGCATTCATTTAAGTACGTCATAAAACATACATATATGTAAGTACATATTGTTACATGCACAAACGCAACAAAGCTACATATATATTGTTACTTCTTGCCTGTTTTATCTCCGAAGGAATCGCATGTGGCGATTCGAGACCTATTTCTTTTTACGGGTAAGGGGGCCGACCTCACATCAACCACTCCAGTAGAAGTGTGAGTTTCTCAGCTACCGAGGGAGCTGGCCCTCATTTATTGTGAAGGAATACATAATTAAAGAGTGCAGTTTTTGTGTGTAGCACACCTCAAGGGCCCTCTTAAATCACGGATAAGACTTTTTGTAAAGATGCGTCTTTAAAGACACCAAAAGTTTTTTGCCTTTCTCACATTAGGTAGTAGTCTGTTTTACTCCATTGGGCCCGCAAACCGGAAAGAACGGTCCCCAAAATAAATGCGTTTTTGACGGTACGGCTGGACTAAGTCAACCACCCCATGCCCTGTAGATCTGAGCTTATGGCGCCTTAAATCTAGTGTTGCTTCCACTTCTCTCTCTTCACGCCTTTCAAAGCCAAAATATTTAAACTAAATATATGTTTTGGCGTTTCTTGGCATGTACTCCAAATGTAAATCTGTACGTCTAAACTCTACCGTAGCGTTTTACTAAAAGTCTACCTTTGCACCTAAAATAAAACGCTCTTAAGAGGCGCTATTTTAGTTTATATATATTTTTCATGAAACGCCATGGCTTAGTTTTATACTTAGGCAGCTGACCTTTCAGTCCACCCCGTCTTGCATGTAGATGCTATCATATATATTGAACGTAGAACCAAAGGCGGAAATCAAGGATTTTTAACAAACATGCGACTAATACATAAAACTGATCAGAAAATGATTTTCTATACTTCCTTGTCTTCATACAGTTTTTAAGAAAACCCCTAGATTGCTGGCTTTGGTTTTGAACGACTCATAGTTAAGGTAATAAAGACGTGTCGACACATTCAGCGTAGATGGGTGACGTCATGGGGCCGCCATTTGTCCGGCCATTAGCCACGGCCACAGGTAAAGGACACACAATACGGACAGTGCATAGCCTTTACTGTCAACCACATTTAATGTGGCGAAACTGCGTACATCAAAAAGGTTGTTTTATTTACAAAAAACGTCAAACTGTGGAAAAGGCTTTTCTTTAACGTTCAACTGTTATATTTCTAAATGATGGTTTCATCAACACCACATAGCCTCACATTTGACGGTCCGTAGTCTAGTGGTTAACACTTCTGACTCATAAATGGAAGTTTGTGAGTTGGAATCTCGGCGGAGCACAATAAATATAAACTTACCATTTATATTTTCAAATATGCTCTTCGCTGGGGGGAAAATTCATATACCTTGACCAAAGACCGGTAATCAAAGATCCATCCAGCCCAACAGCAAATAGGTCTTGGTTGAGAATTTGCGCTTTCTACAGCGACGACCAAGCTCGCAGAGGTCTCATGAGGTGTGATATACACAAAAACAGCGCTCATAACATAAATCATGCTAATATTATTATTATAACATCATAATTATTACCCTGAGGAAGACCAACGCATATGTGCGCGAAACGCCCGGATACTTAAGCTCCGATGGTCCACAATCCTGCAACAGATCCCGGAAAGCAACTTTCCATCTAATCTAATCTAATCTAATTTGCAAAGATATGTTACATTAGAGATTCACATTACGTGCATTTTCACAAGTAGACACGTACAAGTTCGCGCTTGCACATGCCGCATGTGAACCTATAACATAAAAACCAAATCTCAAATGAACACCCTGCAACTCTTGCCGTCCTTCCCTGAAACAGGGGTGGCATTGGCAAAGTGAACCATTTTTACAGCATGGTGGTCAGCCGCATACCAACCTATAGGTCAAGGAACATACACGGCAAATTACATTTTTAAATCAATAAATAATAATATGTATGGACATCAAAACTAAAACAGAAAACAAATTCCAATTTAATTAAACATTACAGATCAACCGCAATTTCGGATATTTGGTCCATTTATACCTTTCTCGGTCTTCCTAGAGGTAGACCACGACATTCATATATTCTTGCAACATATACTTTCTTCGTCAGTCTTTCCTCATTCATTCTTTCCATGTGCCCAAACCATCTTAACAAAGTTCTCTTAATCTTTACTTTCACACTTTCTCTTTTTTTAAGAGGTTTTTGTAATGTTGTTGTTTTTACTTTACGAGAAAGCCTTCCAACGCTTGAGAAAATATAAGCTCTGTATGAGCGTCCATGTGCTGTGGGCAGTGACGGCTCCAGGTAAGGTGCATCGGTGCATTGCACCCCCAGTAATAATGCCACGATCCAATACTTACAAATTTGTTCCGCATAAAATACCGTTTGTGTCAAATCCTATCTAATCAATGACGTCTAGTATAAAAATGCACTGCTCGATTAAAAATCGACGAGCCGTCACTGGCTGTGGGTCCTTCTGACACAAACAAAACAGACAGGAATAAGCAGGATTTGAGCATACGTCGGAGGACTTCTTCATTGGTGATTCGATCACGCCAAGAGATCCAAACCATTTTTCAGTAGACATATCTCGAACGCTTCGATTTGTCTCTCCAGGACGATATAAACACAATTAAATATTTTACAATGCAAGATGTTCATAGAATTCTCAATTTAAAATTCAGACACTTTTTAATACTTTGAAGTCAATTTCACGAAGAATTACTCGCAGTAGAACGAGTAGTTAACTTTTTCAGGCGACGAAATTGTTTCTTTAATCGTCCAGCAGTTTTGTGATCGCCGCTTAAACTTTGACTGCAAGATCTTAATGCGTCATTTGATTCCGAATTCTCATTTTAAATTTTGCACTACTATAATCTATAATCTAAGTTGCAAGGATATATTTTCATGCAAGGTTAATACATCGCCCCACCCCCGAGTGCTTGTTGAATTATCTCACATTTAAATGCTGATTTGTAATGTTGGTTTATTAGTTTGCTACATTTTTTGCATAATTTTTTTTTGACTTTTTTTGTATAGATTTCTTTTTAAGGTTTTGTTGTTTTTTTTTATACTTAAATGTTATTTATTACTCGTATTCCTTGACTTATAGGTTGGTATGAGGCTGACCCCCCATGCTGTAAAAAAATGGTTCACTTTGCCAATGTCACCCCTGTTTCAGGGAATGTCGGCAAGAGTTGCAGGGCTTATGTTCATTTGAGGTTTGGATTTTATTTGTAAGTACACAATCAGCATTTGTAAGCGCGAACTACACGTGTTTGTTTGTGGGCATACATTTGAGAGCTTTGAAAGAATATATCCTTGCAACTTAGATTATAGATTAAAGATAATACATGTTCTTTGACTTAAGGATGGTATGCGGCTGACCACTAATGCTGTAGAAATGAGATCCAACCAGTTCGGGAGCAGAGAAACCCCCACTTCAACTGAAGTGGTCAGAAGGACCCACAGCAAGTGGAAACACGTTCAAACAAGATTTTTTAAAGTCATGAAATGCCTTTCTGTTAAGTGTTAATTCCCGCCTACACACGCTGCATTTTTACTTATGAAAAAATACGCAACTCTTGCCTCTTTTCCCTGAAACGTGGGACGGCATCATCAAAAGTGTGCCGCGCCTCGCGTAAATATTTTTATTCGAAACTCCGTCAAAACAGAAAATTAAGTCCAAACTGTAATTAGTCATCTCCCCTCCCCCCAGTTTTTCCACCCTCCCCCCATCGCCCAACCACCCCTCCCCCCATTTCACCCCATCTCCCGTCTCGCACCTCACGCACAGGCGTGTATGCGAGCGAGCGAGTGAGACGACGCGTCCCTTTTACTCTCGCGCACACCTCTTTTCTTCTTTCTCGAGGAATAAATTTTCCGAAGATAAAATAAAAGTAATTAGAATTCTGGGAAGGTAGAGGGGGGTTGTACACCCCTCCCCCCGCTCCACCCACCAGCTTCCATCCCTCCCCCCCCCCCCGTGGGAGGGAGGCGGGGGGAGATGTGAGATGGGGGAGAATGTTCGTTTTATATACGTGGAACCAGTTGTTCGCATCTTTTACATCATATACTTATTTCAGTATAAAAGCAATTTTAAATTTCGTAATATTTAAAAAAATTAAATTGTAAAGGATTAAAAGAACCACGTAATTGTATGAGAAATCATTTTTAATATTCTCTAAGCACAAAGCATTTTCTGTATAGATTAATACGGTAAGCACCTACTTCATTAAATCTAATCTAATCTAAGCTGCAAAGAAATATATCATTTAAGATTTATATTAAATGCATTCCCACAAGCAGACATGTATAATTTCGCGTTAACACATGCCGCATGTGGACCAACAATATAAAAACCCAATCTCAAATGAACATAAGCCCTGCAACTCTTGCCGTCCTTCCCTGAAACAGGGGTGACATTGGCAAAGTGAACCATTTTTTACACTATGGGTGGTCAGCCGCATACCAGTTTAATTAATTACATTAATAATAATTGTTCCTTGACTAATAGGTTGTTATGAGGCTGACCACCCATACTGTAAAAAATGGTCCACTTTGCCAACGTCATCCCTGTTTCAGGGAAGGTCGGCAAGAATTACAGGGCTTATGCTTATTTGTGATTGGGTTTTTATACACAATCCACATGCGGTATGTGTAAACGCGTCTGCTCATGAGAATGCATGTAATATGTAGCGTAAAATTAAATGTAGTATATCTTTGCATCTAAGATTATAGATTGAAAAATATGATAATTTAAGTAAAAAGAAAATGCCTCAAAATAATAATAATAATGTTCCTCTTTTAAAGAAAATATTATACGCAAGAAATTAAACTTAGAAAGATTGTAAGTTAATAATATTTTTTATTCAGGAAAAATAAATTAGGTCAAAATCAATGCAGGACTTTAGGCTTGAATTTAAGACCCGTACCTAGTTAAAAATAAAAATATTCTACACAAACTAAGCCATCGGACAAATACGATTTTTAAATAAATACCATTCTCAGTGAAACTTGGCACTCGAGGCATTTCTTAAAGTGTGTAGGTACACAGGATTCTCCATTTTCAAAGCGAAACAATTCCTCATTATTGTCTTTTCGGCGCTCCCTACAGGAGGAGTCGTAATTCAGGAGCGGGCGACGCGAGTAGGCAAACGAAAATCAAAACTTGGCCCGGCGTCTACATATTCACACTTCGATTCGCAGCCGAAATTTTGTAAATTAAGGCTGTACATTGCAAAACTCATTTCCTATTTTACATTTTGTTCCATTTTTGTTTATTTTGACAAACGATTTATATCATTTTTACGCTTTGATTACCAGTCTCACACATTGCCTTAAAAGAAAAAAATATGAGAGACGCCCACTTCAAAATGGACAAACAACTGAGAGAGAAGCAGCTTGAAAGAAACAGACCAGAAAGTACCTGCTAAACAGAACGATCAGCACAGGTTATTATTGTAAAATCCTGTTTTCTAATAGACATTTTTTTCCTTCTTGCAAAGGAAAATAGGAAATGCAGTCAAAGTTTTTTTTCTGTTTAAAAATGATTTAAATAAAGATACGAAAACATAAACAGTAAACAGTGTAAGTGATAAAATAAAAATTGCTTTGTTTTAATTCACATGAGTTTATTTTTGCAAAGCAATTTTTATTTTATTGTATTAAAATGAACTTTCACGAAGTAACTGCTGAAAATCTAGATAATATAACAGTGTAAGTGATTTTAGGATTTCATGACCGGCTTCAGATTTAGCCGGCTAAGAAGAAAAAAACATTCTTCTGAGAAGAAATACTGGACCATGGTCTACAAGCCCGGAAGAATGGATGCTGCATCCTCATCATCATCATAAGCAGTAATGCTGGCTTGGATTTTATTTATGGCACAATTAAATATTGAGACATGTCATGTGGATCAGGTTAGTTTAAAACAATATTATGCATTTAATAAAAGTACTTTTGCATTAACTATTTTGTAAAGGATCAAGACACCAACTTCACCTACCTAACATTCACACCCTTGGGGTACTGCATCAAGTATCACAGACCTCCAGATGTTCCTAAAACTGAATGGTCTCTAGCTTAAGATTGCTTAAAAAACACTCATTTTTTATTTTTATGTTTAGGCACGTCGCAAAGCAAAAAGATCGTCCAGTGGCGACCTGGGATGCCCAAGCGTGGAGTGGGGAGACCCCAACTGAGGTGGCTCGACGGCATCAAGGGAACTGCAGGCAGAGGATAGCTGAACACAGCAGCTCATAGACAGAAATGGAGGAGATTTGAAGCTTACATCCAGGAGGGGACTGAGAATGATTAAAGAACAAAAAGAAGGAACATAACTTAGGTTTTCCCAAACATTTTCTTTGTCTTTAAATCTTATAAACAGCTTTATTTCAAACAACCACAAATTATAAAGATCAAATATTTTCCTAAATATAAAAACGTAGTTTAATAAACAAGGATTTTATCTTTAAAATGTATATAAATTTATTTTCATATTTAACTAGATATCAATATTACAAGCGACCAAAGATACCCATTATAAGCACAAATTTGAGCGTGGCCCCCCTTAAACTTGAGCGTCGTCCTCGTGTACTAGTGCTTTTTTGATCGTGTTCTTCTCATCATCAAAAAATACCCATTTACGGGGCCGGGGCCGCCAACGAGGAGAGGAATGTCGTTTTTCATTAGAATGTGGAGGTGGCATAATAAAGATCTTGAGAAATTCTTGCCCCCTTTTGAGCGTTAAGGGGTGGCCAGAGTACTCTGCGATTCCTCGCCCACTGCTCCTGTTTATGCCTCTTTGGATAATTTGCTTTTTATTATAGTTGGAAGTTAATTTCGAACGTTCAATAAGCGTTTTATGAAATATTTTCATTTGTCGTAATTTCTACTTGTAACTAATAGGTTGGTTTGAAAATCGACACGACAATATTTGGGTCTTGAACAATGCAATATTAAAAATATGAAAATGGCACTTTTTTATCCTGAATCAGTGATTTTATTAAGTGGACAACGATCCATCTATAGTCGTTAATTTATGTTGCAAATACAATAATGTTAACATTTTAGTTTCGGTATATTTTTGATGGTAGGTATGTGTGAACTGTGAAAATTCATTATTTATTTTAAAAATAACTAGGTATAAACAAATAGGAATAACATTTATTGTAAAAACTTTTTTGTTTTCACTATTATGTATGATAAAGATTATCAGTATTCTTTACAATAATAGTGAAAATAAAACATTGTTTCAAATAAGAAAAAAATCTTTATAGGTTTTTTTTTTTAAAGTAGGTTTCATCTTAAATGTAAAAATGTCTTGTGGGACATCCATACACTTGTTCGCGCTTACACATGTCGCATGTACATATACGAGTGAATACAAAATAAAATTTAAAATCTCAAATGAACGTACCTATAATGTGTCATTTTCTGAAACAGGCGTGACATTAGCTAAATCAACGTTTTTTTACTGTATAGATGGTAAGCTACACACCAAAAAATAATAAAGTCAAGGAGCATTAAAATCTATTTTAAACATTTTAGAGTTATGTATTTACACAGAGAATATCCATTTTAATGAGAAGGTTACTTTTTTTTAAAAACACAGAGCAACAGCGTCCACTTGAAAATGATGTAAAGTAAGTCAAAAGAACCTGAGGTGAAATAAATACTCAATTTGTGAAAATAAAACTTGTTTATTTTTAATTTTTATACCTCCTCATTATACATTTTATATTTTTATTTTATTAAAAAAATAATAGTTCCACTTTATATTGCGTGAGGTGGTTGTCTTTTGATAAATTTAAAATGGCGATCCAAGATTTACAGGGCTCGTGGACAACATCAATTAAACGACGTTAAATTGAATTTCACACAAAATGGCGTCGGGAATTACTTAGTCTGCCGTGCCGTGAGCATTTTTCTCAAAGGGTTTGATTATTTTCTTGTCCCAATGGCTCTAGTGATGGAAAACCCAAAGGCTGCTTCACATCTAGTAAGTAGTAAGTGATAAATTGATAAGTGGTTAGTGGAAAATAATGTAAGTGATAAGTGGTATGTGGTAAATTCGTGAGCGGTAAGTAGTAATTTGGTAAGTGGTTAGTGGAAAATAATGTAAGTGATAAGTGGTATGTAGTGAATTTGTGAGTGGTATGTAGTAAATTTGCAAGTGGTAAGTAGTAAATTGGTTAGTGGTAAATTTGTAAGTGATAAATGGTAAGAGGTAGGTTGTCTAAAAGTGTCTACGCACAGACAAGAGTTTTTAAAAATTGTATTTGCAAGAAACCTATCTTACGCCTGTTATAACATGGATGTAGTGTTTATTCAGTTAAAATTTAGTATCTATATATTTACAAGGATAATTTATTTATAAGGTACACATAATAAAAGAGCGCCGTTTTTGTGTGTCACACCTCAAGGGCCCTCTCAAATCACGGATAAGATTTTTTGTAAAGATGCGTCTTTAGTGCTCCTTTAAAGACACCAACAGTTTCTGCCTTCCTCACTTTAGGTGGTAGTCTGTTCCACTCCATTGGGCCCGCAAACCGGAAAGCACGGTCCCCAAAATTAGTGCGTGTCTGACGTGACGGCTGGACTAAGTCAAACACTCCACACTCCGCAGATCTGAGAGTTTGGCGTCTCAAATCTATCTCAACACGTGAGAACATGTCAGACAAGTTTAAAGGAGCCATACCATTGACAGCTTTGTAAACCATCAGACAAACACGGTAGACCACCCTCTCCGGAAAACGAAGCCAATGCAGTTTTTTCAACAATGGAGTTAATTCAGTTTTCAATAGTTCATCATAAGTTGCAAATGTTTAAGTGGTAAAAAATCTTAAAACAGGATAAATAACATTGAATCATATTAATATTTTCTACATGAAAAGCAGTATGATCATCATACATAAAGTTGAAACATTTTTTTTTTACTCAATAAGTGAAATTTCATGACCCATACCAATGACAACACCTTACATGCCTCAAAACTTTATTCATCACAAACTGATTCCCGACAATTATGTATTTATACTCACTCTTAAATCATGCACAAATAAACCGACTGTCCATATGTAAAGACCTGGTTTGAACGAGTCCAGAGCCTTTATTGCGTGAGCATAAAAATATGAAAAATATGTAATTTCTTTGGTAGTTATTGAGTGAAATTATTAGAAAACTCTCGCCTCGTTGATGTGCTGTATACTAAATTGTAAAACTCCTTTCAAATCATTTAATGTGTAGTGGGCATAGAGAAAATATAGAATAGCATAGAGCACATTTTGTAGTCACGACAACCTGAATCTGAAATTTCAGCAAAGGATGGTTATTATTATTATTATTATTATAGATGGTCAAATCGTCCCCTTAATGCTTGTTCATATCTTTGCAACTTTGATTAAATTATGCTAGAGTGATGTTTTCCGGGATCTGTTGCCGTGGTCTGTGGGAGTTGGAGCTTCCGGACGTTTCGCCCATTTCTACGATGGCTTCTTCAGCGTGAAGTATGATGATGAAAACATCACTCCAGCATCATCAGCCGGCCGTGTTAGCCTAAAACTCTTATTAGATTAAATTAGATTGGACACGCCCCTCCAGTGCTTGTTAGGCTTATCCACCATTTGATTCAAAGATGAAATTTCAATGATATTGTCTTAATAATCACATTCTTTACAATCTGAGCTAAGAAAAACAAATAAAACACGATAATGTAAGAGTATATTAGAGGTAATTTCACATGAACAACGTTTGTATGTGTACTGGAACAGTGTGTCTTATGAAAACTGGAAACTGATTTTAAAAATATTTTGAACAACTCTCAAATTATAGTATTTCACGTTTTTTTCTTGGCTCAGATTGTGTAGAATGTGATTCTTAGATAATTTCATTAAAAAATCATCTTTGAATCACTGGAGGGACGAACTATCTACATAATATTAAAATTAATGACACTTTATGTCTATTAGACAAACATTATTGCAACGCAACATTATTGTAGACGTTGTGTTGGCATCGCAGCCAACGTCTTCAGAAGGCACTCTTTCTGCACGACGATTGAAGATAACGCAAAAAAACGCAACTAAGCTACACATATAGTGTAACTTCTTGCCTGCGTTATCCCCGAAGGGGTCGCATGTGGCACTTCGGGACCTATTTATGTTTACAGGTAAGGGTGCCGGCCTCACACTAACCACTTTCAGTTGAAGTGGGGGTTTTCCAGCTCCCGGGGGGTTAATTCTCATTTATTGTGAAGGCTGAGTACACCTTTAAGATCGAATCCTTGCTCTCGGCATGGAATGCAAGCATTCTACCAATTGAGCTATAGACCTTTTTACGAGCTTGATCGTCGTCGCTACAAAACGCCAATTCTCAAGGAAGACCCAGTTGCTGTAAGGCTGGATGGACCTTTGGTGACCGGGCATTAGTAAAGGTTTTATGAATTTTTCAACCCAGCGAAGAGCAAATTTGAAAATATAAATGGTATATTTTTTGTGCTCCGCCGGGAATCGAACCCACAACCTTCCCATTCAGAGTCCGAAGTGTTACCACTGAAGTACGGACCGGTCTGAACTGCTTAAACTGATGATCTGCTTTTAATGTAAATTCTCCCACAAAGGTTTATTTTAACCGAAAAGTGTAATAATTAATGTAAAAAGCATTGAATCCGTTTTTGTCGATTTTTGGCATTAAAAACGCGTCCTCCTT
Source organism: Agapetus fuscipes (assembly GCA_951799405.1). NCBI lineage: Eukaryota > Metazoa > Arthropoda > Insecta > Trichoptera > Glossosomatidae > Agapetus > Agapetus fuscipes. Next base: position 11,009,533 of record OX637359.1, read on the forward strand.
GCCAAACAAACCTCCATAGAAAAGAGTAACAAGAGTACATTTCTTATTATATATGTATGTACTTGTACGCGCCACCCCAAACCAGCCCCATCTAAAGGAAAATGAAGTTTTCTTCTGCGCCATGTACAGACGTTACAAGCTCTCTGCCTATATTTTTAAACCCCCTTTACCCTTTGAAGAAAAATATGTAGAAAGGTCTTAGAAATGTGGATGGAGACCGGGTGACCCAGAAAACCAGTAAACATTTTGTTTTGTACGGTTTCTGCTTTTGAAAACGTTTTTAAAAGAAGTTAAATGACTTTTGTAAAAAAAAAATTTTAAAAACTTTAGGTATTTTTTTAATATGTACACATTGTAATGTTTTATCTGCAATAAAAACTACTTGAAAATGCTTTTTTAAATATCAGTTTACGAAATACAAAACTATAGTAATTATTAAATCATAATTTTAGTTATAATTATGTAAATGCTGTGTTATCGAATATAAGCAGGTTGGTATGAGGCTGACCACCTATGCTGCAGAAAATGGTTCACTTTGCCAGTGTCACCCTGTTTCAGGGAAAGTCGGCTAGAGTTGCAGGGTGTATGTTCATTTGAGATTTGGATTTTTATGTCGTAGCTTCGTATGCGGCATGTCCAAGCGCGAACGTGTCTGTTTGTAAGAATACATATAATATAAATGCCTAATATTACCATCTCTGCAACTAAGATTAGATTACATAACTCCTTCTCTGGAATTCGAACCTGAGCTCTTGGCATGGAATGCAAGCACTCTACCAACTGATCCATTGTCCGGACAGATCGTCATTGCTTTTATTTGTTTGCTGATAAACTACATATCGCCACCTTAAAGGTAAAAAAAAGAAAAAGTGCTGATTCACTGATTTAAGAAGTCGTGGATAAAGCATTTTATTGGGTGTAACTTCTCATAGTAAGAAAACTAATATTTATAAGGAAGTGCTCATTGCCATGTTCTAATCTATTTGCACATTGCCATGTTCTAATCTATTTGCACATTGCCATGTTCTAATCTATTTGCACATTGCCATGTTCTAATTCACAGGATTTCCCACATTTTTAGTGTTTTCTCTCATAGAATTGGGAAAAATGTGCGTTTATCTGAAAAAACAATTTTAGTTTAATACATATTATGTCACTTATTTAGTTCAACCTTTATGGTATCGACATTATCTTTGTTCGTAGTTAAAGAAGGAATGTAAGTTATTTTTAATGATATGAGTCACAGACCACCCTGTACGCTTTTTAAAGTAAAGGGTTGGAAAGTGAAGGAATCGCCTGGCGAAAAAGGGGTTAACGGGGGGGAGGGGGTGGTCCACAAGGGGGTAATGGGGGGAGGGCTGTAGGGGGGTGCGACCAAGGGGGTAGAAAGACGAAATAGGACGAAAATAAGAACATACCTAGATGAATATTTAAGAAAAGAGGATGCCTGCGTAGGTACCGTTCCGACCCCCCTTTGAGATCTTGTGGGGGTGTCAGGGGGGGAGGATTACGTCCTTCTATGGGGGGTAGGTTCAAGGGGGGGGGGGTGGGAACGTTACAATTCCAAGTATTGATTTTGAAGAAGGTATATCGTCTATATCTGGCGTGTTGATGATGGAATGCGATACTGTGGAAGCATCTCTTCCACCCTTTTTTTGATGCCAATGATAAACAGAGTTTCTTGAAGTAAAAATGATGAGAAACATCTGTAGACTGCGAGAAAGAAGTGTAAATAGGGCAAATACGAATGTTTAAAAAATAATACAATTATGAAAACTTCCTTGACTTATAGTTTAGTATGAAGTAAGTTGACCATCCATACTGAAAAAAAAGGTTCACTTTGCCAAGGTCGTCCCTGTTTCAGGGAAGGGTTTCAGACGTTGCAGGGCTTATGTTCATTTGAGGTTTGGATTTTAATTTATAACAACACATGCAGCATTTGTAAGTCTCTTCAAAATAACCCCAATAATCTGCTTCATCTCACAATGCCCTCTATTTCACAGCCTCTTTGTTTGTGGTCGTCCAGATGCAATTTCACAATGTTTTATACTAGAAAAATGTACCTGCGAAATTGCCGTCTGAATCTACTCCATTATACTATATCATCTGGTTTTATCTATATAATATAATCTTTAACCTAAATTGAAAAAAATATATATTTACATTTAAATTTATATTAAATGCATGCCCACAAACAGACACGTGTTAGTTAGCGCTTGCAAATGCTGCATGTGTAGTTACAAATTAAAATCCAAACCTTGCAACTTTTGCCGATCTTCCATAAAGAGGAGTGAAATTGACAAAATTATTTTTACAATATGGTTGGTCAGTCTTCTACTCACCTATAATTCAAAAGATGATAAAATAGTTTTTTTCCTTGTCTCTAGCAACCCGACCAAATGACGTCACATTTTCTTCAACAGTTTAAATGTGACGAGTTTGTTGCCATATTTAATGAATTAAATTTGCAAAAAAAATACACATAAAAATTGCACTTACTGTTCAGAGTTAAATCTCAGTCGCGTGTAATTGTGAAGACTGAGCACGCACCGGTTACGCGAGAGGACGTGGAGAGGGGCACGGCCGCCCCCCTAGGCGGCGACCCTAAGGGTGAGGCGCCTCCCGACCCCAACTAGGGTCACCAGAGACCTTAGGGACAATTAAAAGGGTCATTTGAAACATGTTACATTTCAGTCTTTTTTATATTAAAAAAAAAAACACTAGATATAATTGGTAAAATGTTCAAAGAAGGAAATGAATGTGTAAAAGAATTGATGAGTGAATTATATAAGCTTTGTATGAATGCCGGAGTAATATCGATGGACTGGAGAGAGGCAGTCATTGTTCCCATTTAAAAAAAACTGTCAGAACTTAAGAACATTTCTTCTACTCAGTGATACACGTGAATGTATGTTGTGATGCACTACAATCTATAATCAAAGTTTCAAAGATCTTTTGATATTTAAGATTCATTTAAAATGTATTTCCATGAGAAGGCTCGTATAAGTTTGCGTTTTTACATGCCGCATGTTTACTAACAAAATAATAAAATAAAAAACAGATTTAAATTAAAAATAAACTTTCCGATTCTTGACGCCTTTCCGTGAAACAAGGGTGAATATTTTTTTGCAGTTGGTGGTGGTTGGTGGTTGCAATGGTGAACCTTAGCCTTCTGACGTTTAGATTTCAACAAAATTAATAACAATCTATATAATCTATCTATAATCTAAGTTGCAAGGATATATTCATTCAAAGCTCTCAGATGTATGCCCACAAACAAACACGTGTAGTTCGCGCTTACAAATGCTGATTGTGTACTTACAAATAAAATCCAAACCTCAAATGAACATAAGCCCTGCAACTCTTGCCGACATTCCCTGAAACAGGGGTGACATTGGCAAAGTGAACCATTTTTTACAGTATGGGTGGTCAGCCTCATACCAACCTATAAGTCAAGGAATACGAGTAAAAAATAACATTTAAGTATAAGAAAACAACAAAACCTTAAAAATAAATCTATACAAAAAAAGTAAAAAAAAAAGAAATGTCTTATGCAAAAAATGTAGCAAGCCAATAAACCAACATCAAAAATCAGCATTGCAGATTAGCCGCCACTTCTTCCTGTCCTTGCATACTTCTTTCATTTCATCCAGAGTCATAACCTTTTTCATACAAGTCCTCCTTTTATTATGACTCTGGATATCCCATTCATTCGCTATTTCAGAGATTTGATCCTTCCATACTTTTCTCGGTCTTCCTCTTCCACGACATCCATCTATTCTAGCAACATATACTTTCTTCGTCAATCTTTCATCACTCATTCTCTCCAAATGCCCGAACCATCTTAACATACTTCTTTTAATCTTCACTTTCACACTTTCACTTACACCACATTCTTCTCTTACAAAATCATTCCTCACCCTGTCACTTCGTTTTTTCCCAATCATACTTCTTAGATAGTCCATTTCTACTGTATGGACTTTACTAATTTCCCTTTCACTCACCGTCCAGGCTTCACTTCCATACATCAAAGTTGGCACTAGTATACCACCGTGCACCGCCAATCTAACATTTTTTGAGAGATTTTGGTTCCTGGCGATGCAAGCGGTCGCACCCAGTACACACCTGCCTTTCATTATTCTTCTTTCAAATTCACCGGTCATTCTTCCATCTTTTTCAAACTTACTTCCCAGGTATACAAACTCATTTACGACATCAACATTCATTCCATTAATTTTAAATTCATAATTCATATTTTCATCATCTCTTTCAAAAATCAATACTTTCGTCTTACTTGCATTCAACTTCAAATGGTTACCTAACAAAGCTTCATTCAATCTAGAGAGCATTGTTTGCAATTCTACTGCAGAATCAGATACAAGAACTGCATCATCTGCATACAGTAGAACACTCACTTTGCTCTCTCCTATCATCAATCCACAATCATTAATTCTAGCATCCCTGACACACTTGTCCATAACTATGTTAAATAGCCATGGACTCATCACACATCCTTGCCTCACACCCTTATACACTTCAAACCACTCACTATAGTCACCATCAATACGGACACATGCCTTACTATTTTCATAGTTTGCATGCACCGCACCTAGGAGAGCCCCATTCACTCCGTATGCTTTCAAAACATCCCATAACATACCTCTGTCCACTGAGTCAAAAGCCTTTTCCAGATCTACAAAGGCCGTGAACAGCTTCCGCCTCATCGACAATTGTTTTTCAACAAGTTGTCGTAGAGTAAAAATCTGATCAACACAGCCTCTACCGGCCATAAAGCCGGACTGTATATCGGAAATCCTTTCACTAGTAGTCAGAATCACATTTTTTATAATCACCTTACAGAAGACTTTTCCTGGTATACTGAGTAGACTGATTGGTCTGAAGTTCTGACAGTCTTTTTTGTCCCCTTTACCTTTGTAAATGGGAACAATGACTGCCTTCCTCCAATCCATCGGTACTACTCCTGCATTCACACAAAGCTTACATAATTCGTACATCCAATCTATCACACATTCACCTCCTGCTTTCAACATTTCACCATTTATACCATCAAACCCAGCAGACTTCCCATTCTTCAGACGTGAAATAGACACTTTCATTTCTTCTTTCAAAATATTCAATTCATTCTCTTCATCTATCTGTTCATAAATTCTTCTTTCACCCTGATAACAATAACAATCATTAGAAAATAAACAAATCATCACCATAGTTCTTGTTTGTCTTATATCCAACAGAGGCAATTTCACATGAGCAATGCTTGTTTATGTACTGGACCAATGTGTCTTATGAAAACTGGATATTGAATTTTCATATATTAAAAAAAAACTTTTTCAGTACCGTGTTTTACGTTTTTTTTTTTAACTCATATTGCTTAGAATGTAGTTCTTTAGACAATTTTATTTAAAGGTCATCTTTGAATCAAAAGTGTATAAGCCAAACAAGCACTGAGAGGAGGAAATCTATAATCTATAATCTAAGTTGCAAGGATATATTCATTCAAAGCTCTCAGATGTATGCCCACAAACAAACACGTGTAGTTCGCGCTTACAAATGCTGATTGTGGACTTACAAATAAAATCCAAAGCCCTGCAACTCTTGCCGACATTCCCTGAAACAGGGGTGACATTGTCAAAGTGAACCATTTTTTACAGTATGGGTGGTCAGCCTCATACCAACCTATAAGTCAAGGAATACGAGTAATAAATAACATTCAAGTATAACAAAAAAAAAAAAAAAAAAACAACAACAAAACCTTAAAAATAAATCTATACAAAAAAAAAAAATTATTACGCAAAAAATGTAGCAAACTAATAAACTAACATTACAAATCAGCATTGCAGATTAGCCGCCACTTCTTCCTGTCCTTGCATACTTCTTTCATTTCATCCAGAGTCATAACCTTTTTCATACAAGCTCTTGTTTTATTATGACGCTGGATATCCCATTCACTCGCTATTTCGAAAATTTGGTCCATCCATACCTTTCTCGGTCTTCCTCTACCACGACATCCATCTATTCTAGCAACACATACTTTCTTCGTCAATCTTTCATCACTCATTCTCTCCAAATGCCCGAACCATCTTAACATACTTCTTTTAATCTTCACTTTCACACTTTCCCTTACACCACATTCTTCTCTTACCTTTCTCGAATATAAATATAGAGCAAAAATATAACATTTGAATTAAAGCTAATTTGAACGCAAGCATTCTAGAAACCAACTATGTTATCTAATCTAATCTAATCTAATCTTAGTTGCAAAGATATGTAACATTGGAGATACACATTACATGCATTCTCACAAGCGGACACTTACAAGTTCGCGCTTGCGCATGCCGTTTGTGAACCTACAATATAAAAACTATAAATAAAAAAAAATATATATGACCGGTCCGTAGTCCAAGTGGTAACACTTCGGACTCGTAACTGGAAGGTTGTGGGTTCGAATCCCGGCGGAGCTCAAAAAATATACCATTTATAATCTCAAATTTGCTCTTCGCTGGGTTGAAAAATTCATAAACCTTTACCAAAGAACGGTCATCAAAAGGTCCATCCAGCCTTACAACAACTGGGTCTTGTTTGAGAATTGGCGCATTCTACAGCGATGACCAAGCTCGCAGAGGGCTCTTGAGGTGTGATACACACAAAAAAAACAGCTCTCACCAAATAAATCAGCCTAATTTTTTATTTATTTAAAAACCAAATCTCAAATGGACATACGCCCTGCAACTCTTGTCGACCTTCCCTGTTACAGGGGTGACATTGGCAAAGTGAACCATTTTCTACAGCATGGGAAAGTGTTATCAAATTTTGTTTTACTTGTTTTGAAAAGATATGCTATTTTGTCACTTGGAAATGTTTATAATAACGGGCAATTATATATTCAAGCACGCATCCAACACTACAGAATAATTAGTTCAAAACTATTCAGGCAAACTTCAAGACAAGAATAAAACTCAAAACTTGAATGCAAAATATAAGAACTCGATTTAATTTATTCGCCCAAGTTCCCGTAAAATCCAAAAGTTTGCGCACCGCAACCCTTTCGCGAAAGAGAGCCTACCCAAGAAAACTGACGGGGGTAGTAGGGTGGGGGGGGGTTAGGTAAAAGTTGTGTAAAATGGGGTAGGGAATTGGGGGGGGGAGCCATTTCTTATACGCGTAAGAAATAAATGTGTAAAGAACAAGAGTGGAAGAAAAGGGTTGCCGGAATACCCCGTGCTCAAATTAGGGATGTTTTTGTGCGATGGTGGAGAAGGGGGGGGGGGGGGGGGGTGAAAGAATCGGGGTGGGAAGATGGGGGAGTAAAGGTACACTCACACAATATTTCAAATTTATATAATAAAATATAATTTTGTTTTTCAAACGACTGGCTTAAGTTATTGAATATAACTGTAATTGTAACTCTGTTGCCATTTCGCTTGGATTGCTATGCAGATTTGTTTTAAGTTGTTTCTATCCTCTCATATATTTTTCAATTCACTCATACCCATCACCTTTTTCATGCATTTCCTTCTTGTACATTTGCTTCTGTCTTCCCTTTCCTCTTTTCCCTTTCACATTTCCTTTCTATACACACTTTATAAGACTTTCAGGATACATTTTTCCTACTTCACGAACCATCTCATCACTATCTTTTGCCACACATCCTCGTTCAACTTACTTATGTCTTTTGTCCATTCATTCTTAGTTCTATCTTTTAGAATTTTCCTGTCATACCCTTCAAGTGCTTAATTTCAACCATTTTCGGAATTTGTTGTCGTGAATTGGTTGGTATGAGGCTGACCACCCATACTGTAAAAAATGGTTCACTTTGCCAATGTCTACCCTGTTTCAGGGAAGGTCGGCAAAAGTTGTGGGGCTTATGTTCATTTGAGGTTTGGATTTTATTTGTAAGTACACATTCAGCATTTGTAAGCGCGAACTACACTTGTTGGTTTGTGGGCATACATCTGAGAGCTTTAAATGAATATATCCTTGCAACTTAGATTATAGATCTAAGATATTATCACCCGTGATCATTTTTTGTATCACATGAAAAGTTAGCTCATGGGATACACAAAATTTAAACACCAATCAATTAATATCCTAAGAAACCACCTTCAATTAATATCCTAAGAAACCACCTTCAATTAATATCCTAAGAAACCACCTTCAATTAATATCCTAAGAAAAAAAGATTTCTTACTTATATTCGTGAACACGTCACCATTTTGTCTGTATTTTATTGATAAGACGCTTAAATTTTATAAAGAAAAAAATCTAAGCGATGTGGAATCCTGAAAGTTTCAAAACCAAATAAATTGAAAAAAAAAAATAGCCTTTAGAATTAGACATGTCACATGTTTAATAGTGACCATTAGTGAAAAAAACATTTGTATAAAATCCTCTCTCAAAAACCTTTTTTTCGATTACTTTTTTCGCATCTGAAGATAGTTATTTGTATATTCTACTGTCAATTAATGAGAGCTAATGTAACATGAGTGTTTGTGTCATGAGTCGAAGCCGAATATTACAATAGATAAATGGTGTTACAATAGCTTATTTGGTGCAATGGCATACATTACTTCCTTTTTACATTTTTTTTGTAAAATATAGATTTTAATGTGAATGCGCCTTTGTGGTAGTCTCTCAAGCACGCCTGTGTTCGGCCACGGGGGCAGATGGGGGAGTTGGGTGGAATGGGGTTGTACGGGAGTGGAAACCGGAGGACAGCGCTGGGTTGCTCGTGACAGCAGCGAGCGCTGAAGAAGACTGATTGTGCCCAGGACATGCCTCACATACCCCCCTCTACCCCCTTAACACCCCCCATCTGACCCACCCATCCCCCGACTCCCCATAAGAAGGTGGAGTGTCATCACGCCTTTTACAGGAATTGATCTGGTATACCTTCGATGTGTGCATAATTTTTTTTATAAAAACATAAATAAAAGTGCTAGGAATACATGCCATATAAAAAATGATTCAAGAAAAAAAATAGTGACGAAAAAACTGGTTCCAAACAGTTCATTCTAGATTATCGCACAACAAGAATGTATCCTGAAAGCTTTGATTACGATGTCAAAATGGCGTCGAGAATAATGTACGGTTTTCATTCTCCGAATTTTATAATACAACTAGCAGACCGACCGTGCTGCGCACGGTTGGCTGCTAGTATAATACAATTTTAATTGGTTAACATATCGAACAAATGTGATTGAGACCTTGCAATTTTTCTGACTTAAATTTTTTTTTTTCTTAAATATGAAATCCAAGTAAGGATATACGAGTATTTCTGAGCAGATAAGAAAAAAAATCTTCAAAAAAAGATTGCCGCCATTGATGAATTTTTATATCGCTACCTAAAATGTAAAACTGAATTATTACTGATTCACTAATTTGAGAAATTGTGGATAAAACAATTGGCTGTGACTTCTCATAGTAAGTGAACGTATCATAAAGAAGTGCTCATAATAATATTCCAATCTACAGGAATTTCACACATTCTAAATGTTTTCTCTCCTAGAAAATTGAAAAAATATGCATTTATTTGAAAACCCACGTCAGTTTAACATGCCACTCATTCATTTTTACCTTTAAAGTATCGATATGATAACGTTGATACCTGTTTCTGGCTATGCAAAACAGTTTGACAAATCGCATTGTTTTTGATAAATTTATTTAAAAAAAAAATGAAAGTTATTCTGTGTAAGGTTGTTTTTATCAAGTTGTGTTTATCGTACATTTATGTTAGCAGTTGAACGCTTTAGTCTGTATATCTTCGGAGCCGGCAACTCGGTACATACACACGTAGGTACGAGCCGTCCCGCGAAATCGTTAGCCGTCAAGTTCCCCTTTTTGTCTTTCGAGAATGTGGGGCGGTGGGGGGGGTTGTTCTTTTGTTTTTCGGGGGAGTCGGAGGCCACCACCCCCACGGAGGGGGTAGGTGGGGTGGGGGGGTCAGCCTTACACGTTCCCTGTATAAATAAATTAAATTCTACACTTAAAATACACGCACAACGAGAGGAATGAATTCTTCCGCCCGGAGAGGAGAGAGATCTTAATCAAATATTTAAATAAAATTAAACAATTTATTGGTAGGTGAAATTAACTGTACGATGGTCAGGCGTTTTGAAAGACGCACCGGCGTACAAACGTGCACACTTTTTGTAAGCATACAAACTGACTATGTACAGACCTAATTATGAAACAATAATATAAGTGCAAATATATATTTCATTTAAAATTCATATTGCATGCATTCCCATAAAAAGACAAGTAAAATTTCGCGCTTACACATATCGCATGTGGGCTTACAAAATAAAAACCCAATCTCAAATGACCATAAGCCCTTCAACTCTTTGCCGTTATCCCCGAAGGGTTTGGCATATGGCTAGAAGAACATACTTATTTTTACGTGAGGGTTTCCCAGCTCCCGACAAGGCTGGGAATCATTTCTTGTGAGGGCTGAGTAAGCCTTGCCTGTATTTTATTGTGGTTATTTGAAATAAACACCGAAACGGGAAATCATCTCTGATACCCTCGGTGGGATTCGAACCCGAGCTCTCGGCTTGGATTACTAACTGAGCTATCGACAGTGCATGCTTAATTTTTACCCCTCTCATCATCATTATCACCATCATCATTGGCACGACAACCCGGGGGGGGTCTTGGCTTCCCTCAGCAATCGCTGCCAGCGCTGTCTATTCAACGTCTTCCTCCTCCAGTCCCACATTCCCACTGCACGGCAATCCGCCACCACTCCATCCAGCCATCTTGAACGTGGTCTTCCCACTGTCCGGCGTCCCTCGGGGATCATCATCACAATCGTCTTCTCCAGGCTTCGATGGTCCATTCGCTGAATGTGCCCCAGCCAATGCAGTCTGTTGACCCTTATTTAGCGGACCACATCAGCGTCCTGGTACAGCTTATACAATTCGGAGTTATATCTTCTTCGCCATATGTTTCTGTCCTTTATTGGACCATAAATACGTCGAAGTATTTTCCTTCCGAAGACGAGAGAGCATTGGTCATGCTTGGCTAGTGTCCAGGTTTCGGAGGCATATGTGAGGACTGGTTTAATTAGGGTTTTGTACAGAGTGGTTTTTACCCCTCTAAGACCCCCAATTGCCCACAGCTTGGGAACTACTGGTGTTCATGAAACTAAAAATTTACAGTGGTAAAAAAAAATATTTTTGCTGCTTTTGTGTGTGTGTTTTAAACATGAAATATCATTTATCAGTTGTAAAAAATCTGGGCGGACGCAATTGAGCATTGCAGGGTTACACAAATTTATTTCTCGGTAGGAATGAAGCATTTTATGACATCAATCTCAATTGAAAAGTATAAAACTGGGAAGCGAGATTACAGCGTTTCGAAATAAATTATTTTCCAATTAATTAATATTTCACAATTATATTGTAAATCTCACTTTCGTAAAACAATTTCCAAGCGCTACAATAAAGTGGAAAAACGTCGAGTTGTAGGTGGGCCGAGAAATGCGAAAGTAATTAAGGCACATTTCGTGTTGGTGGAAATTTTATAAATGTAAGGTCCAGCTTAATAAACACAACTTTTTTTTATTAAACAAACAACAGGTAAACATGTACTATATGTGAATAACAACATAGTTATAACAATTCAAAAACCGAACTTTGAATTGGTTGTTTGATAGATGAGCCGCATGAAATAAATAGCAATTATCTAAATTATTTTTCTAAAAAAAATGTTCACATAAAATGTAACATCTTACCGCGTTTTCCCGAAGGAGCCACACGTGGCGATCGGGACATATTTATTTCTACAGGTGAGGAGGTTGATTTTACACCAACCACTTGAATTGTAGTGGAGGTGTCTCAGCCCCCCAGAAACAGGTATGAACATTATCACTTAATAATTGAATAATTTGATATTTTACTGAAGTCATAATAAACAATTACCCAATTCCTTGACTTATAGGTTGGTATGAGGCTGACCACCCATACTGTAAAAAATGGTTCACTTTGCCAATGTTACCCCCGGTTTCAGGGAAGGTCGGCAAAAGTTGTGGGGCTTATGTTCATTTGAGGTTTGGATTTTATTTGTAAGTACACATTCAGCATTTGTAAGCGCGAACTACACGTGTTTGTTTGTGGGCATACATCTGAGAGCTTTAAATGAATATATCCTTGCAACTTAGATTATAGATTATAGATTATGTGACAATGTATGTAATAAATTTACTATCTCAATGAGAAATTTCTCAACGAAATCCACGCATTCTCATCACACGGCCGAAAATCTCGGCGCGTCCTAAAAAAACAGCTAAATAAGCAAGTCCAATAATAAGAGAAGACTGCGTGAGGGAGCGTCCCCTTTCTTTTCCACCCCTTCCCCCAAAAAGCCTCCCCCCCCAAGCTACCTCCCACTCCCCCCCAAGATGCTTCCCACTCCCCCCATGGTACCATATACCTCCCCCCCTAAGTCGCCTCCCCCCCCAAGTCGCCGCCCCCCCCAAGATGCCTCCCCCCCCCAAGTTGCCCCCCGAGGTGCCAAAATACAGGGTGGAGAGGGTGAAATTAAAAATCCATACTCATCTTTCGCGGGCATTCTATGGAAATTTACTTATTAACAGGGCAGGAGGCGTGCGGGCTTTTTATTATGGCGCGGAGTGCGCGACGCACAAAGGTCGAGAGTGTACGTTTGTAGAAGAGTAAAGACAAGAATGAAACTTTCAGAAAAAATGGTTGCGATCTTTCCTACAATGGTAAATCGTCTCCTTAGTGCTTTTTTTTTTTTTTTTAAGAAATCCTGTGCGGGAGACTCTCTAGATTCTAAAGACTCTAGGGGTCTATGACACTTGTTGTAGTGCCGCAGAGGTGTACGAGCTTGGTCGTCGCTACAAAGCGCCAATACTCAAGCAAGACCCAGTTGCTGTGAGGCTGGATGAACCTTTGGTGACTGGTCATTGGTAAAGGTTTATAATTTTTTCAACCCAGCGAAGAGCACATTCGAAATATAAATGTATATTTTTGTGCTCCGCTGGGATCCGAATCCACAATCTTCCATTTACGAGTCCGAAGTGTTGCCACTACGGACTACGGACCGGTCCAAGATGCCAACGACACGCGGTGTACCTGAGCGGTTACCCATCCAAGCACTGACCACGCCCAATGTTGCTTGCTCTGTCTTATGTCCATCAGTCATACATTTGTAACAATATCCAAGGGCCATTAAGACCTAAGGTTAATGTTAGTACCTGCAATTTGTGACAGAGCTGCGGTTGCAATAAAGTTAACATTAATTCATCCCCAATTTTTTCAATGTTTCAGGGGGAAAAAAGATTGTATTGTTCTGGTTGTCATTTTGCCCTCAAAATTGCAATTAAAATTAAATTAAAAATTGCTTGGACCGGTTCGTAGTCCAGTGGCAACACTTCGGACTCGTAAATGGAGGGTTGTGGATTCGGATCCCGGCGGAGCACAACAAATATACCATTTATATTTCCAAATATGTTCTTCTCTGGGTTGAAAGCCTTTACCAAAGACCGGTCACTAAAGGTCCATCCAGCCTTACAGCAACTGGGTCTTGCTTGAGTATTGGTGCTTTGTAGCGACGACCAGGTTCGTACACCTCTGCGGCACTACAACCAGTATCATAGACCCCTAGAGTCTCTAGAATCTAGGAAGTCTCCCGCACAGGATTCCTTAAAAAAAAACGCTTATCCCCGTATTCAAACTCGATACTGGGGTAAGTTTCTCTTCGATATTAGTTGTAAATCCACCCCCTTCGACCACTCAAAGATCGCTGCTAGGTAAACCTTAGCCGCGAGGTGAGCAGGAACGGGGGAAAAGGATTTTGTTTTTGGGGAATTGACATTTGGATGATTTATGGTTCTTGCACGACCGATCGCCCATTAGACGGTATGAACTTTTGGTCGGACTAAGGTCGATTTTTCACTCGATTTCCCGGCCTTTTTAATGAACCAAAAACGTTGCTTCTATAAAGATTTCGCCGCTTCCAAAACCTCAAGTTCCAAAACTCAGATTCAACTCAAACAACTAACCAAAAAGATATATAAATAAACATAAACGCTCATTACAAGCGCTATTTCAGATTTAATACATTTTTTCTGGTAAACGTTTTGTTTGAGTATACACGTAATGTTTTATATTTGTGGTATTGACGTAGATATGTCTTACGCTTCGATAAATATCTAATTAATTGAGCTCGGTAGAAACACAAAAAAAAACTGATCAAAGTTCTCAAAATTAACCCTTTAAAATTTTGTAAATGATGGAAATCGTTGCGTAATAGATGTATTACACAACGGAGTACGAAGGGTGGTTTAAATGGAATATTTTTTTATGACAAAATTACACCTGTATTTTTCAAAATACAACTTATTATATTATCCAGCCGCCATTTTATTAAGAGTGTCCAGTAGCTCTTCAGATGTTTCTCCACTCTGTGCTGTTCATACACACTTCTTTCATCTCCTCCACATTCATCACTCTCTTCATGCATTTTTTTCTTTGTTCTTACTCTCCATATTACAGTCATTTGCAATTTTGCCTATTTGATCAATCTATTATTTCATACGTATCTCCCTTTTGTACTTACTATATCTTTCTCAGTCGCCAATTGTCATAGAGTCCCCCTAGTGCTTGTTTGGATTATCTACCATTTGATTCAAAGATGACCTTTCAACGAAATTGTCTTGTGAATCACGTTCTACACAATCTGAGCTAAGAAAAAACTGTAAAACACGATAATGTGAGAATATATTGTTAGGATAGTTACGAATAATGTTAAATCAAGTTTGCAACTTCAAAAGACTTGCACTAGGTCATCAAACAACCTCAAATGTCTAATCAAGTTCCTCTTTAAAATGTGACTTACAAGTTCCCTTCTTAAAAAAAGGCCTAATTTTGTCAATCGTCTTTCACAGCATTTTTTCTCTTGTCAAATACAAATAACAGCACATCTACGATAATGAAAAAATATCTGTAAATTCCACCAAACCCTAAAAAATATCAAAAGACTTGCACTAGGTGATCAAACAACCTCAAATGTCTAATCAAGTTCCTCTTTAAAATGTGACTTACAAGTTCCCTTCTTAAAAAAAGGCCTAATTTTGTCAATCGTCTTTCACAGCATTTTTTCTCTTGTCAAATACAAATAACAGCACATCTACGATAATGAAAAAATATCTGTAAATTCCTCGTCTCTTGTGCTGACGATGCGAAGGAATTCTTGCATTCTTCAGAGCGAAGTGGTGGTGTGGAACGACAGAGCATCACACATAAAATGGCATTACTCCTAATTTGAATTTTACGTTGGACTCAACGGCGACAATTGAATATTAAATTGATTGTCCTGCCTGGCAGACGCCTCGCCTCTTAATAATGGAGTGTAACGAAATGTGAGACGAAGGATGGAGGAGAGGCTATGGTACCCCACCCCCTGCGACCGAACTGGCAAAGACAAAATACTGGAGCTTTTTAAAGTATTCCTACCTTTTCGATGCCTTCTACCAATCAAAAGACCTTTTTATTTTGTATTTATGTGACGTCATTTAATCAGGCTTCATATTTACTTAAGCTTTGAAAGTTCAGGGCATCCAGAACCACAATCCTCCACAAATCTATGTCTTCTGCTGCATCCCTCCATGGTCCCCTTACTCCCATGACTTCGGCATCCAGAGATTTGTACATTTCTGATAATCCCAGAGTCCTCTGCACGTACCTACTACATACACTGAAGTGCTCATGCTTTCATTACTGAAACAATATGTGACTGTATAAATATGGACCTTAGAAATCCGAAATGAAAAAAAGGCATTATAAGGTCACATCAGCTATGATCACATACGACACTCATGTTTATACAGGACATGTGAGATGGAGTAGATCTAGGAGGCAATTTTGGAGAGATCATATCTCCAGAATAAGTCACAAAAAAATTGCCCACATTGCTCAAATTTAATGAAATGTTTATGAGTAAACGGCCAACTGGAAGACTTCTTACAAAGAAAAAACATAGCTGGACGTCTTCATCAGAGGATTCATGAGCTGAAATAAGATATTTTTATGAATCTCAGATCGAAAGATCCAAATATATAAAACGAATATGCAACACTTTAAGATTTGCTCCATTGGTTCGCCTACCCATCTCTAGACTCTAGGGGTCTATGACTCTTTTTGTAGTGCCACAGAAGTGTTGGTGATATGGCATTTGATGTCCCAACTCTTTGTTGCAGGGCTGTTAGCCGTATAGTGTTGTGGTGTGTGTTGCGTTGCGTGTTGAGTTGTGTTGGCTTTGTTTTGAGACACTGAAAGATTATTGGTTTTGAAAAGGGCAAGGTTAAATTAGGGTAGTAACACAGATACCGGTAACTCGTTCCATAAACGGGCAGTTTGTCAAAAAAATGTGTCGTGAAAACACCAAGTTCTCATAGTTTTGATATCGACTACAAAGCGATGGATGTGAGACGTTCTACGAGTTGCCCATGTTGTGATGAAATGAAGAGGTATAAGTGACGCCATTATAGTACCTATAGAAGAGACTGATCATTCCCACTTTCCTTCATCAAGCCTATTTTGAAAGTAGGTATCGACTTTCCCCATCGCTATAACACAATTATACCGCACCGAGCATGGTCGCCGATGTGCCTACCTCTGGGTAAAGAACGCCGCCGCCACCTCCTTATCAGCTGCGCGCAAAAAGGCCGACTCGCCTACCTCCCCTGCGATGAAATACGACATCGGTAATTTGCATCGATGTATCATGCCGTATATTTTAATTGCACGCATATATTTAAAAAAAGAAAAACGGCGCCTGTGAAAATTGCGATACCAAAAAAAAAACGAAAATATTGTAAAACAAATTTTCAAAATGTTGGAAAAACACGTGAGAGTAATAAAAAATGATCTTCTTATAATAATCTATAATCTAAGTTGCCAAGATACGTTAACATTTCAGGCTCATATTAAATGCATGCCCACAGACAGGCACACATAGGTTCGCGCCTACACATTCTGCATGTGTGCCTGTAAATAAACAAAACATCACATGAACATAAATTTTTCAACTCCTGCCGCCTTTTCCTGAAATGGGGTGGCATTGGCAAAAGTGGACCAATTTTTACAGCACGGGTGGTCAGCCTCATACCAACCTCTCAGTCAATGATGGTTTGAAGATATAGTGTCAGCGGTCTATTTCATCTAAGAAGGTGCCACAGCAGTTTTGGTTGGGCTTATTTGTTGTCAATAGTATGAAATAGTAATTATTTTGACGTCACTTCTTTTTTGTCTATGACATTTGTACGCAAACTTTTGTGTCTAAAGACGGTGCTTTTTAAGTGAAATATGTCATGAGAAAATAGCTGCTATATTTATTTTTTATTTTTAGAAAAATAAAAATAATGCGTAGATATAGGAGTTGCAAAGTTTATGTTCATGTGATGTTTTGTTTATTTATATACACACATGCAGAATGTGTAGGCGTGAACCTTTATGTGCCTGTCTGTGGGCATGCATTTAATATTAAATGTTATTTATTACTCGTATTCCTTGACTTATAGGTAGGGACTGGAAAAAAGTGGTGTTATTTTTTGCGAAATTCGCGTTATTTTTTTGGGAAATTCGCGCTATTTTTGATCAAAAACAGGGAAATTCGCGTTATTTTTTATGATAAACGGGGAGATTCGGTGTAATTTTTAGGGTTGATTTGATCGAAATAAAGGTTTATGTAATTGCAAAACTATAGATTTTACTAATATTTACAATTTATTATATAAACAAACAATATGTAACTTAAAAAAAAATTAATAAACAACATCTGAATCAATACGAGTTACAACTTACAAAAAACCATTGATTGAAAAAAGTATTAATATTTTATAAATTTTTTAGGGTGGATTTATTAACACAGTGAAAGTCCACTTTTAATTATTGTGAGGGTTTTCTTCTGTCCTGCTGATTGACACAATTAATAATATAACATACACACTTTAATATGTTTACTTTTATTTCTTTCACAATGTATACACAATTAACCACAGCACAATAATATTCTTTATTCTTAATTACACAGGCTTGTGGCTATCCCGCCAGGCAAGCTTCTGGCTCTCACGCCTTCCTTTGTTTTCCTTTTCATTCAAATTCAAATCTCATGTTCCATTTTACCTAACAAACAAATCTATCTCGTTACAATACACCTCCTTCCTCTCATAAAAAAAAAACATTCCCAATTTTTTTTTTTTCTTTTACAATGAGTAAATAATGTATCATAATGCTCAGCCGGCGCCACATATTTTGTTTTATTTTAAGGATAAATTTCAAAAATATGAAAATAAAAAAAAACCTGTTTCTGATACATTATTCAGTCATTAATACCTTTTTTAACAATACCAATTATTTTCATACTAAAATTAATAAATATATTTTTTTTTTTAACACAAATTTCATATTCAATATTATAAACAAATATTTGTTTTTTTTTTAAATACTTAATTCAACAATTCAAAATAATCAAATAACAATACATAATAAACATTCACCAGTTAATTAATCAATTCATTAAAATAACTTTTTTTTTTTTATATACTTAATTCAACAATTCAAAATAATCAAATAACAATACATAATAAACATTCACCAGTTTATTAATCAATTCATTAAAATAACTTTTTTTTTAAATACTTATCACATCTTTCCCAATATTTAAATTTATTTCAAATTTATTTTTCATTAATAAATTTATCAGTCCATCAATTTTTTTTTAAAAAAACTTTACCTTCATATGTAATACTTTGTTTAATTTATGTTTCATACCTTCATTCATGCAATGTTTCATAATTCATTCTTTCACTGATCACTTTTATATCAACTTTCACCGTATCATGCATCACCTCAAATTTTTCATACACATGAAAATATGTTTTTTTTTTTTTTGTTAATCTAATTTGATTATGTCCTTGATGTGATATTTATTTATAACATTTGTGTCTATATCTTTTAATACATAGACTATCTTGCTAACTTTCTTTTCTATTCTGGCTTTGACAAATTTTGGAGCCAACTTTGTACAGAAGTATTTCCCTGCATTTGATTGTATGAAATTTTTACGCCATACAATATCCCCTTGATCATAGACACGATTTGATCTACCTTTATTATAATAATTTGCATTTTTATTATATGCATCCCATAAATTTTCTGTTACAATTTTGTATAATGTGTTTAATTCCTTCATTTTATCTTTATGCATATCTCTATATTTATCTAATTCTTCCTTTGATTCTATTTCATCATTTACTATTTTATTACAAAAATTGCATTTTTGCATTACATTTTTCTCTTCTGTGTCATTCATTACATTTAAATTCTTACATTCATTAAATTTTATAAATGATTCAAACTTGCTACATATTGTAGATAATTCCTCTGTATTTTTAATTTCAGATGTTGTCAGTAAAGTTGCATATTTTTCTGACAATCCATGAATTATTATGTCCATAAGTTCTTTATCATGCATTCTTTTATTTAATAAATTATTTTTGGATTTGACCTTTAAAATATAAACAGATGCATTATCATGACCTTGTACCATATTTAAAATTTCTAACTTAAGATTCCTTTGAAAGTCATATTTTTCAAATTGTTGTAAGAATTTGGTTTTAAAAATTTTCCAATCAAATTCACAGTTAATTGCTCTGTACCACGTTAACGGAAAATCTGTTAAAAATATAGGCATACACTCTACCAAATAATCTAATTTTAATTTGTAGACTTTGGCTAATTCTTCTAACCTTATTATAAATTCATTTGGTTCACTTTCACCATTAAAAGATATTTTTAACTTGAGAGGATCAAAATTTATGGACTCCATTGTGTTACTTTCTAAATCCTTTTTATTATTTATTTTTTTAGATTTCGTCATTTGCTGTATATTTTCAATTTATGCAATTAAAAAAATCACTTCATTGAAAAAAATTTTTTATACAAATTAAATATAACACCATCTATATATATTTATCTAAACTGATTTGAAACAAACTGGTTCATATCCATTCTTCATTCCCCCGCGACGTTCGATTTTTAAATGTTCATTTCTTCCGAACGTAGGTAGGTAATTTGAATTCTCTTGCCTTCAATATTTTCAAAACAGCCGTTCAATATTTTCAAAACCGCCTTTTAAAACTTGCAATTTCTTGTTTTAAATTGTATAAGTTGATGTCTTCACTAGCTTTTAAACGTGTTGATGCTTTCACAATCATAAATCTGTTCAATTTTAATTATTTCATATATTGTATTGTTTTCAATGTCATTTATTGGAATCGAATGTCATTTGTTTTTGTTTGAGAAAATTTTCTTCATAGGAATTTCATTTACAGATTTTTTCTTTTACGTTGGGCGCCAAAATGTGAGGGTTTTCTTCTGTCCTGCTGATTGACACAATTAATAATATAACATACACACTTTAATATGTTTACTTTTATTTCTTTCACAATGTATACACAATTAACCACAGCACAATAATATTCTTTATTCTTAATTACACAGGCTTGTGGCTATCCCGCCAGGCAAGCTTCTGGCTCTCACGCCTTCCTTTGTTTTCCTTTTCATTCAAATTCAAATCTCATGTTCCATTTTACCTAACAAACAAATCTATCTCGTTACATTATTTAAAAAATTCAAATGGAAACAAATTATTAATATTTGAATGACACTCCGAATACCCTGCAATATCCTTTAAAAATATTAAATTTAGTCTCTCTAGATGAGGGTTAATTAATTTTTTCGAGGGATGTTGGCTTTTATGAAAGCCTCTAGTTGTGCTCTTGGCTAATCCAGCAGCAGCTTCACTCCTTGATGTATTTCCTATTTCATTGATGTCACAAGTCTGTTTGGATGTCCAGGACAGTTCTGCTTATCATTTATTTTTTTAATAAAATAGATTTGTGAATAGGAATGCAATTCACCAACCTACTCTGCCTGGCCAGAAACAGGTATTAATATCATTAATGAAAAATTCATTACGAGTATTGTTCATTTTAATTAATTATTAATTTATAATTACCCAATTACATTTGTTGAACCAGGGTCAAATTTATGGTCAAATGACCCAGGCGGGGATCGAACCCCGCGTCTAGCGTTCTAGCGTGTTTTAACGTTGAAAGATCAGCCCACTTGGCCCCCTTGGCTATAACACCGACCATTTTTTCTGTCCTTTGCATCTTGCAAAGGGTTTTCACAGGAATCTTTTCTTTCCCACAAAATAGTTGCATTGCAGAAGCGACACATAACAACTTTTTCGCACAATTTCTACCAAAAGTACGAAAATTCGCGATATTTGCATAAAACTTCAAATTTCGCGTTATTCGCGTAAAAACATCAAAATTCGCGAATAAATTCGTTTTATCGCGATCGCGAAATTTTCCAGTCCCTACTTATAGGTTGGTATGCGGCTGACCACCCATACTGTAAAAAATGGTTCACTTTGTCAATGTCACCCCTGTTTCAGGGAATGACGGCAAGAGTTGCAGGGCTTATGTTCATTTGAGGTTTGGATTTTATTTGTAAGTACACGATCAGCATTTGTAAGCGCGAACTACACGTGTTTGTTTGTGGGCATACATCTGAGAGCTTTGAATGAATATATCCTTGCAACTTAGATTATAGATTATTATTATAGATACAATATTAGATGATATATTTATATATACCTACAGTGGAAAAAATTTTTTTTTTTTCCATGATCACAGGGACGTGCAAAGAATTTCAAGCATGGATATGCAATTAATTATATGGATTTTTTCAGTTCCTCAAAGACTAGATATTAATTAGGTTGGTATGAGGCTGATCACCCAAACTGTAAAAATGGTTAAATTTTCCAATATCATCACTGTTTTAGGGAAGGTCGGCAAAAGTTGATATGAGGTTTGGATTTTAATTTGTAAGTGCACATGCAGCATTTGCAAGCGCAAACTTGTGGGCATGCATTTAATATTATCTTAAATGCTAATACATCTTTGCAACCTAGATTATAGATAGACACATGCGGCATGTGAGAGCGCAAACACGTTCTCTTAAAGACGTACATTATGTGTGAATCTTAAATGCTACCAGTTAGATAATCAATGATTTAGTGAAGGAAATACAATGTACGCATCCCCATTTCAAAGGGAAGAAAGAGAGAGGACATAACATCGTCCCCTCGCACTCTCCCAGTGGAAAAAGTACATTAATTAAAGAACCGATTGTGCGAAATGAGATGAACACACACTTGCACACTCGTTTACTCACACACACACAGGTTTCTTACATTTGCATATTCTTCTACTTCGCCCACCATCAGGCACTTAGTATACGCTAACACCAAACGATATTAAAGAATCAAGATTATGTTTGTTGAGATTGATTTAATGGCTCATCTAGAATATGTGCATCGATGAGTTAACTACCTACTATAATCTATAATCTAAGTTCTTCTTCTTCTTCCTTAGCCATCTCTCCACTGCTGGATATAGGCCTCTTCCATGTTTCTCCACTCCTTTCTATCCTGTGCCCTCTGAATCCATTTCCGCCCCGCGACTGGAACAATGTCATCTGACCATCTTTTTTGTGGTCTGCCGACGCTTCTTTTATCTTCCCATGGTCGCCACTTGAGGATTTTCGTTGCCCATCGGTTGTCATCTCGTCTTGCCATATGGCCTGCCCATTGCCATTTTAGTTTTGCAATACGATCCATGATGTCTGTGACTTTTGTTAGGTGTCTGATGTCTTCGTAATCTAAGTTGCAAGGATATATTCATTCAAAGCTCTCAGATGTATGCCCACAAACAAACACGTGTAGTTCGCGCTTACAAATGCTGATTGTGTCCTTACAAATAAAATCCAAACCTAAAATGAACATAAGCCCTGCAACTCTTGCCGACATTCCCTGAAACAGGAATTACTCTTTTTTTTAATAGATTTTTGAAGAGGAATTGATATCAGCAATCAATTCGGCCTGGCCAGAAACAGGTATTGACATTATCAGTTAATAATTCATTATTGAATATTTTTAATGAATTATACATTCATAACTACTCAATGACATCTGTTGAACCAGGGTCAACACAAGTTGATGTCGATAGGACGTGACGCAGGCGGGTTTCGAACCGGCGTTCGTGCCAATCACGCAGATTCGAGCGCCAAAGCCTTATCTACCCCTCGATTATCACAGCGGCTCATACTAACTCACACACAAGAACGCAACTAACCTACACATAATTATAGTGTATCTAACTTCTTGCCGCGTTATCCCCGAAGGGTTTTGCAAGTGGCGAGTGGAACCTATTTATTTTTACACGTGATGGGGCTGGCCTAACGCAAACCACTTCAATTGAAGTAGGAGTTTCTCAGCTCCCGAGGGGACTGGTACTCATTTCTTGTGAATGCTAAGTAAACCTTGCCGGTATTTTATATTGGGTTCTGCAATAAACACCGAAACTTGAAATCGTTTCTGACACCCCAGGTGAGATTTAAGCCCGAGCTCTTATAATGGAATGCAAACACTCTACCCAGTGAGCTATTGACCGGACACCATTAAAAAACACACCATTTTTGTTCACATTTTTTTAAAGAAATTTCTATGTTTCTTAGTTCCACATCATTTTAACCTCTTCATTTCACACTTTTCTGCCGCATGTTTACATAGTTAGTATATTCTTTCGTTATGTCGATGGTACGTGATTGGGGGGAACCCTTCCTTCTCGCGGGGGGGGGAGGCGAGTTGGGGGGCGAGTTGGGAGCGTCAGGGGGGGGCTAACGGGGGGGACAGTTATCCTAGAAGGCCCCGGGTGGTTTTTAAGGATTCTTACGGAATACCTATACGCGTTTAGGCCACAATTAGCGAAAGGGGTTCGCGAAACCAATTTCAAGGCAACGCAACAAAGGGAATTGTTGAAAAATGTAATTCACAATGGGAATGCTAAATCAGATTAAGTGATTGTCTTCCTGGACCGCGACGTAGACTCTACAGTACCTACAGATATTTCTTAATTAATAAATTGTTTACTCGCTCTGTATAATATGAGGATTTCATTATAAAAGAAAAAAGCAATGGATGTCTAATCTAAATTAAATCTAAATCTAAGCTGCAAAGATATGTATCATTTGAGATTCATATTAAATGCATTCCCACAAGCAGACACGCATAATTTCGCGCTCACACATGCCGCATGTGGACCTACAATATAAAAACCCAATCTCAAATGAACATAAGCCCTGCAACTCTTGCTGACGCAACTCGCAACTAAGCTACACATATAGTGTAACTTCTTGCCTGCGTTATCCCCGAAGGGGTCGCATGTGGCGCTTCGGGCCCTATTTATTTTTACAGGTAAAGGGGCCGGCCTCACACCAACCACTTTTCAGTTAAAGTGGGGGTTTCCCAGCTCCCGGGGGGGCTGGTTTTCATTTCTTGTGAAGGTTGAGTAAACCTTTGAGATCGAACCCTTGCTCTCGGCATGGAATGCAAGCATTCTACCAATTGAGCTATCGACCTTTTTACGAGCTTGATCGTCGTCGCTACAAAGCACCAATTCTCAAGCAAGACCCAGTTGCTGTAAGGCTGGATGGACCTTTGGTAAGGGATGGACCTGGATAGACTTTTGGACCCTGAAAAAGGGTTACATTGGCAAAGTGAACAATTTTTTACAGTATGGGTGGTCAGCCTCATACCAACCTATAAGTCAAGGAATCCCTACTAGCTCAAAAAAAAAACCTATGCCCATGTATCTAAAAAACTACGTTGCAACTAAACCAAAGTGTTGTTCAAAAAATGTAAGGAAACTGCAAGAAGGCGCTTTTTCAGTTAACTTATATTTTAGAACGACGTTTTTTTTTTTAGTTAACGCACAAATTCACAGGTTACAGCTTCGAAAAAGGATGTCGAAGAATAATTTGGCTCGTTCTGGAAGTTTCCGAAGCACTCGTAAGCGATAATGCGCCCTGCGTACGCGTGCCGCTGGGCCGAGTCTCGCCTGGCAGGCGTCTAATCGACTTGCGTCAGTGTCATTTAAAATATAAAACATTAGAAGAAGAGAAAGTGGCGGAAGAAAGTGAGGAGCGGAGGAGAAAGTGTCGGAAAGTTTTAGGTTGAAATTGGTGCGCGCGCTTTTGTTACGTGGAAGGAAGGGTTACTCTCTTTCTCGAAGCGGAGCCGTGCGCGGGACGAAATATTGATTGTGCATTTGATATTTTATTTTTATTTGAATATTTCTGCAGGAATATATGTGACGATGTTTATTTCAAATGCAAAAATGAAATGCTCTGTGGGCATGCATTTAATATGAGCCTTTAAAGTTAACATATATTTGCAGCTTAGATTATTATAGATAGATAGATTCGATAGTTCAGTTGGTATTGTGCTTGCATTCCATGCCGAGAGCTCGGGTTCGAATCTCACTGAGGGTGTCAGAAATTATTACACGTTTCGGTGTTTATTTTGAACACCAAAATAAAATACCATCAAGGTCAATACTCAGCCTTCACAAGAGTACCAGTGAGTAACGACCCCCCAGAAGCTAGGAAACCGCCACTTCAACTGAAGTGGTTGGCGTAAGGCTTGCCCCCTTAACTGTAAAAATAAATAGTTTCCACTGGCCTTATGTGAACCCCTTTTAAGAGAACGCGTCACGAAGTTACGCTATGTGTGTTGCGTATTTTTAGTTTCGTATTTGTTTGAGTATTTATGTAGAAGTATGTATTAGGGAACAATTTTATTCTACGAGTATCTCTGTATTTGGGATACAATTAAAAATATGACCGAAAAAATGGCTGTTGATCTCACAACCATCACACTTGTATTGGACTGCGGCCCTTAGTAACCCATAATAAAATATTTGTTTGCCTTTCCCCTGGCAACCCGTCCGTGTGACGTTATATTTGTGTACGTCAGTTCATGTGTGAACCTCATTGTCACTTTGCTTTTATGTAGGTATATTATAGATTGTATTGTACCATATTCACTTCTTGCCTATAAAATGTGAATCTAAAATCTTAATTTTCCTTTGCAACTTCGATTATAGATAGTATAGGGATTTTCAGCTTGCTGTACTCTTTTCTCTGTAAATAACTGTAATAAACTCACCTAACAAAACAACAACAAAGATGAAACACGAACGATTTTAATTTTTTTGTAAAAAAGTTAATGAGTATTCAATCCCTTGCACGTCTCTCCTCGAGATGCTGACGAGGTGGCGGTTCCTCCCCCTTATTTTTAAGGGTAGCGCGGGGGGTGGGGGGGTGGGCGGCCAACGCTGTGTTTTTACAGGGTTTTTCGGGGGTGGGCCAAGATGCCGGGGGTAGTCCTCCGCCCCCCCATGTTGCCTCCTTGGGGGGAGGACGGGAAGGTGGATGGCGTAGGCGGTCGTGCGTTCACATCTCGGTGCGTATGTACCACCCTCCCTCCCTCCCTCCAGTACCCTTCCATGCCCCTAAAAAACCAACCTCCCCCCCTAGTAAGTAATGCTGTTTTTTAATTGAAGCTACGATGGGTAAGAGGTAAATTAAAATTGTGTAAAATTTGTACGTTTATTTTGGATACGCTTAAATGATTGTAGACTGAATTTAATAACATAATTATTTTAATGAAGAATGCACGTATGTTAAAAAATATGCTTTAGTGAAATTACACAAAATTAAATGACGGGGACATATTATGGTAATCAACGAAATTCTCTAGTCGATAGCTCAGTTCAATGTAGTTATAGGTATAATGCTTTCTTTCCTTGCCAGTGGGTTAGCGATCTGCCGACAGTGCTCTTACCTCTGTCAGTACACAATGCAGAAAAAGAAGCACAGTGTTCGGAGACCGCGCTTTCGCCGTTGCGAGACCGTCCACTTGGAACCAGCTGCCTCCTGAAGTGCGCGCCAAGGAAGGGATCGAGAGCTTCAAGAAGAGAATGAAGACCCATTTTTTCACCGCCGCGTCAAGCCTGAAAGCACCCTTGCAGTGACAGCACCTAGTCACGAAACGGCGCTCTCTAATCTCTCCATCATCATCATCATCATCATTAGAGCTTGATTTTTACCAACGGTCTCATAAATTATTTCCTGTTTTGGTATTTATTTTAAACCTTAAATTAAAGCACATGCGAGGTTTATTCAGGCTTTACAATAAATGAAAACTAGCCTCTTGGGTAGCTAGGAAATATTCATTTCAAATGAAGGGGTTGACGTATTGCCAGCTTCCTTACATGTAAAAATAAAAAGATTGCACACGACACATTCTATATTGTTGTTTTCAGGTTTTATTTGTTTAAATGTTCACTTGCTTATCAATAATAGTGAATGTTTGGTTCTGAAAATAAAATCCCGCCTTATATACAACGTTGTTGTCACTGAAAGGTCCATCCAACCTTACAACAACTGGGTCTTGCTTGAGAACTGGCGCTTTCTACAGCGACGACCAAGCTCGCAGAGGGCTCTTGTGGTGTGATACACACAAAAACAGCGCTCACCAAATAAATCATCCTAATATAATTATTATTATTATTATTGTAAAAAAGTTCAGGGCTTACTATAGCGTATCTGAATGCTTCCATTCATTTCAACCAGCAAGTATGTACTAGAAGAGTCTATACACACTCATCTCTAAAAGTTAACGTCATATAAACATACATATCGGTTTATCAGGGACGTGCAACGCCTTCCATTCATTGTTAGGCAACAATACCTGTCACTAAAGGTCCATGCAGCCTTAAAACAACTGGGTCTTGCTTGAGAATTGACGTTTTCTACAGCGAAAGACCATGGGAAGATAAAAGAAGCGTCGGCAGACCACAAAAAAGATGGTCAGATGACATTGTTCCAGTCGCGGGACGGAAATGGATTCAGAGGGCACAGGATAGAAAGGAGTGGAGAAACATGGAAGAGGCCTATATCCAGCAGTGGAGAGATGGCTAAGGAAGAAGAAGAAGAAGAGACAGCGACGACCAAGCTTTCAGAGGGCTCTTGACGTGTGATACACACAAAAACAGCGCTCACTAAGTAAATCATCCTTACATTATTATTATTGGTTAATGAAAGACATGATATCAATCAATTCAACAAATGTATTGAATTTAAAAGTTGTTCCCGGATGGCGATCCGTCCACTCGTAAAGCACAACCGTTCTTAGCAACCAATTACATTTTTTTTGTTTGCATTTTCCTGGCAGTGTGACGTGTAAGTTTTTTCTATGTCTATGCATTTACGAGCTTGCATTACGCATTCACAGCCAAGTTCACGTTCACTTCTGTCAATCTTTCAAAGTTCAACACAATTTTTGCGGACGTTTTTTTTTTTAACTGATTTCAACTTTTTCGCATCCAAAGAGAATGTTGTGCTCGGTCGGTTTTTAAAGGGGCGTGTAGGGTAATTCTGCGACTCGCAATTAAAATTTAGATTTTTTTTCGTTAACGCTCCGCGAATTCTTTGTCTTGAAATTTAACACACTCGGCCTCTTGCTTTTCTTATCTCACGTTCTGTTACATGCTCTCTTCTTAACATTATATTATTTGTTAAATTTTATTTTATAATATAATTATGTTTTTAGCAGGTTTTTTAAAATCAAAACTGCGTTTTATTTATTTTCTCACTTTCGGTTCAGACATATCTAATCTTATCTAAGTTGCAAATATATGTTACATCGGAGATTCACATTACATCGATTCTCACAACCACACACGTACAAGTTCACGCTTGCACATGCCTCATGTGAACCTACAACATAAAAACCAAATCTCAAATGGACATACACCCTGCAACTCTTGCCGTCCTTCCCTGAGACCGGGTGACATTGGCATAGTGAACCATTTGTACAGCATGGGTGGTCAGCCGCATACCAACCTATAAGTCAAGGAAAAGACATTTGAAAAGATGAAAAGATTGTTCCTTGACTTATAGGTTGGTATGCGGCTGACCACCCATGCTGTAAAAATGGTTCACTTTGCCAATGTCACCCCTGTTACAGGGAAGGACGACAAGAGTTGCAGGGTGTATGTCCATTTGAGATTGGTTTTTATGTTGTAGGCTCACATGAGGCACGTGCAAGCGCGAACTTGTACGTGTCTGGTTGTGGGAATGCATGTAATGTGACTCTCCAATGTAACATATCTTTGCAACTTAGAATAGATTAGATTAGATTAGAAAAGACAGCTAGGAATCCACATTGCATAGAAGAGCAACTCTCTGATGAAACTAACCAAACTGATCTTTAAAAAAGAAGAAGATGTAGTTTATATACCATATAGAGATTGGTACATTCTTTGCATGTGTACGTTAATTTAAAAGGAAGCTATTTTAAAGAACAAGGGTGAGATGAGAGGGTAGCAAGTACCCATAGTACCGCATGGGGCGTGGATCTCGTCTCAGCATTTAGCGTGGTTTTAACCGTTTTTATGTTTTAATAAATGAGCCGGTATTAAAACTGGCAGTTATAGAGTGCGCCTGTTTGCAGGTCTGAAATAAAGCGACCACACAGCAAAACGTTTTATTGTAACCAACATTGAGGTTCTGTATCTGTAAAATCAACAAAATTAAGCTAATGGCGGTACACAATGGCATATTTATACCGACTTTGATGTATGGAAGTGAAGCATGGACAGTGAATGATAGCGAAGTAAGGGGCTGTCCATAATATTACGTCATTCGCATTAAGGGGGGGGGAGTCAGTTCTGCGGATGATGGCAAATGATGTACGAGTAGCAAAAGTGACGTCGTTCTTGTAAATACCAATCTCTACAAAATATTCAAAATATTATGTAAGTTATATAACATTACTAATTATTAAGCTCATCCATAATTACAGCAAGCGGGGGAGGGGGGTCGAAAATCGGACAAAATCGATGACGTAATTTATGGACGGCCCCTAAGTTAAATATGCACGGTGGAAATGAAGCATGACAGGAAAAACTCTGAGGGATAGAGTAAGGAATGAATGTGTAAAGAAAGAATGTAATTTGAAAGAGGATGTGAAAGTTAAGGTAGGTACAAAAGAATGTTATGAGATGGTTTGGGCATGTGGAAAGAATGAATGATGGTAGACTGACAAAGTATGTATACAAATGTAGTGTGAAAGGAAAAAGAGGTAAGGGACGACCGAGAAAAGTATGGAGTGATCAGATTGTGGAAATTGTGAAATAATGGCATGTACAAAGTGAGCGTAAAGAAGAAAATGCATGAAAAAGGTGATGTCTAATCTAATCTAATCTAATCTAAGCTGCAAAGATATATATCATTTAAGATTTATATTAAATGCATTCCCACAAGCAGACATGTATAATTTCGCGCTAACACATGCCGCATGTGGACCTACAATATAAAAACCCAATCTCAAATGAACATAAGCCTTGCAACTCTTGCCGTCCTTCCCTGAAACAGGGGTGACATTGGCAAAGTGAACCAATTTTTTACAGTATGGGTGGTCAGCCACATAACAACCTATAAGTCAAGGAACATACATGACAAATTACATTTTTAAAATCTGATGGATATGAATTAATTGAAAGAGGTATGAAAGGATAGGAAAAAATGGAGACAGCTCTGCAGAGGCTCTGGCCACCCCTAGCGGAATGGTGACAGAGTTACAGTTTAAGTTACAGGAATCGGTACATTCTATTGTTTTGATTTTACAGGGTTCTAAATAATAAAAATTGAGGTTATTTATTTTGAACAATTTATTTCAGATCCGGTTCACATACAGAGTTAACTTTACACCTACACAATTCAATTCTGTCGCTCAACACCTCCGCTGCAGTCAGATTTGAGCCTCATTTATAGTACTCGTAAGACTAAGGATAATTCTTGAATCACTGAGAATTGGCATATGCGAGACCTTACTAGAACACTCGAGAAATCTCAACCAATACAAATACAATATAACATTTGAAGACTTTATAAAAAACAAAACAAAACCCACAATCGGTTACGGTTACGGTTAAAAGTAAATAAGGCATAAGCGACGTTTTGGTCAAAATGAGTTATAAATGCTATCCTACTTAAAATTCTCCACTCTTTCTAATGCGCTCACTCCCATTGCTCCACAATGACTTTTTCGTCATTAATACCAACAAAAAAAACTACTTTTTCGAAATATGGTTTTGGTATAATCGACGAAATTTTTGGCCTTTTTGTCCTATTTTTTTTTATTTTTAGTTTTTTATAGTTTGTGGCATAAAACGTAGTAAAACAACGTGAAATCACATTAATATAAATACCAATAAATGCCTTATTTTTTTAAATTCTAGAGCTGTTTTGATTTTAACGATATGATGAAAAATAAAAAAGTTATGTCCATTTTTCTGCAATGTCAAACATTAAGCTGCTCTCCTGAACAATAAAGTTATTGTTCTGTTAATTGTCGATATATTTAAGAAATATTTTTACAGGTCTAGATTATTCTCCTGACGCTGGAAATTTTTAATCTCCCCAAAATGGGGGGGAGCGGGAGGGCTCCCCGCATAAAATTCTTGGCGATTTTTAGCAGAGTGAAATATTCCCGGCGCTTCCAAATGATCAATTAGCCATACGCTCATTACGGCTCCCTCTAAGATGGCGACGTCTCGGGGAGCATTTGTTATGCGCGTTCACGCACACTCTCGGGCACATCCTCGCACACACGCAAGCACCAGTACGCCCACAGAGCTCAGCATCACGCGGTGAAACTAAGAACAACAAGATCATGGCTGTGTACGAGTCGAGAGAGTGAAATAATTTATTATTCAGGAATTAAGTTTCAGGTAAATGCGATGAAGTATTTTGTTTTAAGAGATTTTTTTGTTTCTGAATCTGACTCCAGGCAAAATATCCGTACAACACAACTGGCCAAACAAAAGAAAGTATTCATCTTGAATTTCATAGACTGGGAGAATAATTTTTAGTTTTATAGCCTTTTGAGGCCGAAATTCCTTGGGATTAGCACGAAATAGCAAGGATCGCATCGCGATGCAGTTGCATCGAGTCAGTAACTTCGGATTTTGCCGTGCTTTCTCTAGTGGACGAACAGGTAGATCTAGAATCACTGTTGGGTCGGGTTAGGAAAATTGGGAAGGCCTTCCGTCACAGAAAAAAAAACAGCATTGCATGAGCGTTCTGTGATACGCTTCCCCGGATGGAAGTGTACAAACGGAACGGGTATGAGAATGGGTGTGTGCTACCGTTGCAAAGGGATCCAGTTTAAGAAGATGAAAAAAAGGGATGGACTGAAAAGACGGCAAATATGATAGAAAAGAAGAAGAACCAGTCGAAAACGAAGTAGATGATGAGAGGAAAAAATGAGAAGGCGAAGAAGAGGAAATAAAAGAAGAGAAGGCAATTAAGAAAAATAAAAAGAAGTAGAATAAGATCAAGAAACTGTGATCCATCTCAGGTTGTGGGTTTGAATCCCGGCGGAGCACAAAAAATGTACCATTTATATTTTCAAATTTGCTCTTCGCTGAGTTGAAAAATTCATAAACCTTTACCAGTGACCGGTCACCAAAGGTCCATCCAGCCTTACAGCAACTGGGTCTTGCTTGAGTATTGGCGCTTTGTAGCGACGACCTAGCTCGTACACCTCTGCGGCACTACAACAAGTGTCATAGACCCATAGAGTCTCTAGAATCTAGGGAGTCTCCCGCAGAGGATTTCTTAAAAAAAAAAAAAAAAAAGAAGAAGATGAAGAGGAAGAAGACGTAGAATAAGAAAAAGACGAAAAAGAAGAAAGTGAAGATTGTTGTTTGGGCAGAGTCTTGGTGATGAAGAGTCGTCGCGGGCGGCGGCAGTTAACGGTACAAGTCGGCTGGGACACGCGGAGATAAGAAAAAAGGGGGGAAAACAAAGATGGGCGTGGACAGGGGGGCGGCTAGCGGCGTCTCCCTCTGCCGCCTAGCCGCGTCCCCCTCTATTCTAATTATCGGTTTCAGAGAAATGAGTTAAAATACGTAGCGCGGGGGGTGGGGGGGGGGGGGCTGGTCTCCTCACACAAGGGTGGACGCGGCAAGTAAATAAATAAATAAATATAAGGCTTCACTTTTTTAATATCCTCTTTTTTGGGATTAACTATGTATCCGCGTGTCATTACAAAAATTGCACATATTTTGTATAAAAACAAAAATAGAACAATTGAGAGAAAAAATGAACGTGAGAAAAAGAAGAAAATTTCACAGATTTTTGTTAAAAAATGACCAAAGGCCAAAACGGTCAACGTTTTATATTAAATTTTACACAATTTTCTAAATTACAATTGTTTAGTTTTATCTGTGAAAATCAATGCGATTCTTGTATTGGAACGTTGAAATGTACATGCTTTTATTTTTGAAAAATATATTATCGTCACCCCAGTGCTTGTTTGGTTTATCTACTATTTGATTGAAAGAAGACCTTTCAACGAAATTGTCTCAAGAATCAAACACAATCTGAAGGGCTATTCGGGATCTCAAAGGCGAGGCCGAAGGCGACTGATACCGATTCGTTGCCGAATGAAAGGTGAATTGTGATTCTCGTTTGAAAATTTGGCTGAAGGCTATTTCTTATAAAGGTGAGGAATCTCCCGGAACTGTCAAAATATAGCGCGGCCGATTTACCCCGCCGTACAGCGAAGGACAGAAATTGTCAGTAGATTATTACAAATATATGACTTATTTTCTTTAATGACCTAAATAAATGTATTCGCAAACTCATTCCTTATGTTTATTTGTGACCCACGTGACATTATTATAGGAAATTATGACGTAGAATAGGAATTACGATCTTACGAAAATTGGCATTCTGAACGGCATAATATGCGCGTCGCTAAGTACGTCATGCAGATAATTATTATGCTTTTGACAACAATAAATTTGCACAAAGAAATTGCGTTATTTTTTCAGTTTCATCTTCATTTGTGATAAATTGTAAACTTAATTATTTACAAGTGATTTTCAATCATTATAACGCTCAATTTACAAAGATTTAAGCATAGATTTAATTGTCAAATGTCAGTTGACAGCAGACGTGAAGTTAGCCTGATTTGCCAGCCTGCTATGCGAGAGCTGTGAACTATGAGAATTGCCCCCAAAGTCCAAGGAAAAATAATTTCACATAAAATGTTATTTATAATCATTTCCTAATTTTAACATATTTGAAATAAACAAATCACCTTAAATTTTTTATTTAAAATAAATTGGGCTAGTTTTAACAAGTTGAAGGAGTAAAAGTACAATATAAACAATAGTTTTCACCAAACATTGTATTGTTGAGAACTGAGTTATTTATTACATTGTAATGTAGTTTTATGTATTTTCATTCCGTTGTTACGTACTTATTTGCACTTATTATTGTTTTACTACTTTTTGATGAAGTTTTAGTATTTTTTTTAAATATATGGGGAAATTTACCCTTTGGGCTGGCACCTGTCGGACGATTATCACATCGATCATCCGTCAGTCTGGCCAATCGAGAAAAAACATGCAAAACCCATTGCTGTCCCTTGTAAGGATAGTCGGAAGGTCGGTAGGAACGAGAATCGCAAAACGGCAAAGGAACTCTTTCGCAAGGGCTATTAATCTCCACCGGCAACTAATATCTTTAGTGCAACCGAACATCGAGAATTGCACTTCTGAGCTAAGACAAAAATGTAAAACACGTTAGTGAGAGTTGTTTTAAATATTTTTAAAATCAATTTTCCAGTTTTCATAAGACACATAGATCCAGAACAGATACAAAAATTGCTTATGGAAAATTACCTCTGATGGACATAAGACAAATAAGTGCTTACTAAAGGGACGATATTATGTTCAGAATAAATAGTTGATTGAAAAAGGCAACATAGAGGTCAATCAAAGCAGACACAACTGCTGCATGTGATCTTACAAAGAAAAAAACTCAAATCATAAGTGAACACAAGCCCTGCAACTTTTGCCAACCTTGCCTGAAACAGGCGTGACGTATAAAATCCTACTGTAATCTACTATAATATATACAAATATATGATAATATCCCAAATTTTTGACGGCTCAAGTTTTCTCAGGTTTCCGAAACGCGCCACCCTGTGAATTCACAAATACAACATAAAACTGAAAGAAACCCCCTCCCCCCCCAAAACCCGTCCATCCTCCTTTGACGGGGGTGTGTGGGGGTAGGACTCACACCCCCCGAAACCCGCGCACAAAAAGCAAATGAAGCCGCGTCCGATATATCCCCGAAAACTTCCCTTTATAAAGTTTCAGCTCTCAATATTTTCCCTCCTGGCGAGCGAGCGAAAGGGGTAAGAAACGAAAATTGAGAGCAAGACGAACGGTCGGTGGGGGAGTTAGGGGTAAAGGGGGGGGGGGGGAGGACTAAAGAAGTACGACGAGTATCGGAAAGGTTTTATATTACTTTTTCCAGTGGATGAAGTGGCGAGCGGGTGAAGGCGGAGGGGAGGTTGGTTTGACATCTCTCCCCCCCCCCCATTTTGAACGTTTCTTCTGTACACCCCCGCTGAGTATTTATAAGTATTGCTGCTGCTTTTTTAGTCTTGTTACCCCGTTCATTATTTTTCCCCGCGAGACCGTTTCATTTTCTTTAGTTTTCCATCAATAATTCTTCAGCTTTCAAAATTATACTCCACATAAAAATTCCATTATTACTCTGGATTTTAAATATTTATGGCTAAAAACCATTTTTCTTCATTTGATACACTGTTTACTTCCACTGCCATTAAAAGGGTTGCAAACGTTTTCTCGTCCCCATAGTGCTTGTTTGTCTTGTTCCTTTCATCAGAGGTTATTTCACATGAGCAATGTTTGTATGCGTACTGAACCAATTTGTGAAAACTGGAAGTTGAATTAAAACAACTTTTGTGTCTTACATGTTTTTCTTAGCTCAGATTGTGTAGAGTTTGATTCTTAAGATGATTTCATTGAAAAGTCATCTTTGAATTAAATGGTAGATAAGCCAAACAAGCACTGGGGGGACGTTTTGTCGTCGGACCATCATCAGGCTTAAGAAAACTATTAATTGAATCTAATTTAAGTTGCAAAGATATGTTACATTGGGGATTCACATTACATGCATTCTCACAAGCAGACACGTACAAGTTTGCGCTTGCGCATGCCGCATGTGAACCTAAAACATTAAAAAAAACAATTCTCAAATGGGCATACACCCTGCAACTCTTGCCGTCCTTCCCTGAAACAGGGGTGACAATGGCAAAGTGAACCATTTTTTACAGCATGGGTGGTCAGCCGCATACCAACCTATAAATAAAATATTCTTAAAATAATTTCATTGAAAGGTCATCTTTGAATCAAACGGTAGATAAGCCAAACAAGCACTGGGGAGACGTTCTGTCGTCGGACTATAATCAAGTATATTAAAATATAAGAAAATTATAATAATTTTAATAGATGTCTCTTTATTTTGCACATGATCTGTATTCAGACAAAAATATTATGCAAGGCATTTTGATTGCAGCCTATTTGTATGTATATTATATATTGTGAAAGTAAGATTTTGCTCGTTTTTCTGTCTTTATTAAAATATAGCATATCGGAAGCAGTTTATGGAAAGTGCTATACGCTCGTATTTGAGGTTTATTGCGGCATATAAAATTTTAGTAGTGAGTTTACGGGTTTTCAATAAAAAAAATATGTATTAATTGTTACGAAAACTATATATATTTTAGTACGGTAAAAGTGTATAATAAATACTTATAGAATAACATTGAATGCGCGTTTTGAGTCAAAATTTAAGAGTGTTTAGTAAATAAATAATATTTTGGATGTTTTTTTTATGATGAGCGTCGTTTTTATGTGAATAACAACTCAAGAACCCTCTGTGAGATTGGTTGTCAAGTTGGTGAAAGGCTGGATGCAGCTTTGGTAATCGGTCATTGAAATTGTAAAGACATATGAATTTTTAAATGTTTATTTATTAAGTAAAATGATGAAAAAAAATCAAAAATCCAGACACAATTTATGATGTTTTGACTCTGACGAAACGTGGAGAAATGCGACCTTCTCGACATCAAAAATCGCACAATTTATTATTATTTTTATTTATTTACAGCTGACCTTACAGGCGTTGTCCTGTCTAAGCTGCAATACATTTTATATTTACTTATTTGTGTAACGACTAACGATTAAATACTTCCATATATTGTATCTGAAAAAAATATAAAAGTAAACAAAAATGTCATCTACATTATATTCGTAATTAACGTAATCTGGTCACCGTGTGATGGATATTTCCTTTTGGTTGGTATAATATACAATATACATAGATAGTAAAGGTTTCAAACCAAATTCACAAACAAAAATAACGCTCACCTTATATTGAATTTGATAATCTTTTGCAATAATCTAACAACTTTTAGTATTACCTACAGAATTTTATTTCAAACATCATTTTAGGATGAAAAACAGCCGAATCGCTTAACCCATCTAAAAGCTAAATCTAAGCTGCAAAGATATATATCATTTAAGATTCATATTAAACGCATTCCCACAAGCAGAAATGTATAATTTCGCGCTAACACTGCCGTGAGCTCGGGTTCGAATCCCACCAAGCGCGAGGGTGTCCAAAATGATTTCCCGTTTCGGTGTTTATTTCAAACCCCAAAATAATAAAACCGGCAAGGTTTACTCAGCCTTCACAAGAAATGAGTACCAGCTCTCTCGGGAGCTGGGAAACCCCCACTTCAACTGAAGTGGTTGGCGTAAGGCCGGCCCCCTTACCTGTAAAAATAAATAGGTTCAACTCGCCACATGCCACCCCTTCGGGGATAACGCGGCAAGAAGTTACACTATATGTGTAGCTTAGTTGCGTTTTTTTTTTTTTTTTACATGCCGCATGTGGACCTACAATATAAAAACCCAATCTCAAATGAACATAATCCCTGCAACTCTTGCCGACCTTCCCTGAAACAGGGGTGACATTGGCAAAGTGAACCATTTTTTCAGTGGTCAGCCTCATACTAAACCATAACCCATTCTCGAGCATAATGCGGCTACCAACGAACGTCATTTCATTTTTATTATACCGAAGAAATATTATATTTTCCTTTGAAATTTGTTCACTTAGCGAACTCTGCGTTATCGCAGCTTGCTTTAAAAAAGAGATATAACAATACGTAGATACCGGCTGTGATGCAATGCATATCTTACGATATTTCAACACCCGGTCACGTATTTGCTCCACACGAATAGACATCAGTGATATTTTTACTCAAATCTCAACAAATTGGTACAAAAATGAAAGTGGAGATAAAAATTTATAACACTCAATAAGTACGAGTACGTAGGTTTTTATGCAACGGTTCATTGATACCAAAATTAAAAAAAAAAACGTGTATTTGTATTAAGCTGACTTTCCATTAGGAGTGGTCAGTACTCCTGCAGGTGTGCCTCCATTTTATTCTGTCCATGCACACTTCTTTCGTATCCTCAACATTCATCACTCTCTTCATGCACGCTCTTCTCTTTCTGTCATTCGCAATCTCGCTCATTAGATAAATCCATTCTTTCTTCGGTCTTCCCTTCCACATTTACCTTTGACATTCCCTTTTTAAATTTAATTTTCTCAATCGTTCATCGTCCATTATTTCTAGATGCCCGAACGATCTCATTGTACTCCTTTGTACTTTCACTGTCATATTCTCGTTAATGCTGCACTCATTTATAAGCTTCTTCAATAATTTGTTTACTAATAATAACAGCTCTTGAATATGTATGGTATATACATTTCTAATAATAATAAAAAAAAAACATTTTTAGTTTCAGTCTGGTCGACGGCTTGCTTTCAAAACCGGAGGGCTAGGGTTCGATCCACATACCAAAGGATGTCAGAAGTTATTTCTAATTTTTGTATTTATTCTTAACTTAAAATCAAATAAACGTCTAGGTGTACTC
Source organism: Agapetus fuscipes (assembly GCA_951799405.1). Classification (NCBI taxonomy): domain Eukaryota; kingdom Metazoa; phylum Arthropoda; class Insecta; order Trichoptera; family Glossosomatidae; genus Agapetus; species Agapetus fuscipes. The sequence goes on from OX637359.1 coordinate 11,048,393, forward strand.
AGCCTTCATAAAAAAAAATTAGAACCAACTGAAGACACGGCGATGAAAGAATTTCATCTTCTATAAATAATTTTTAATCTAAGCCGGAAAGACATGTAACCATTTAAGGCTCATATTAAATGCATGCCCACAACCAGGCACATGTAGGTTCACGCCTACACATTCTGTATGTGTGCATAAACGCAACTAAGCTACACATATAGTGTAACTTCTTGCCTGCGTTATCCCCGAAGGGGTTGCATGTGGCCATTCGGGATCTATTTATTTGTACGCGTAAAGGTAGGGCTCCACCAAAATCGTGTGCAGCACAATTTGTTACGCACAATTTGTACAGAACTTGGAGAGTGCGCGCACTGCGCCATTTGAATGGAAGCGTCTGTGTCCACCAACAAAGCTGTGCGGAACTTGGGTTCGCGCACAGTGCAGCACATTTTGTTCGCAGCTCGCACAACGCACACGGCGGGCTCGTACCAAAAATTGACAGATGTTTTTCAGGTTATGTCTCTCATAATTATGGTCGAAGTAAAAGTAAAATTTGAAAAATAAACACGCTTTTTCACATATTTTTCGTTTTATTTGCTGCTTAATATTATGGCAATATATTTTATCCTTTTAATTATAGAATGATACAATGTCTACAAAACGTACATTAATTAATTTCGTTGATGTGTTTGAACAGTTTTCGAGATATCTAAAAAAACCTTCTATATTTTTGTAAACTTATAATGTAGGTAATATATAATTAAAATCAATAAACATGCGTGATTATTTTCATTAATGTCACACTTTTACAAAGAAAATAAATACCAGGATTCATTTCCATTGCTTAAAAAATCGATAGTTTTATCATGACTTCAATCCATTGTGCGCGCACAAATCAATGTTTTCGATCGAGAAGCGGAAGCAAAAAGTGAGTTCGCGAACACGAGTGCGGCACGTCGAGACAAGTCCACCGCTGGAGCAGTGCGCGTACACAAGTTCGCAGCTGTGCGCGAACTTTGCTAGAATGTTCACGCACAATTTGTTGCTGTTCGCTTGCGTGAGTCGACCGGAACAAACATTTGTTTTGCACGCTGTGCCGCACTGTGCAGCACAGTGCGGCACACTGGTGGAATTTCACCTTAAGGGGGCCAGCTTCACATTAACCACTTTCAGTTGAAGTGGGGGCAAATAAACAAAACCTCACATGAACATAAACCTAACAACTTTTGCCACATTTCCCTAAAACGGTTTGGCATTGGCAATAATGAACCAATTCTTTAAGCACGGGGGTCAGCCTCATACCAACATATCAGTCAAGGAGTCAAGTTTGTTGATAGTTGTTATTCAAATATATTTATTTTGTCTATGTTTCCCCATGCCTAGGTCACAGGTTTTTTCTAGTTCAGGCATGAAAATAGAAATTTCCTTTTCTACAAAAATGAAAAAAAAATACAATGTAAAATGTGAATATTGCAAAAAAAAAACAACAATATATATTTAAAGAATACAAAATACCTACGCAAAAAAAACCTCGTATAGCTCTATGCAATGGCAACGGTCGATCTCTGGAGAGTACGGCTATAAAAACGCGGTATCCTTTGACTTGAAACAAAGAATCAAAGCGAAATCGCCTGGCTATTTTTTGTACAGTCCGTTTGTTCTGTGCAATTAAAAAGAAAACGATTTCGGTTGAAAATAGTAGCCAGATATAAAATAAACTACTGAAGGCTTTGAAAAGTTGTATTTATAATTTGTTTTTGTAAAAAAAAATTTTTCAAATTGTGTCAATTACTTGAAGATGTATTTAATAAGGTCTAGCTAAACTGGTAGAGTTTTTGAGTAAAAGATTTTAAAAGTAATCTACTTAAATATTTGTAAAAATTATATATATTACCCGGCAAGGTAAACCTCCCCAGTTTACACGAGAAATTATAAAATGTAATGTTCTTGTTATCCTTCTAAATGGTAAACAAATTGACAAAAGACTGATTCATCCAGATCCATGAACAAAAAAAATATGGATGATCTGCAATGTTGGCTGCTAAACTTTAAAGTTTTTGTGTTTTCTTGTCAGAATGCATTAGATATGAATCTTAAAATATCTTTTTTTAACTTTTAGATTATTGATATTGGAAATAAAATTCGTATTGGGTACTTATTCGTAGGTACATTCCAGTAGCACACAGGGAAAGATTGAGACGAAACTTCAGGGGTGCACTTTGTTTTTTTTTTTGTGATTAAATCGAAAGTCGTTTCGTGTGAAGAATCGAAATTAGCGACGAGGGGGAGTAGACTAAAAATCGAAATGGCACTTTTTTCATTAAAGCTCATTCTCCCCTCCCCCCGTCTTGCCTCTACCCCCCTGTACACACGCGTGCCCCCCCCCCCATTCAACCCCCGAACATTTGTCCGCATCTTGGGCGAGTATTTAAAAAAACTCCAACGCCCTACTCTGCGTTTACTTTGCGTTACTTCTCCTCCACTAAACCTCGTGGCGTCGATCTTTTGTTTCTTAATTGCAAGGAGGCGTCGAGGGGGGGGGGGGAAATACACCCCCCCAACGAAAAAAGGTGGTAAACCGACCCCCCAGATGCCTCCACCGTGAAAAAAGGGTGTAAACCACCCCGCGAAATGCTCCTACCGTCGAAAAAGGAGTTAAGACACCTCCCCAGATGCCCTTGCCGTCAAAAAAGGAGGTAAGCTACCCTCAGAAATGCCACCCCCGGCCAAAAAAGAGGGTGTAAAATTTTCCGTCACTTTCTGCGTTTCGTCTTGAAAAAGAGGTCTAAAATGCCCCCATCGGGGTGGGATAACCACCCGATTTCGGGGGTATATGAGAGGGGGGTGTCTTCCCGTTTTTTGGGTACAAAGGGGGATAAGATGCCACCCGTTTTTTGGGGGTAAGACGGGGGGTAAAAATGGCCTCCTCTCAAAGGGTGTACACGGATTAATCATCACCCCTTCTCCTCCCCCCTCCGTTCCACCCCCGGCGTATTAACGATATTGGACCTGGGGTATATTCTGGAATTGAGATTTTTTCTTTGAGATTAATAATGCCAGGAAATAAGCACCTCCAGGTTTTGGCCCCGTTTTTTGTAATTATAATAAATGAGCTTACTCCCGCTTTTCATTTCGTCTTTCATATCGGATTTTCTCGATATCAATATTCATATTCCAATGTGTTTACATACCTTGATATTTTTTAAATATTCAAATGATGTTTTTTGGTTTATTATAGCACTTAGTAGGTACATAGTACATATTCATAATTCATATAAATTATGATGTATATATTTTTTCATTTATTGTATGTTTGCATATAGTTCAAAGTCAATAAGTTTTTGAATTCCTTGACATTTAGGTTCACTTACATACCTATCCCTTGACTTATAAGTTAGTTTGAGGCTGACCACCCATACTGTAAAAAATGGTTCACTTTACCAATATCACCCCTGTTACAGGGAAGGTCGACTAAAGTTGAAAGGCTTACGTTAATTTGAGGTTTCGTTTTAATTTGTGAGTACACAATACACATTCAGCATTTGTAAGCGCTAATTTACACGTGTCTATTGCATGCATGCTTTTGATATGAGTTTCAAATGTTAATGCATCTTTGCAACTTAGATTATAGATTATTTATTAAAGATTATAGTTTTTTTTTTAATTAGTACATATTTCCTAGCGCACAATAAGTGTGCAGATACAGTAAGTTAATTTTATGGATTTCCATCGGTATGATAGTAAGTTTTTTTTTAAGACATCCTGTGTGGGAGACTCCCTAGATTCTAGAGACTCTAGGGGTCTATGATACTTGTCGTAGTGCCGCAGAAGTGTACGAGCTTGGTCGTCGCTACAAAGCGCCAATACTCAAGCAAGACCCAGTTGCTGTAAGGCTGGATGGACCGTTGGTGACCGATCATTTGTAAAGGTTTATGAATTTTTCAACCCAGCGAAGAGCAAATTTGAAAATATAAATGGTATGTAAAGTATGTACGGTGGAAATGAAGCATTTGAGAAGTACGACAGGAAAAACTCTGAGGGATAGAGTACGGAATGAATGGGTATAAAAATAATGTAATTTGAAAGAGGATGTAAAAGTTAAAGTACAAAAGAATGTGATGAGATGGTTTGGGCATGTGGAAAGAATGAATGATGGTAGACTGACAAAGTATGTATACAAAGGTTGTGTGAAAGGAAAAAGAGGTAAGGGACGACCGAGAAAAGTATGGAGTGATCAGATTGTGGAGATTGTGAAAGAATGGGATATACAAAGTGAGCGTAAAAGAAGAAAATGCATGAAAAAGGTGATGGATATGAAGGAATGGAAAGAGGTATGTCAGGATAGGAAAAAATGGAGGCAACTCTGCAGAGGCTCTGGCCACCCCTAGCGGAATGGCGACAGAGTTACAGTTACAGTTACAGTATATTTTTTGTGCTCCGCCGGGATTCAAACCCACAACCTTACATTTACGAGTCAAAAGTGTTACCACTGAGCTGAGGTCAAATTATTACTTTCCACCCCTTTTTCTAATATTTTCAAAGACAAAACCTCAAGTTGTACAAATCCATCGACATATTTAAGTCTCGTCTTTGATGCGGAAGCTACAATAAGCACATAAGTTTTGTTTTATGCGGTGTATCGGAAAGCAGAGATGGTCTACGTCACCGCAAAAGCCTCTATAACTTGTCCAGTACATTTGAAAGCTCAAGGGGGCCAAGTTTATAAAACACACCGAGCCAAAGACCGGGTAACTTTAATTTCCTGTTTGTTATTTTGAAAATCTTTGAACGATTTGTGAACGCTTTAGCAAGACTTACTTAAAAATTTCCATGTATAATATTGTTAACTCACGAACGTTCTTTAATTTGCTTCTGAAAATGCATTTAATTATCAATCTTTAATAATAATAATAATAATAATAATATTAGGATGATTTATTTGGTGAGCGCTGTTTTTATGTGAAAGAAATGGCGGTTGATCTGTAATGCTGGCGTTGAAGGGTGAGGCTTTTAAAAAATATTTTTTACTTTTTTATAGAATATGTTTGGTAGGTTTTAATTTTTACTGTTTAATTGTGTAGTGTTTATTTATCAAATGTTATTAATTGCTTGTATTCCTTGACTTATAGGTTGGTATGAGGCTGACCACCCATACTGTAAAAAATAGTTCACTTTACCAATGTCTGTTTCAGGGAAGTTCGGCAAGAGTTGCAGAGCTTATGTTTATTTGAGATTGGATTTTTTTTACTGAAGGTCCACATGCGGCATGTGTGAGCGCAAAATTATGAGTGTCTGCTAGTGGGAACGCATTTAATATAAATCTCAAATGATACATATCCTTGCAGCTTAGATTTAGATTTAGATTTTAGACATCTTAAAAGAGCCCTCTGCGAGCTTGTTCATCCCTATAGAAAGCGCAGATTCTCAAACAAGACCCAGTTGTTGTAAAGCTGGATGGACCTTTAGTGACCGGTCTTTGGTTAAGGTACATGAGTTGTTCACCCCAGCGAAGAGCATATTTGAAAATATAAATGGTATATTTTTTTGTGCTCCGCCGGGATTCGATCCCAACAATCTTCCATTTACGAGTCCTTAGTGTTGCCACTGGACTACAGACTGGTAAATATTTATATTATATTGATTGCTACTTGAAAATATAAACTGTATTTTTTGTGCTCCGACGGGATTCGAACCCACAACTTCCTGTTTACGAGTCCAAAACTTTACCACAAGACTACGGACTGGTCAGATGCTGTGTAGCTTTTTTTTCTTGTATTTTCATACGTATTTCTTTTAAATTTTTATTCTCTGCTTAAGGCGGTTTTCCGAATACGGTTGAAGGGAGAAACCCATGTGTGAAAACGGGTGTTTTCCGCTTGGCTAATAAATTGACTCCTTTACGCGCCACTTACCTCGTATTTCTGATATTTTATACAAACAAAAATGTGAGCTTTCCTCAGACCATGCTGAAAAACATGTAAGTATGCCACAGAAATTCGACGCATTCGTCTTATTAAATATTAAGAATATGTACATATATATATATATATTTTTTTTAAGAAAGTCTATGCGGGAGACTCCCTAAATTCGAGAGACTCTAAGGGTCTATGACACTTGTTATAGTGCTGCAGAGGTGTTGGTGATGTGGCAGTTGTCCATGTCCGGTTGCAGGGCCGTTAGCTGCGCAGTGCTGTGGTGTGTGTGGCGTTGCTTTGTTTTGAGACACTGAGAGGAAATGGCGATTGATATTGAATTTGAAAAGGGCAAGGTTAAATTGGGATGGAAACACAGATACCGGTAACTCATTCCATATATATATTTTTGTTTCGTTAAGTTTTACATCAAAGCTTTCACTAGAGGTGGCTAGAGCTTCTGTATTTTTTCCTCATCATTACAATTTTTCGGTTCTCGTTTTTAAAAGTAGAAAATTTATGAAAACAGTTCTTCTTTTTCTTCTTCGTGTCAGCTTCACACCGTATTGGCCCAGTAACGAGCAATGTATACAGCTCTTTGGGTTCAGGCAAAGAGATCATCCATGGAGCAGCTTGTCGGACAGGAGGGACAACACCGCAGGTGCTCCATAGTTTGCTGAGCTCCACACTCACAACAGTTGATGTAGATGAATTATTTATTGAAAAAGGTATTAAAGGCCAGGGAAAAATAGAGGATACTATGTACTATAGTATCCTCCATTTTTCGGTTACCTCTAGCTTCGGCTACCCCTAGCAAGAATAAAATGACTGGGATACAGTTCGCGCCCCCTGTGCTTGTTTGGCATATCAACTATTTGATTCAAAGATGACTTTTCAATTAAATTGTCTTCAGAATCACATTCTACACAATCTGAGCTAAGAAAAAAACGTGCAACACGATAGTGTGACAGTTGTTTTAAATATTTTGTAAACCGTTATCCAATTTGTATAAGACACAGTAGTCCAGTACACATACAAACATTGCTCATGTGAAATTACCTCGGATGGACATAAGACAAACAAGGACGAGTTACAGCCCGGTCCATAGCTCAAATTGATACAATGCTTGCGTTCCATGCCGGAGGGCTAAGGTTCGATGCTCACCAAGAGTGGCTTAGTAGGTACTAGTATTTCGATTTTGGAATTATAAGCACCAAAACATAAAATCATTTATAACACCCTCTGTGGGCATCGAACCCTAGCCCTCTAACATGGAATGAAAGCAAAAATAATAGAAATTATTATTTGTAGAGTATTTGCATCCGGGAGCTCAGGTTCGAATCCCATCGAGGGTGTCAGAGATGATTTTCCGTTTCGGTGCTTTTTCCAAACCCAAAATAAAATACCATCAAGGCTTACTCAGCCTTCACAGGAAATGATTACCAGCTCCCTCGAAAGCTGGGAAACCGCCACTTTAATTGGTTGGCGTAAGGCGGGTCCCCTTACCTGTAAAAATAAATAAGTTCCACTCGCCCCATGCAACACCTTCGGGGAGAACGCTGCAAGGAGGTATACTATTTGTGTAGCTTAGTTTAAAAAATATATATACTGTAAAAATAAAACTCGAAGATTTTCTAACGCGTTGATTTATTTCCTCGAGCACTTTCGTGTTTTCTTTTATTTGTTTGATAAAACTTTGTGTTTTTAATTTTAAAATTATTTCAAATTCCTGCACACGTTCACAAACCACGTATAGCATTCTAAGGCCCCATAGCATCGTCCATGAATAGCTGCGAGCTGTGATATGAAACAGACCTCACGCTGGCGTAAATAATTTAAAATATGAACCTGATCCTTCGGGGAGGTGGGTAGCACCACACAGACATTAGTTACATGTGTGGTTGGCGCCGCGCAGGGGTGCCGTAAGTAATCGCGAAGGGTGGGTTGTGCTTCATGAGCGGTGCGTAACAATATACATTAAATGAAACAAGGTGTATTCTATCATTAATAGATGAGGAATTTACTTTGTAACCTTAATTTTTTTTAATAAATTAATTTAAGAAAACCTACAGGACTCTTCTTAGAAATTTTAGTCGTCGGTTGAGTCTACGCTTTTAAAATGATGCATTTGTATGAAGACCTGTCAATCCAAGATGGTCGTAAGTGAACAGCTGATATTAACAACAAATATTACATAATTCGGTAGGTAAGAATGACCGTGCTCATGAAACTTCCAGCTCAGGCACCATTAGTTCGTCAAAGCGTGGGCTCAACCGACGACTAAATTGTCTAAAGATAGCCCCGTTAGTTGTTAAGTTAAGTCCAGTTGATAGCTCAGGTAGTAGAGAGCTTGCATTCCAAGCCAAAAGCTCGGATTCGAATCCCACCGAGGGTGTCAGAAATGATTTCCCGTTTCTCGGTCTTTATTTAAGGAAGATTATTGCTTTTAACGTTAAAAATCTTCTTATTCTTCTTCCTAAGCCTTTTTCAGTCCACTCTTAGTCGTAGGCCTCCTCCAATGCTCTTCGTTCCGGTCTATTGTCTATTGTGTTCAGCCATCCTCTGTCTGCAGTTCCCTTGATGTCATCCCGCCACCTCAGTTGGGGTCTACCCACTCCCCGCTTGGACATCCTGTGTCGCCACTGGATGGTTCTTCTCAGCCACCTGTCATAGTCCTGGCTTGCGACGTGACCAGCCCAGAGCTACTTTAAGCAGGCACCTCGCTGTATGACACCAGTGCGTCTACGGATCTCCTGGTTTGGAACCCTGTCTTTAAGACTGATTCCCAGCATCCTCCTTTCAATGGCTCTTTGGCACGTCCTCAATCTGTTGACGCTTGTCTGAGTGAGCCCTTTTGTTTCCAAGTGGATATTGGAAGCACGCATGACTTAAAACCTTGCGTTTCAGGTTAACGTTGAAAACACCGGGCCTTAAATCTCGTAAAATTGCGGGATTGTCAGCCCCTGTGCGGTGTGTGGAGAGCACCTCGAGTGTTTCCAGAACCTTCTCGTGGCGTATATTGTTTTATATTATTACCCCAGCCCGGACCCCGGTCTACGTGTGATGGTGGAGCATTTAGACAGAATCTGGTCATACGATAAGACACACTACAATTTTTATTCAAAATCTTTATTAATGAAAGCTTCTATAACATCGTTTTTGTTTGACACATACATTTAATTAGACAAAAAAAGGAAACCGGAAACGTTTGACCGATCCGAGGTCCAGTGGCAACACTTCGGACTCGTAGATGAAAGTTGAAGGAGATTCGATTTTCTTAAGTTTGTCGGGTTATAGCCGCGGGGGCCAAGAGGGCTGATCTTTCTAGCGTGTTTCGAATGGAACAATGTTGGTTCGATCCCCGCTTGGGTCACTTGACTTTCAATTTGACCCTGGTTCAACAGATGTTATTGGGTAATTATTATTTAACAATTCATTAATAATAAACAATAATGAATTATTAATTTTTATAATGAATTGATTTTATAATGAATTATTAATTTTAAATAAAAAAATGATATTTTATATTAATATTAATACCTTTTTCTGGCCAGGCAGAATAGGTTGGTGAATTGCATTCCTCTTCACAAATCTATTTTTTTTTAATTAAAAAAAAAAAAAAAAAAAAAAAGTTTTTCATTTTAACAACACGAAATACATCAATAAATATTTTTGATTTGTTTTTTAAAAAGACACTATTTTTTATATATAAACACTGTTTTTATTTTCACATACAATAAATATTTATTGAAATAAAATAATAGAAAGATGACAAGGGAACTTGAGAACAGGGTGTGTAAGGGAAAGCAAGTGGTCGGTGCATTAGGAATAATAGCAAAGAACAAACAATTGACGATGGATTTGAGAATGGCGGTACACAATGGCATATTGTTTCCGACTTTGATGCATGGAAGTAAAACATGGACATGGAAATGAGTAAAGTATGTAGGGGGGAAATTAAGCATTTAAGAAGCATGACAGGAAAACTTTAAAGGATAGAGTTAGGAATGAATGGGTAAAGAAAGAATGTAAATTGAAAGAGGATGTTAGAGTTAGGGTACAAAAGAATATGATGAGATAATTGGCATTATTCTTCCAGATCTTGAACGTTATCCATCCCTGTTTAACCGTTTTGTAACTATGCTTAAAACAATAGCAGCAAGAAATAATTAAAAAGAAAAACGCAATGAACCGGAGCATCTGTGAAAGCCTACAACACCTTCTCTCAGGGTCAGTCTCCCCTCCACTGACCCACGCCCTGTATATCCATCCCATCCGGGGATGTGTCACAGGACTCGCATGCAAAAGTTATGTGAGATACGAGTGGCAGAAGGCCCTCTCATAAAGCTACACTTTCCCAAGTGTTTACACAAAGCAAAGGAGGCTCAGAAATCACTGAAAAATTATAGCCGTGAGGCCGTTAAGGCTCGATGATTTTAAATTTACAAACAGAAATGCAAAGTGATTCTGAGCATCTTAACAAATGACTTAAGGCCTAGAATTCGAGATGCTACTACTGAAAAAGCCTACAACATCTCAACACTCTAACTTTGTGATAGTCTCTTATAATTTGGCCGGGGACTCCAGCCCAGCACCTCTCAGTGGTTCTTGCTTTCCCCCACCCCACGAATTATTTAATTTTATTAGGATTTAAGGCACGCATGTGTGTGGCATACCACCCCAACATCAGAATGATATAAATTTAAATTCACCTTTGCTCGGGGAAATCCATACATCAACAGTTGAGAAAAAAAGGAATTGGAAAATATTTATTACTCCGTGTTAGGAGAATTGCGTAAGCCCTGCGATGAATTTAAAATATTTCTTATTTTATTTTATTTTCATTCGATCTGTAAAAAAAATTTCGCACGTAAATCATTGAATTTGATAAAATAGTCGGTGTTATGGCCGAGGGGGCCAAGCGGGCTGATCTTTCTAGCGCATTTGGAATAGAATAACGTTGAATCGATCCCCGCCTGGATCATTTGCCCATAACTTTGACCCCGGTTCAACAGATGTTATTGGGTAATTATTAATTAACAATTCATTAAAATAAACAATAATGAATTATTGATTGATGTTTCTGGCCAGGCAGAATAGGTTGATGAATTGCATGCCTCTTCACAAATCTATTAAAAAAAAAACACCTTGCTCGTTTGAGATTTGAGTTTTGATTTTAGGTACTTGCACATGCGTTATGTGTGAATGTGAACTTTTACGTGTCTGCTTGTGGGCATACATTTTATATGAATCGCAAATGTTAATTTATGTTTGCAACTTAGATTATAGATTATAGATGCAGACCCACCGACGACGATTAGACATGTTTTCCCGTTTCGGCGCTTAAATCATAAACCCAAAATAAATAATCAGCCTTCACAAGAAATGAAAACCAGCCACCTCGGGAGTTGGGAAACTCCCACTTCAATTGAAGTGATAGATGTGAGGCTGGCCCCCTAAACCGTAAAATAAAAAGGTCCTGAATCGCCACATCCGACCCCTTCGAAGATAACGCAGGCAAGAAGTTAAACTACACGTGTAGTATGGTTGCGTTTTATTTAGAAATGACGTCACAACGTATTCTTAACTCTGAAATCTCTTGCGTTTTCAATTTTTCCAAATGACTAGTTAGAATCAAAGGCAGCAATGTAGGATTTTAATAAAAAAAGAAAAGTATACAGAAACACAGCAAATTTCTTTCTCATCAATTCCATACTTTTCACATTTCATTATACAATCCTAGATTCCCGTATTTGATGCCATAAGACTCATATCTAAAATCTAATAAATCTCTTCTCACACAGTGAGCATAATTCTCTAAACCTTGTTTAAACTAAACCATAGCGTTTCACAAAAAAATAGATTTCAATTTTAAAAATTGTATGGAAACTTAAACGCTCGATAGAGGCGTTGCTTTATTTTCTATACGTTTTTGTAACGCAATATTTCATTTTAATATTTTTTTTTGTATACTTGGGCTATAGAATGGAAAATGTTTCTCATTTACATACGATATAATATAATTTCACTTTAAATTTTTCCCCATTCTCGGCAGGGATGTTTTCATTTTCTTCGTAAACCCTAAAAAAATAATTTACCCCCTATCTTCCACCACCCCATTCTATATTTGTATGTGAGAGTGCATGTATGGAATGGTTAATTCAAATAAGGGAATAAGCACAAAAAATAAAATCTTAAACATTGAATTTAAGTTGCAAGGATATATTGATGTAGCCTCTGAGGATGGACGGATAAAGTCCGATAGCGCTTAGGCAATGTAATTAAAAAAAACTTGAAATTGATACTTAGCTTTGACCGGTCCATAGTCCAGTGGTAACTCTTCGGACTCGAAAATAGAAGGCTGTGGGTTCGATTCCCGGCGGAGCACAACAAAAATATATACCATTTATATTTTCAAATATGCTCTTCGCTAGGTGAAAAATTCATAAACCTTTAGCAAATACCGGTCACTGAAGGTCCATCCAACCTTACAGCAACTGGGTCTTGTCTTTTTCTATAGCGAAGACTAAGCTCGCCGAGGGCTCTTGAGTTGTGATTCACGCAAACACAGCGCTCACCAAATAAATCATCCTAATATTATTATTTTTAGATTTGTGACACTCATTGGAATGCCGAAGGGGCATTGGTTTGATGAGTTGGCAATTTATGCCCTGATGCTTAATAGCAAATGTGTTAGCTGCTTAGTGTTGTGTTGTGTGTTGCGTTGCCTTTGCTTTATAAAGAAGAATACAATAATAAAGCAATAAACGTAATTACCAAAAATCTATAAAAGTGTGAACTTAAAGACTGACGATGTAATTCACACAGGAAATCCATGACTCAACCGTCACCCATCATGAATTTTCCATACAAAAAAACGATGATCTATGGATCAGCTATGGAGTATTTTTTTTGTGAATATCCCTGTAAAAATGTATGTTTGTGTTGGTTGTTTTATTCATAAACACTTAGTGGGGGGTTGACTGAGGTGTGTGTGTGTGTGTGTGACGCGTGTACACATGTGGGATTAAGCGCGTGCTAGTGTGTGTCTGTGAATACGGGCGACCCAACCTACATAGTCTCCCTAACTTGGTTTTTTCATTATGCTCGCAAGGAGAAACGATTTCTTACTTGTACACGCTGACCAAAAAAAAAGTGAACCTTTTTAATTACTGCTAATTATTTTTAAATTAATCATTAACAAATCGATACCTTAAAGGCTCCTTGACTGATAGGTTGGTATGATGCTGACTCCCCGTCCTGTAAAGATCGGTTCACTTTTGCCAATGCCACCCCGATTTCAGGGAAAGGCGGCAGGAGTTGCAAGGTTTATGTTCATCTGAGGTTTTGTTTATTTGTATGCACGCATGCGTAATGTGTAGGCGCGAATCCACATGTGCCTATATGTGGGCATGTATTTTATATGAGCTTAAAATGTTAACATATCTTTGCAGCTTAGATTATAGATTGTAGATAGAAAAATTAAACTGAATAATTGACATAGGTTTCTCAAATAAATACTCCTTTTCTCCTATTATCTACGAGTGAAAACACCACAAAAGAGTGAAAAACCTGTAGTTTAGAAGTATGTTCTGAGTTATGGCTTACAATGAGTTCACTTAAGTACTATGATAAGTTATTTTTAATAAAAAAAATATATACACGATTTCTCAAGTAAACGGATCAGTACTTATTCAGTTTTACCTTTAAGGTGGTGAAATGCTTATTCAGAATTCACAAGAAATGATGATTTACTCATAGGTTGGTATGCGGCTGACCACCTATACTGTAAAAATGGTTCATTTTGCCAATGTCATCCCTGTTTCAGGGAAGGTCGGCAAGAGTTGCAGGGCTTGTGTTCATTTGACATTGGGTTTTTATATTGTAGGTCCACATGCGGCATGTGTGAGCGCGAAATTATGCGTGTCTGCTTGTGGAAATGCAATTAATATGAATCTCGAATGATACATATCTTTGCAACTTAGATTTAGATTTAATATCAATAAACATGTTAGCAAAAAAACGTATTGAAATTTTTATGTCAAAAACATATACTTTATTGATTTTTTAAAATGGGAAAGTTCTTTTATACAACCCTGTACTACATATTCTAATTTACATGATGAACAAAAAAATTCTCAACTCACATATACGCGAGATCCCGCGATATCATCCACGCACCCCCCTCGTCCATCCCTTCCCACTAACCGCCCAATCACCCAACTCCCTCCCACCACCCAATCACCCACATGCTCCCTAATCACCCAACTAACCCCAAGATACCCCCCAACTCACTCTTGCATACTTGCATACATATATGCATAATTTTAATCACTGAATCGCCCATGTTGTTCCAATCACCTACTATCTTCTAATCACCCAGTAACCAATTGCCTTGCAACCACAAAATTACCAAATTCCTTGCAAACACCAAATTACCAACTACCTTCCGACCACCCAATCACCATATTCCTTCCAGCCACCTGATAACCAACTACCTTAAAACCACCCAATCATCAAATTTCTTTCAGCCACTCAATCACCAACAACCTTAGAACCATACAATCACCAAATTCCTTCCAGCCACTCGATCACCAACTACCTTCCAACAACTCAATCACCAACTACCTTCCAACCCTCCATCACCAAATTCCTGCCTCACTAACTACCTTTCAACAACCCAATCACCAACTACCTTCCAACAAGTAAATAACCCACTACCTTCCAACCATCCATCACCAAATTCCTGCCTCTCCAACTACCTTTCAACTACCCAATCACCAACTACCTTCCAACCATCAAAGTAAATCTCAAAGACTCAATCCTCTCTTAACTGAGTTCCCATCTCATAAATACAAGTAAAAATACTACTATTTACTGGTCTCTAGTCTAGTGACTAACGCTACGGACTCGTTATCGGAAGGTCGTAGGTTACGTCACCAAAAGTCCACCCAGTATTACAGCAACTGGGTCTGTGTTATTGTCGTTTTCTATAGCGACAACCAAGCTGAGGACTCTTGAAGTGTGATACACACGTATTAATGATAATATTACTATGATTTATTTGGTGAGCGCTGTTTTTGAGTTGATCAAATCTCAAGAGCCCTCTGCGAGCTTGGTCGTCACTGTAGAAAGCGCTTCGCCGGGATTCGAGCTTTTTTTTTGTGCTCCGCCGGGGTTCGAACCCACAAACTTCCTTAACCACTAGACTATGGACCGGCCACGCAAGCAGAGATCACTAAATAAACCAAAAAAAAATCTCAACCACCCACATCCCTTCCAATCACCAAACTCCTTCTCAATCCCGCTCATCACCCTTCCCACACAACTAGCACCCCCGCCCCCCTAAAAATGGGTATAATAGAGTTTTTAATAAGCGCACCCTTGTAGCGTGCATGCGAGGAAGTGGGCGCCAAATGAAAATTACAATCACGTGTGCTGGCTCAGAAAAAAAACATATATAATGAACGATATGAAAATTAAAAACCAAAACAAAACATGAAATCTCTTCTCTTTCTTGATAAAGATCTGTGATTCACAAAAAATCTTTTTTTTTTTCTTATTAAGTATGAACTATCTTATCTATGTAAAAAAGAACAAAATTGTGCCATCTTGTTTAAAATTAAAAAGAGACTAGTCACTAGACATCTATCCAGACTTACAGCAATTGGGTCTTGTTTGAGGATTGGTGCTTTGTATAGTGATTTGAGATGTAAGAGGTACACACAAAACAGCGCTCACTAAATAAATAAATAAAATAATACGTTTACTTATTAAATGAGCTACACTTTTAACCAAAAAAAAATCAATTTATAATGATTTAAAAATTCAAATGGATAAACACAGAGTTTTAATTCACTTATTTACTTCTTTTTTTTGCTTAAACATTTTCGCCTAATGCGGCATCTTCAGGAGCAAAATGGTTACTGCCTCATTAAGCAAAAATGTTTGAGCAAAAAAAAGAAATAAATAAGTGAATTAAAACTGCTTTTACGCATTTGAATGTTGAAATAATTAAAAATGGACTTTCACTGTTTAAATAGAATTACACTTCAAAATACATCAATTTATCTTTCCTCGCATGTAAAAAAAATAAAAGGAAGAAAAAAATTAAATGTGGGAAGTCTTTTTCTGTTGTGAAGTAAATGAAAATGTGTGAGACGTATGATGAAAACGATATATCACGACGAGGTATGTGGCTGTTCACCAAAATCATATTTAATATTAATGACATTTGTGAAAAGTATTTGAGAGAAATTGTAAAGAGATGACATGAAGGGAAAGAATCCGGGATGAATACAAAAAGTGAAAATATACTCCTCGCATTACAGAGGCGCAACAAAAGCTAAATTTTGTGTAAGTTAATTTTTTCGTTAGAAAATATTATATTATCTTGGTGGAAAAGATACATTTAAAATTCATATTTAATGTACTTCCACGAGCAAACGCGTAGCATACTCAAGTTACATGTTTGCTTACATAACAAGTCCCAAACCTCAAATGAATATAAACTTTTTCTGAAACAGGGCGACTTTAGTACAAGTTAAACAAATTTTACTGTATGATTGGTCAGTCTCAGATCAACCAATTAATCAAAGAACTATTGTCTGTCAATGGTAAGCAATCGAATACTTGCCAGACACAATAGTTTTCTGTATGCATATGTCAATAATACCAATTTGTATAAATAAAATATCAATGGACTTAAATGAGATCCTTGAAGGACTTTTAAGAATACTTTGTGAAAGATGAAGTCCATAAAGTTTTATATATCATTTATGCATGTTATATTTATTATTAAAGGAATCGATAATGACCTAAAATATATTTAATGCCATCAAAAAAGTAATGTACAATATCAACAAAAATGGACCAATGTGAGATCCCTGAGGCACTCCAAGGAGGGGTACAAAAATATTTATGGATAATATTTTCCAGAGGTTTTTTAATCACATTCTCGGAAAATTATACTCGTTCTTGCTTGGCTAAGAAAAAAATACAACCATAATAAACTCGGAGGGAAATTAACACACGTGAACGCCGAAAAAAATAAATCAAAATTTCTCCCCATGCTGTACGCGAAAAAAAAATATCCTCGTTTTCATTAATAAGAATCTCGCGTACATGCTTTTCCGCCGAGCCGTAAATTAAAATTATTACACAAGCTCGTATAAGCATGTACCGAAAGCACCCCATGTATGTCGCGTCTTAAAAATCCTACCCCAAGTGTGAATATTTTTCGTTTGGGCATCCAAAAAAAAAGTGTGAAAACTTGAAAAGCGTTTCTATTGAGTGTTTTTGTTTGGATGATGTTTTTGGTAAACGCTATGGTGCAGTTTGAACTCAATGTTTTATGCTTGAAGTATTGGATGTGTTGGT
The DNA here is from genome assembly GCA_951799405.1 of Agapetus fuscipes. Taxonomy (NCBI): domain Eukaryota; kingdom Metazoa; phylum Arthropoda; class Insecta; order Trichoptera; family Glossosomatidae; genus Agapetus; species Agapetus fuscipes. The sequence continues at coordinate 11,065,666 of OX637359.1, forward strand.
GGGACAGGGGGAGTGTGGGAGTGGATGTGTGCGTGCGAGTTACCAAAAAAGCGCCCTTTCTTTCTTAAGTCAGTCAGGCGTCTCATTCCCCCCCGACGTCCCTAATTTGTAAAGGCATGCTTAGGATGGGAAATATTTTTGTAATGAAAAAATAATTTATATCTCTGAAAACAAATTAATATGGTAAAACGTGCACAAAGATGACTTAACAAAGATGTCGGAGTAGTAAATACTCTTACTTTATTATATTTAATTAATAAAGTTACTCTTTTTGCAAATTATTTTTAATATGTACACGTTTCAAAGTTCCTTTATCTTTCTCATCTTTCCCATCCCTATTGCTCCTATTTTAGATTTTTATTATTGTTTTTTCTTTTTTTAAACTTTTGATTGGTTTATCAATTGTTTTTACTTAGATTGTAGCTTTTAATTGGTTCTGATTTTGTAAATTGTTTTTTTGGTAGATAAAAAGTAAAAACAACTTTGTTTCCGATTACTCAAAGTAATCGAAAACAAAGTTGTTTTTACTTTTTATCTTTTAAGATGAACGATTACAAAGTTAATGCCTCTACAATAAATAAAACTGTTTTTTTGGTATTCATTTTTTATTTCTGTTTGCTATCTTTTTACTCTTGTTACTATTCTGTCATATTTTTTTAAATTACTAATTTTCAAAATTGAAAAACTATAATTGGCCCATAATTTTGTTAACTGATCTCTTTTCTATGTAAAAATTTGAGCTGTTGTTTTTCGTATAATAAAAAAAAAATGAAAAGAAAATATTTCAAACAACGTGAAGATTACTACAGTTTTTGCATATGTTATACTTCAACGACCCTCTAAAATCACAGATCCGGTTTTTGTTGTATGTAGAAGCGCCTGTAATGTTCTTTTATTTTGACACCAATTCTTGATGCCGAAACTAAGGTTAATTTTTTTATAAATAAATATATCATAAATTGAATAACAATGGACCAAGATGAGATCCCTGAGGGACTCCTTATACCATGTGGGAAACAAATATGACATTGGCAAAAGTGAACCAATTTTTACAGTATTTGTGGTGAACATATACCAACTTATAAGTTACGAAAGGAGGAAAAGTAATCATGAGAGCATTTCTTCTTTAATTGCACCTTAAATTGTGAGTTCGAGCCTTGGCCTCTTTTAGCTTCTACATACAACTCTGACGTTGCTGTTCAGTACACAACTTGGTAAAAGATGAGCCGCATCCTTCCCCACATCATCCCTCTCGTACAGTATTTAGGAAAAAAAATAAAACGTTTTTGGAACAATAATAATTAAAGTCATGAACGTGCCTTTGCATCTTACCACCCTTATTCCATCCCACTAAGACGAGGACATTCTAGGCCTGAACGGGGGGGGGGAGAGGAAGGACATGAGGGGGAGTCATGGAAATAAGAAGACCTGCGGGAGGGAGGTTGGGGGGTAATCAACGCACGAAATCTTTTCAACCCTTAAAAGTTTAGAGTCCCACCCTACCCCACCCCCCTCTCCTCCTGCCAACCTTTATCTGAAGCTCCAGAGAGGACGGAAAAACAAATTAAAACTGAAAATTGCGATGCGGTAGGAATCGAACCCTGGATGTGACTTTTCTGGAGATATTCTACTTGTTGGTCGTAGGACAATAATATCTGAAGATGATATCAGATGTGACTTGAAGAAAACATTAAGAGATCGATGTCCAGTACAGAATTTAAAGTGAAAAGATCCGTTTACAGTCAGGTTGCAAGCGGCGAGTGAAACCTATTTACTTTTACAGGGCCGGCGTTACGGCAACCACTTCGGTTGAAGTGGTAGATCTCCCAGCTCCCAGGGGTTATTTTTTAACAGACTGGAAGCATTTGAAATGTTGCTCCAACGGCACGTGACTAAGCTATACATATAGTGTACATATATTGTGTATATATTAGCAAATGGAACCTATTTATTTTTACAGGTAAGGGGCCAGGAAACGGCAACCACTTAAGTTGAAATGGGGGTTCCCCAGCTTCTGAGGGGGTTGGTATTCATTTCTTGTGAGGGCTGAGAAAACCTTTCCGGTATTTTTTTCGAACCCGAGCATTCTACCGACTGAGCTATCGACCGTACTCTTGGTGAAATTGTTGCTAGATCAAGAGTTGCATGACATGTATAAAAAAAGTATTATACAAATGACCCGACTACTGGGAATCCGCGACGGATGCATCTTGTCAAAATGCGTTTAAAAAAAAAAAAAAGTAGCTGCAATACATGCAAGCTATGGAATACTTTATATTTTGAAAAATCCGAAAATACCCATCAACTTAAAAAAGAAAGTATTCAATGCCTGTGTCCTGCCAATATTCACTTATGGTATTGAGACAGTCACAATGTCACAAAAAAGTGCCCACAAGCTAAAAGTCACACAGAGAGCAATGGAGAGAGCCATGTTGGGTGTCAGTTTGCGGGACAGACTCAGAAATGAGCACATAAGAGTCAGGACAAAGGTTTCCGATGTCATCAAGATGGCCGCAACCCTCAAGTGGCGATGGGCGGGACATGTTGCTCGCGACCCAGATGAAAAGTGGACTAAGCGACTGCTGTGCTGGTGCCCAAGGACGGCAAAGCGTGGAGTTGGGCGCCCACAGTTGCGTTGACGATGTTCAGAGAAGTGCAGGACTTGCCTGGATGCGGATCGCTCAGGATAGAAACGAATGGAAAATGCGAGAGGAGGCCTACGTCCAGGAGTGGACGATCAATACAGGCTGAAGAAGAAGAAGAAGAAGAAGAAGAAGAAGATGGAATACTTACAAAATGAAAAACTGCTTCACAAAAAAAAAACGATATGAAAAAATATATCGATTTTAAAATACCTTCACACACACACACACACACACATACACATCTTTGTTCATATATTACGATTACTTATGCAAAGAAAGACGCCGCGGTTTTTTTAACTTCATACATATTCGTATAATCACCCCTCCCCCCTCTCATCTGGTCTCATCTCCTCATCCCCCCCGCCTACAGTGCGATAAGGGTGGCCAGCGCCCCCCGACGACCACCTCTTCTTTTTCTCCTTCCTTCTACGCGTTCTTTGTGTCGTCCATATGTTCCGTGGGCGCTTGGAACAGTGGGAAAAGCGACTTACTAACTTGGAAACTTAAAAAAAAGATTATAAAAATGACGTTGTATTAGATGAATATTTGGTTAAAAAATACACTAGTTACCTATTATAATTTATAATATAAGTTGCAAAGAGATATATTATTAACATTTAAAATTCATTTTACGTGCATTGCTCACTAACAGCAACGCGTAAATTTACTCTAACACATCGCACGCTTAATCATAAAGAGCAATAACTCGAAAAATAAGAATGTTGGGAAATCACGTTTGAAGTTCAGGAAACCAGTACAACTTGTATGGGATGAAAAAGGCGTCCGATGTTTTATCTCGATCATATTCGTTCAAATTGAACGGCTGTCGCATTCTACCTATTCTTCTCGCATTATTCTTGCGTTTTATTACAAAATCTCGATTTTCCCAATTTTTGAGTTATTGCTCTTTATTATTAAACGTGCGACATGCTGCATGTGTATTTACAATCTAAAAACCCAATCTCAAATAAACATAAGCCCTGCAATTTTTGCCGACATTCCCTGAAAAAGGGGTGACGTTATAAAGTGAACCATTTTGTACAGAAGTTTTGTTAGCAAAATAATTAATAAATAACATTAAAGTAAACATAAAAACAGCACTATACCTAATTACAAAAAAAAAAAAACTACGTGGACTTGCACCATAAAAACCCATACCTAAAATGAATAAAACTCTCCAAATCATGCCGCCATTCCCTGAAACAGGAATGTCATTGGCAAGATTGTACTAATTTTTACAGTATGTGTCAGATCATACTAACGTATAAGTTAATGAACAAGCTGATAACATACATTAAATTAGTAAAAAAAACATTATACTGACTTTGGAATCAGGAGTATATGATGTTAATTTATGAAACTCTGCACCACGAACATTGCAGATCAACTGCCATTAAAAAATAAACGAAAAAATCGTAAGGTAACACGTTTTTCCAAAAATAACAGCGTCACGATACCCATAATATGTAGAGTCTGACGTCCCCTCTTGAGAAAATTCATTACCCCCTCCTCGCTAGAATCTTTTCTCTTGTTACCTCCACCATCCCTCTCCCACCCGCAGTCATCCCACTTTCCTCTCTGCTCTGCGTAAGTAAAATAAGAAGTTTCCCACCCCGTGATGGATCATAGATTTTTATGCGTGCCGGAGGAGAGAGAGCGGGACAGGGGTGGTAGGTGAATTAAAGCTCATTTGCATACCTCTGTGTGTGCGGAGAACGTTTGTCTTTTACGTAACGCTCCAAGTGTTGGGTCGTTGTTTTTTATTTGAAAAACCTTGATTTGGTTTTGCGTTTGTGTTATGTACTTGTTTAATATACTTTAAGTATTTTGTACCCTTGTTTCTCTCAAAGAGCTAAGAGTCCCTCAGGGATCTCAACTTGGTCCATTTTTGTTCAATTTATTTATTAATGTTATTTTTGACGTCATTTCGTATTTAGTCAAATCATATTTAGTAAAAAAATCTTAATTTGGTTTTTCATTTGTGTTTGGTACTTGTTTTCTATCCTTTAAGTATTCTTGAGCCTTTGTTTCCGTCAAGGAGTTGAGAGTCCCTCGAGAATCTCAATTTGGTCCGTTTTTATTCAATTTATTTATGAATGTTATTGTTGACGATAGTAAGTGTATGCTGTGAATAATCTACATCGCACGCGAAAGGCATAATTTGGTTGAAACTGTATGTCAAAACTGAAGCTTCTGATCATTTGAACATGTTTAAAAAAAAGGGTTCAGTTTAGCGAATGCCACTCCTGTATCAGAAAAAAGAGGGTGTTTTTTAGTATCAACGCATGCAAAGTTAAATACTCAAATACTCAAAAGTCGATACATGTATTATCTTATGAATATATGTGTGTTTGCCGCCTAAATCGCTGAGCAGATTTAATAAAATTTTCAAAAAGTATGGAAAACATTCTTGAAAACAGTTTCTGTGAAGTTTAGTGTCGATATTTCCTTAAAAAAATATGGCATCAGCATGGGTGATGAGCTTAAAACCAACCTAGAGTCAAGGAACACAAATGTTAATACATAATAGTTGTTCAAAAACAGACAATAAATTAAAGGATCTCTTAAATGTAAAATATCAATATCATCATCATTCATCATTGTTGCTGGGAAGGTCAAGAGGGCTCTCTCTATTGTTCATTTAAAAAAAAAACCTATTTGAGAAATTTGGTCCATCCATGCCTTTTTTGGTCCATCTCTACCACGACATTCATCCATTGTTTCAACGTATGCTTTCTTCGTCAGTGAGTCAATACTTCTTGCCACCGTTCCACTAGGGGTAGCCGGTACCTCAGCAGATGCGTCTCCACTTTTTCCTGTCCTTGCATATCTCTTTCATCTATCTAACATTCATCACTTTGTACATAAATACTCTCCTCTTACTTTCAATGAATAAAATAATTAAATTTTCGCTTCCTCCTTCACACATTCTTTTGTTTTCAATCTTCCCGAATATTCTGCGTGGGGATTAGAACATTGCCGAATGGGCGCTTTCGACAAAAGCGAAAAAAAAAACAGAAAGCGAAAGTACGCAGCCTTAAATTCGTTAAGGGAGCATGTATAATACATGGGTGAGCTCCATATCTGACAGACTTTAATTTGAGGCCGGCCTGACGTCAACATTTCCATACCACCCCCGTTTTACCAACCCCCCCGATCTACCCCCGAAGCGTCCACCCCCCCCCCCCCGCAGAAACGGGGGGCACGTAAGACATTCGTGGGGGTAGGTATTGCTATGAAAACTCAAGTACATTTTAAGGGTAAAAACAATAAGGGAGGGGGTTGTCCATGGGGTATTCAGATATAAATGAAATATGATGTACATCCCATTTTACACGCGCCTTCTTATGTGCAAAATTTTGAAAGGATATTTTTTAAATCACATATTTTGCAACTTGCATGACGTTTTATTATATAATCGCTTTGTTATTTTAATGAATTCTTGAAGACGAACAAAATTCAACAACCTATTTTTGGATTGCCAGAAAAATGATACACATCTGAAATGAGTTATTAATTGATAATTAAGTACTCAATCACGTCTATTGAATATCTGTTGAATCAGTGTCAGAGTTATGCTCAAGGGTACGTACAAGATTCAAACCAGCGTTGTTTTTAATTTAAACACACGAGTTCGCGAGTTGCCGAAAGTTCGGTTTCCAATCCCACCAAAAATGTCACAAATCATTTTGCGATTTGTTGTTTTTTTCCCACCCAAAATCAAAAACTGGCATGGCTTACTCAGCCTTCACAAGAAATGAGTACCAGCTCCCTTCGCCTCGGTAGCATCAACTGAAGTAGTTGGCGTATGGCCGGCCCCTTTACCTGTAAAAATAAACAAGTTCCACTCGACACATGCTACTCCTTCATGGAAAACGCGGCAGAGAGTTACAATTTATGTGCAGCTAAGTAGCGAGGAGCGATCTCAATCAAGGCGAGCGATTCGTGTCCAAAAACAAGGTGTACTCTGATTTTGTATCTACAGAATTCTTTAGTAAGTGCTAGCAAGCTACGACTTGGATTGATATCCAAAGTGTAAGAAATTTGGCAGAATAGACTTACTTTAAAAGACTTCGTTGATGATTTAAATTCGGATCCTAGTTGTATTATTTTACTGCCGCGGCCGCCCCCCCTCCCCCCGATGGGGTGATGGGGGGAGGAGGGTGAGATCGGGGGAGTTCGGCGAAAGCGGAGAAGCCCGAGGTGGCATGTTGTGTCTACCCGCTCCACCCATGAAGAAAGAATGAAGGAGAGAAGAAGAATGTAAGAAAGCGCGAGCGGGACGGCCGACTAATTAGCGGGAACGAGTGCGAACGGGACGCAGCATTACTAATTAAGAATCCAGAAAGAAAGGGAGGAATACTGGAGGATGTGTGGTGGTGTTGGTGAGGGGGTTGTGTATTTATTACGCATGTGTTGATGAAATATGTGCGCTTTAAAGGATTGCGAGTGTATTGAGATCTTATACATGTATTATATGTGTGTGTGTGGTCCTATACTGCTTGTGGTGTAGATATATTGGAACCTTATTATGCGTATGTTTTGAAAGACGAATACGAAATTCAATACCATCGATGAACTCAACAAAATATTATATTGGACTGTGAAAAGATACGGTTTTCAAATATTGCATTGTTGTGCATACAAAAAGCATTGTAATACTGGTGAAGTCGAGTTTGACTCCACCATATGAGATTTGGAGAGAATTGAAACTGATCACAAGCAAATCTACCAGAATCGCAGACCATTAGAATACAAGGATAGGAGTCTTAAAAAGGACTCACCTCCCTGCCGAATGATCATCCTTTTGTAAATTTCTGGTTCTCCTTGTCGATCGCGCGCGACTTTCGATTCAGACGAAGAGACTAGACACGTCTCTTCTCACTCGGTTTTAAACAAGCACTGAACTTCATACAGAGGGTATTGTTACATAGTGAGTAGGTAATGATGGACAGGGATAGTAAATGTCCACAGGAGTAAGGAATTTCATAGCCTGCTACCCATATAGGTACACAAATCCTTTTTAACAATTAGCTCAAGCAAGGAGTTAGAAATTTTGATTTGAAAAAAAAAACACCGCTAGTTTTGTGAGTCTCAAATCCTCCATCACAAGAGTATCATGATTTTTTTCCATTGTAGGAAGCTTTGAAAGTAAATTTTGATGGTGTAGAATAATTTAAAATGTTATAAATACACCAGCAGTAGGTAGGTCATGTTCTTGTGTTACAAAATGTGAAATAATGTGAATTCAGTTATTTAGAGAAATGTGACTCGTATTGATAAAGGATAAAAACGTGGTTAACGAATATTTTGGATTTTCTAATTTTCTATTGATAAAAGGTCATTTAATTTTGATTTTAATCTGTCACTGTAACTCTTTCACCATCCCGCTAGAGGTGACCAGAGCCTCTACAGAGTTGCCTCCATTTCTTCCTATCCTTACATACCTCTTTCAATTCATTCATATCCATCACATTTTTCATGCATTTTCTTTTTTATGTGTTTTGATATGCTATAAAACGTAAAAAGAGTGTTCTTTTAGGATAAAAAAGCTACTTTTCACCTTACGCTTATATATATATATATATATCTATTCACCATAGTAGGAATCAGGACGGGGATGAAAATCAGGAATAAAGGAGAAACATCGGAGAGGACTACAACTCGCAGAAATCAAAGTCGATGGTTTTAGCACGACACACATTAGTCAAAATTTACACACCTCACAACCCAATCTTCGCGCTGGGAAATCGACACAACAGAGAGAAAGTTGACTAGCGAAATGACAGAAGACACAAAAACGTATTTTTTTTCTTTTTACTTCTGATGGCTATTAGAGCTTTATTTCTAGTTTGACAAGCTGTCAGGCTAAATTCAGACCACACTTATTCTATTACTTTTCTGAAGATGAAGAAAATCACATATATATTACAACTGCATAAAAGAAATAGCACACAATAATCTTTCATTGTGTGAACCAATGAACCCTAAAAAACTGCTTAATATATTCTCACCTTAGTTCTTGTTTATCTTATGTCCATGAGAGGTAATATCACATAAGCTATGTTTGTATGTGTAGGTACTGGACCAATGTTGGTGCTGGCTTCTTCTCCACCCATAGATCTGCTGGCGCTTGAGCGCAAAGCAGTCTATGAATTAGTTAAGGGACCGCACCATAGGAAACTGACGCTGTCAAAGTGGCAGGATCGCTGGAACTCGGCATCTAAAGGACGCTGGACGAACAGGCTTGTCAGCCAACTCGAGCCTTGGTACTCGAGGAAGCATGGCTGCCTGAACTACCGGCTCACGCAGATGCTGAGTGGACACGGTTGTTTCGGTTTTTTCCTACACCGTATAGGAAAAGAAGCAACTGCAGCATGCTGGCACTGCGACTCAGAAAATGATGACGCGGAGCACACGCTACTGTCGTGTCCTGCCTGGGCGGACCACAGGGGGTCATTAATGGCAACCATTGTGGTCGATCGCCTAGACCTGGACATGGTAGTACCGTCAATGCTCCAATCAGAAGAGAACTGGCGGGCCTGGGATACCTTTGCCTCTCGCGTGATCGGAGAGAAGGAGGATGCCGAGCGCGTAAGGCGAAGGATGAACACGACCCGCCAAAATGTAGTCTCTGTTGATAGTTGTGTTAATGTAGATAGTAGTCTTAACACAATGTAGATAGTGTAGATTTGCCAATTGACGCAACTGATATGTGAAGACATGCTGTGCATGTAAAGACACACCACACCCCGATGTCATGCTTGACGGCAGTTCCAGGGTGTGGCAAGATGCAGAGGGGGGTTTTTAGTGAGTAAAAATCTCACATATCCTGCCGGCGGAAACAATGGCAGGAATCTTTTGAAGATTTTCCCCTCTCAATGAAAAAAAAAAAAAAAGGTACTGGACCAATGTGTCTTATGAAACTGTAAATTGATTTTTAAAATATCTAAAACAACTCTCACATTATCGTGTCTTGCGTTTTCTTTTTAGTTCAGATTAAGATTGTGATTCGTATGTCAATTTCATTGAAAAGTCATCTATAAATCAAATGTTAGATAAGCCAAACAAGCACTTCGGGGACGTTATACCAACCTATTAGTCAAAAGCATTAGGATTTTTCAATTGTTAATATTCCATTGAAAAATATATTTTTTGAAATTGCATAAAATTTTCCTTAACTGTGTGAAACAACTAACCATAAAAAGAACTGTTCGGTATAAGAACAGATATCCTGAACGAACGTCGTTCGTATGTTGAGGTATTTTGGAGATGTAGCTATAGAAGGCAACATAGGAATGGGAGAATTCGTTTTTTGGCAAGAATCTCAAGTGTCCTGTAGCCGGCATGTTGTTCTACTCTCTATTGGGTGCCGTATACACTGTCTTTATACGGTTCTATGTTAGAACTACACAGTGACAAAACGACACATGACAGGACAACACATGACGTTTCGCGGGCCTAATGGAGTGGAACAGACTACCACCTAATGTGAGGAAGGAAGAAACTTTTTACAAAAAATCTTATCCTAGATTTGAAAGGGCCCTTGAGGCGTGACACACACAAAAACGGCGCTCTTTTATTATGTGTACCTTATAAAGAAATTATCCTTGTATATATATATAACATCACAATGACAGTACAACACAAGACAGAACATTATAATGACAGTACATCACATGACAAAACATCACTATGACATAAAAATAGAAGAAAGTCGTTCTGTCACGTGATATTTTTTTCATGTGCCGTTGGTATGTAACGTTTATGATGTTTTGTCTTATGTTGTTTTTTTATAATGACATTTTTTCTGTGTTGTTTTTTATTGTTATGTTTTATCATGTGATTATTATCATTGTGATCTTCGATCATGTGTCGTTATGTCATGTGTCGTTTTGTCATGTATCGTTCTGTCATGTGTTGGTATGTCATGAGTCGTTTTGTCACTGTGTCGTTATGTCATGTGGTGTTCTTTCACTGTTTCGTTCTGTCTTGTGTCGTCTATCATGTGTCGTTCTCTCATGTGTCGTTCTATCATGTGTCGTTTTGTCACTATGTAGTTCTGTCATGTGTCGTTTTGTCTCTGTGCCGTTCTGTACCCTGTCACTCTTTATATAGCCACCTTCCCGCCCCCCCTACCTGAGTGATTTTTAATGCCTGCGTAGAAAATTCAACTCTTCACTACCATAATAAAACATGCCGAAAAACCAGTCAAATATTCTATGCAAATATTAAAATGAGTTGATTGAAATTATATTATTTTGATACCTAAAACGTTCCCTCAGTTCTTTTTTGGCTTATCTACAATTTGATTCATAGTTGACCTTTCAAATCATCTTTAGAACCACATTCTACACAATCTGAGCTAAGAAAAAAACATAAGCCACGATAGTGTGAGAGTTGTTTTAAATATTTTTAAAATCAATTTTCAGTTATCATAAGACACATTGGTCCAGTACACATGCAAACATTTCTCATGGAAAATTACATCGGATCGACATATTATGTAAGACAAACAAGCACTAAGGAGACATAAAGGTAACACTGAATATGTGACATATTAAGCTAAGATGGGTTTCTCTGAAATATGCACATTTTTCCTATTTTCCTAATCCTTTAGTTTAGAAGTTTTTCATGAGCACTTCCTTATGGTGTTAGTTTACTTACTATGAAAAGTCACACTCAATAAAAAAAATTACCCACAATCTTACAAATAAGTGAATCAGCACTGATCCAGTTTAACCTTTAAGGTGTCGATTTGCCTTGCCCTTGAGGTGTGACACACACAATGACAGCCCTCTTTTAAAAGTTAATTAATTTCTGCAGCTTTCGATTTACAAAAAAAACCATTAAACATGTATAGACTATTTTCTATATAAATCTAAGTTGCAAAGGTATGTATCATTTGAGATTCATATTAAATGCATTCCCACAAGCAGACACGCATAATTTCGCGCTCACACATGCCGCATGTGGACCTACAATGTAAAAACCCAATCTCAAATGAACATAAGCCCTGCGACTCTTGCCGACCTTCCCTGAAACAGGAGTGACATTGGCAATTCTATGTTTGCATCATTTACAATTCACAAGTTTCCTACAAGTTATTTTTAGTCAGTAAGTAAAGCAAACTCCTTGCTAGTTAATTAAGCAATTAATCAACTATGCCTTATGTCTGCTTGTAGTTTATTTCATATGTGGGACGTTACAAATGCACTCGATGTCTTACAAGATCCCACTAGCTAATACAGAAATGGATGGTGGTTGGATGGTGGTTGCCAGGAAACTGTACAGCCGGCGTCCACAGCCCGAGTCAGCTGGGCTACTGCACTGATGGAGGGCAGCAGTATCCATCACAACTGGAAGTAAGCGGAGGCAATGGATGCCAGAACGGTTACTTCACAGACTATTCCAGGCGCAGCTGCAACAGCCTCAACGACTGGAATACTGCGGTGCAGAAGGCAACGGGAAACCACTGCACTAATTTCCCAAGAAAACCCAAAATGACAGCAAACCAATCAATAGGAAGGCCGTCGAGCGATCCGGCTGACACCCGGCGCCTCTGGGGGTCCGGGCCCCGAGGTGGGAAATCGGTGACCGGGCACATCGGTGTGACGCACCAGGCACCATGTGGGAAATGTGCGACTGGTGAGGCAAATTCCTTTCCAAGAATGTCCGTGCGTGACAAACACAAAATTGGCACCTGGAATGTCCGAGGACTACGCCTGCCAGGAAAGACAGATATTCTTGAGAATGAGATGGCCAACCACAGTTTAAACATACTCGGAGTCTCAGAAACACACTGGACAGAAAATGGACACTTCACAACAGCCAATGGCAATACCATCTACTTCTCAGGCAATGCAGGTGCAACATTTAGCGGGGTAGCAGTTATTTTAACAGCTCAGTTAAATAAGTCTGTCATTGGATACAACCCCATTAATGACAGAATGATCCACATCAAACTGAACACCCAACCTTGCAAATTTAATATTATACAAGTATATGCACCAACTGCCGATGCCCCAGATGAAACCATTGATGATTTTTATACCACTCTCAAGCAAACACTTGCTCAAATACCAAACAAAGAAATAACGCTGGTTATCGGAGATCTCAATGCAAAAGTTGGATCTAACAGTTACCTTGAGGACACAGTCGGCCATTACGGTGTTGGCATACAAAATGACAGAGGTGAACGACTGATCCAATTCGCCATAGAGGAAAAAATGACAATCATGAATACCTGGTTTAAACAGCACATCAGACGCCTGTACACATGGATATCACCAGGTGATAGATGTCGCAACCAAATTGACTATATCATGATAAAAAAACCGCTGGAGATCTTCAATAAGCAGTGTTAAAACGTATCCTGGTGCTGACTGCGGCTCTGATCATAATTTGTTAATTGCACAGATAAGAGTCAAATTTAAAATCATCAAAAGGAATGTGTTTAAAACTTTAAAGCTTAATGAGCAAGAAATAAAATGCTTTGGAGTGGATATTAGGAATCAAGATGCTGATTTCCAAATAAACTCTCTCAATAATGTTGACCAGTGCTGGAACAGCTTCAAAGACAAAATTGTCCAAACTGCCAAGAAACATCATAAACCCAGAAATGAAAAGAGGAAGTCTTGGATATCGGAACCCACATGGGACATGATATCAAAGCGGAAAGCTATGAGAATAACAGGGAACTCATCCGCAGAAACAAAACAGGAATACTCTAGACTTAATAAAGAGGTACAAAAACTTTGCAGACGGGACAAAAATAGACAAATCTCTAATATCTGTGCTGAGATAGAAGCAAAAACAAATAGTGTCACAACAAAGGATCTCTTTCAAAAGGTCAAACTCTTAACCCACGATTTCAAACCTCAAACATGGGCAATAGAGGACCACAATGGAAGCACTTTGACGGACATTGATAGCGTCTTAGAGAGATGGCGAGATTACTGTTCTGAGCTATATACCGACCCCTCAATAGCTGCAAGTCCTACTTTTGATGGTCAAACCATGGAACCCGATATTCTGGAAGAAGAGGTTCGAGATGCACTGAAAATACTAAAATGCAACAAATCCCCCGGCAATGACTACTTACAAGCCGAACTTTTAAAAGAACTAGGGGATAAGGGCATAAAAACAATTTTAGATCTCTGCAACCTTGTATGGAAAACGGGAATATGGCCTCAAGAATGGACAGAGTCTGTATTTATTCCTCTTCACAAAAAAGGATCATCCAAAAAATGTGCAAATTACAGAACGATAGCACTTATCTCTCACACCAGCAAGATATTGTTATATGTGCTAAAGGCGCGTTTGCACAGCTATATTGGATGGCAAATTCCTAAGGAACAGGCTGGTTTTGTGAAAGGAAGAGGTACAAGAGAACAGATTCTCAACATCCGTCAGATTATTGAAAAGAGCAGAGAGTTCCTGACGCCAGTTGTTTTATGTTTTATTGATTACAAGAAGGCTTTTGATTGCGTGAAGTGGGAATATTTGTGGAAAGTTCTCAAGGAAATGGGGGTTCCATCCCATTTGATAAAACTCATCCACGGACTTTACACTCCTAGTAAGGCAATCATAAGGATTAATGGCATGAACACAACAAGTTTTCCCACAGAAAAAGGTGTAAGACAGGGATGCATCCTCTCCCCTGACCTGTTTAATATCTATGGGGAATACATAATGCGCAGGGCTCTGTACCAATGGGATGGTGGAGTGTCTATTGGTGGCGTAAAGCTGTCCAATTTAAGATATGCGGATGACACAACACTTTTGGCCAAAAACCCGAGAGAGATGGCAGATCTCCTTAAACGAGTAGAGACCGAGAGCAAGGCACTGGGACTCGAGATCAACCAGAGTAAAACCAAGATCATGATCATAGATCGATCAAAAAAGTTTGGTGATCTGGGAAACTCATTTCAAGGTTTGGAGATCATAAACGAGTTGCAGTTCCTTGGATCTCAAATTAGTAACGAAGGATCTTGCGAAGGAGAAATTAGACGCCGTATCGCCATTGCCAAAAGTGCCATGTCTAAGCTGGACAAAATATGGAAAGACCGGGGTGTGAGTAACAGCACCAAGATTAAGCTTGTCAGGAGTCTGGTCCACTCTATTTTTCTCTATGCTGCTGAAACATGGACCATAAAAGCAGCAGAAAGAAGAAAAATTGACGCTTTTGAAATGTGGTGCTGGAGGCGCATGCTTCGAATCCCATGGACGGCTAGACGCACCAATGAGTCCATTCGTCGGGAGCTGCGTTTGGATGGCTTGACTCTGGCCAACATGTGTACACGCCGTATTCTTCAGTTCTTCGGACACGTTGTCCGTGGCAATGAGGATAGCCTGGAACGACTGGTTGTGATCGGTAACTTGGAGGGGAAGAGAGGAAGAGGTAGATCCCCCACACGATGGACCGATCAAGTGAAGACAGCAGCAGGCACCTCGGTAGTTGGAGCGTTGCGGGCAGCGCAGTCGAGGGAGAGCTGGAGAAGATTGGTTGCTTCCACAAGGGTCACAACCCTCAGTAATGAGGAATAGGATTAAGAAGAAGAATACAGAAATAAGCTTATAATGAAACCGAACGGCGAAATATGTTGAAAGTGTTTCTTTTCTTTCAAAATCGTTTTCTTATAATGTGAAACAACGCAAATAAACTATCCAAATAGTGTTACTTCTTGCCTGCGTTATGCCCGAAGGTGTCGTATGTGGCGATTCGGGACCTATTTAATTTTACACGGGCAAGGGGGCCGCGGCCTCACGTCAACCACTTCAGTTGAAGTGAAGGTTTCCCAGCTCCCGGGGGGCTGGTTCTCATTACTTGTGAAGGCTGAGTAAACCTTGCCGGTATTTCTTTTGGGTTTGAAATAAACAACGAAACGGGAAATAATTTTTCACACTCTCGGTGGGCATCGAAGCCTTGCTCTCGGCATGGAATGCATGCATTCTACCAACTGGGCCATCGACTGGACTTCTTGCGAGTTTGGTTGTCGCTTCAAAGCGTCAATTCTCAAGCAAGACCCACGGGCTGTAAGGCTGGATGGACCTTTGTTTACAATAATTACAAATCATTTTAATATTTGTCAGTTCGATCAAACAAAAGAACTACTGAAAAACGTGCTATCTGTTGAACATTACCATCAAACCTATCATCACTGGCAGGATCAACGATGAAACCATGTTGAAAGCACCGGTTCTCATCAGATCACCGAAGTTAAGCAACATTGGGCGCGGATGCTACTTGGATGGGTGATCGCTCAGGTACACCGCGTGCCGTTGGCATTTCTTCGTCCGTAATCCAGTGGAACGCTTCGGCCTCGTAAATGGAAGGTTGTGGATTCAGATCCCGGCGGAGCACAAAAAATATACAATTTGTGTTCACAAATATGCTCTTCGCTGGGTTGAAAAATCATAAAAACCTTTACCAAAGACTGGTCACTATAAGGTCCATCCAGCCTTACAGCAACTGGAACTTGCTTGAGTATTGGCGCTTTGTAGCGACGACCAAGCTTATACACCTCTGCGGCACTACAACAAGTGTCATAGACCCCTAGGGTCTGTAGAATCTAGGGAGTCTCCCGCACAGGAATTCTTAAAAAAAAGGGGGATATGAAATATCGAGGCTAGCGGTCTTCCAACGACACGTATTAATTGCTGCATATATCTGGTTTTATATTCCCTAGGAATGTTCACCTGTGTGTCCAGTCCACACTAAATGATCTCCATGCACTTCTGCGCTAGTTTTGACTATCACTTCCTGATCTCTGCACATTTCCTCGCGAGTGTTTATTACACCTAAGGATGTGTGGTGTCAGAATAATCAAAACCAGTATTTGTGTTTTTTTAAAAATATATTTGTGAAGAGGAATACAATTCACCTATGTGCCTACCTATTTTGCCTGGTCAAAACCAGGTATGTTAATCATCAATTGATAATTCTTTATTTTGTAAACGCAACTTGGCACTAAACTGCACATATAGTGTAACTTCTTGCTGCGTTTTCCATGAGAGTATCGCATGTGGTGAGTGTACAGGGGCCTTATGCCAAAAACTTCAGTTTAATGGGGTTTCCTAGGTCCCAAGGCGGCTGGTACCCATTTTTTATGAAAACTGAGTAAAACTAACCGGTAATTTTATTTTGCGTTTGAAATAAGCACCAAAACGGGAAATCATTTCTGACACTCTCTGTAGCATAAATCCGGGCTCTCGCCATGGAATGCAAGCACTCTACAGACTGAGCTATCGACCGGACATACTCGTATATAAACATTTAATAAGACACGTGTAATGTTGCGCTTACACTTGCCGCATGTGTGTATACACTCGTACTAAATCTAAATCTAAATCTAAGCTGCAAAGATATGTATCATTTGAGATTCATATTAAATTCATTCCCGCAAGCAAACACGCATAATTTCGCGCTAACACATGCATGTGGACCTACAATATAAAAAACCCAATCTCAAATGAACATAAGCCCTGCAACTCTTGCCGACCTTCCCTGAAACAGGGGTGACATTGGCAAAGTGAACCATTTTTTACAGTATGGGTGGTCAGCCTCATACCAACCTACAATTGAAAAACAAAAAAAGTAAATAATATACACCCTGCAACTCTTTCCAACTTTCTTTGAAACAAGGGTGACATTGACAAGGTGATCATTTTTTTCTTTACACCAACTTTGCATGATTGAAAAGTTGCCGTTGTTAACAGCCGATTTGAAAGTATGTTTAAATCCTTTACGAGTGTATGAGAGACATATTTTAATAGTGGGGAATGATTCCGTTAATCCGGTATTCGATTACTAATCCCAGCGTTTCCCAGCACTCACCACTTAAGACACGTTTGTCAGACAGGGCTACCTTCACGATAAAACATTACTCCACAGTACCCAAAGTACAAAGCAATGCGGAAACTCCCCACAATTGCGTAAATCTAATAATGCATTAAATATACGACAGAGCTCCTAGAGAGTGATAGAGCTTTTATAGATTCTTCGATTTACGCAATTGACGTGAGTTTCACGCAATCTTTTGTACTCGGGGTACTGCAAATAATCTATAACACCCACACACATATCGTCCCCTCAGTGCTTGTTTGGCTCATCTACCATTTGATTCAAATATGACCTTTTAATGGCGTTGTCTTAACTTCTTAAGAATCACATTCTACACAATCTGAGCTAAAAAAAAAATATTATAAAACGCGATAAGGTAAGAGTTGTTTTAAATATTCTTAAAATAAATTTCCAGTTTTCATTAGACACATTGAACGGTCCGTATTCCAGTGGTTATCACATCTGACTCGTAAATGGAAGGTTGGGAGTTCGAATCCCGGCGGAGCACAAAAAAAATACCATTTATATTTTCAAATATGCTTTTCTCTTAGTGAAAAATTCATATACCTTTACCAAAGTCCGGTCATGGTACATCCAGCCTTACAGCAACTGGGTCTTGCTTGAGAATCGGTGCTTTCTACAGCGACGACCAAGCACGCAGAGGGCTTTTGAGGTGTGATATACACAGAAAAATAGCGCTCATCAAATGAGTCGTATAAATGCAAACGCCGTCAACTCCTTACGCGATGATTTTGAGAAAAATAAACTTGTAAAACGACAACACCAGTTGGAGATGACGGCGTTTGCACGAAATCATACTTTTCAATTACAATTACGAAGGATTAAGTGAGGCTTACATTATATCGCACACAGCAAATGATTTGTTACACTGCGCAGAATCAAATTCAATCATTATCTCAAAAATCATAAATTTTAGAGATGACGGCATTTGCAGTTATACGACTCAAATATGTCATCTTAATATTATTTTTAGTATTATTGGTCCAGTACACACACACACATTGCTCATGTGAAACTACCTCTGATGGACATAAGTCAAACAAGCATTAAGAGGACGAGATATCACATTATATGGTGGAGAACTAAAACAGTAAATAAATGTTACTGCCTTCAAACAAATAAAATGTTTATCGCATGTGGAAATGTAACGGAACATGAGAATGAATTGGTATCAGAGAAATGAAAGCTGAGAGAGGGTGTGAAAGTGAAGGTGCAAAATAATGTGATGAGATGGTTTGAATGTGTGTAGAAAAAATGGATAATGAAAGACTTAATGGTGATGTCTGTACTGAACATACATAGCTATACCAGAACCTCTAAGAGGGGATGATGTATTGTACATAGATACTGTAACTTTAACTCTGTTGCCATTCCGCTAGGGGTGGCCAGAGCCTCTGCAGAGCTGCCTCCATTTTTTCGTATCCTTACATACCTCTTTCAATTCATTCATATCCATCACCTTTTTCATGAATTTTCTTCTTTTACGCTCACTTTGTATATCCCATTCTTTCACAATCTCCTCAATCTGATCACTCCATACTTTTCTCGGTCGTCACTTCCCTCTTTTTAATAAAATTGTATATATAAAATAACATGGACATGTATTATATGTTTTATTTATTTATTTAGTGTGATTAATACACAGTTTTAATAATTAGATATTTTATTCAATAGTCTGCTTTACTCCGTGTCTCCCGCACAAGTGCTACTTATAATAATAAGGTATCTAATCTAATCTAATCTAAGCTGCAAAGATATATATCATTTAAGATTTATATTAAATGCATTCCCACAAGCAGATATGTATAATTTCGCGCTAACACATGCCGCATGTGGACCTACAATATAAAAACCCAATCTCAAATGAACATAAGCCTTGCAACTCTTGCCGTCCTTCCCTGAAACAGGGGTGACATTGGCAAAGTGAACCATTTTTTACAGTATGGGTGGTCAGCCGCATAACAACCTATAAGTCAAGGAACCGCATAACAACTGCTAAGGTATCTTATGTTTAACGGGTATGTCACTTACTTACAGGTATAATAATAGTTATTTTTTTATTTATAATATTATCTATGTACAATACATGACGTAATGGTGACAGAGTTACAGTTACAGTTACAGAAACACCAAAAATATCTTAGAAAATCGTGCGTTTGGTAGCTTGTGTGAACTCTCTAACTATTCCCTAATGTCTCCTACGCGCCGACATGTGAAGAAAATTAATGACTACGTTTTGTTATCTTGCCTTGAGATACTGTAGTAAAAGAAATGCCGCTCATGCCATTGTTATACCTGTCGTATCAAGCCTCCGAGTATAAGACACAGCGTAGATTTCCCTCGATCGCGTAAATAGAAAATTGTACTGTGATGTAATAGCACGCCTAGTGAGAGTTTTAGTTTTTATATATTTTTAGTATTTATGCGACCGAGTGAACTTAATAAAGTGAACATTTTAAAATTGCGTTTACTAGAAAATGTATGGAGACTCAAACGCTCACGAAGAGGCGGTGTCATAGTTTCAATAAACATTTGAGAATTTTAGAGAAGAGGTATGTGTATTGTTTGTCAAACATGGCGGCAGGATATAACAGCACAGTGACAAAACGTCACATGACTTAACATCACATGACAAAACATATTTTTAGTTACAAAGTTAGAGTAGTTACAACCATCCAAATACTTACGTCTATCCATGATGATGAGTTGGTGATTTCTTTGCAGCGCCGTTTCGTGATGTAGTCGCTCCAAGGGCGCTTGACGCACACGTTTATACAAGTAAGTAAAACACACACAGACACACTATGCTAAGTAATCATACACAGACATAAAATCATCCATTCGTAACATTATTATTCCTTGGACTTCCTTTAAGCTCAAAGGTACATGATTTTTTCAACCAAGCGAAAAATATATTTGAAAATTTAAATGGTATATATTTGTGCTCCGCCGGGATTCGAGCCCACAACCTTTCAGTTACGAGTCCGAAGCGTTACCACTAGACTTAGAACCGGTCGCAGAGATTTTTATAATAACGGCTTTTAATATAAGTATACAACTAACAATGTATGACATTTGAGATCAAGGAAGCGCTCCATACAGGAAAAAATGTTTCTATACCTTGAGGACAACGGCAGATTTTGCTCTGGTTGGAATCGTGCAACACGAATGTGCGAAGACTTCTCCAGTTTGCCTAAGGTAACAGCATGTCTATGCGGCCTTAGCACTGCACATACATATGACGGGGAATATCAAAACAGTAAAATAAACCCATTGTTTCATTCACCTTATATTTGTACGTTATTTTCTTGCTTTAAACATGCTACACAAGTAAAAAGATAAGAATGCATATTATTCTTAACATTTAAAATGAATGTTAGCAAGCTGACTCGTATAATATTTCGTATACACATGCTGCATGTAAACCTACGCAATTAAAACCCAAATCATTAGTCCTGCAACTCTTGTCAATCTTCCTTGAAACGTGGGGTACGTTGGATAAGTTAACCAATTTTAATAGTATGGGTGTTTAGCTTCATACCAACCTACAAGCCCTTCCTTTCTTCCTCAACCTTTCTCAGTCTGTAGGCCTCCTCGAATCTTCGCCATGTTTGTCTATCGGCTGCTGTGTTCAGCCATCTTCTGCCTGCAGTTCTCTTGATGTCGTCCATCCACCTCATTTCGAGTCTTTCCATTCCCCGCTTGGACATCCTGGGCCTTTCAACACGTGAAGAAAAGTTTTGTTTTTGAATGAAAGAAGTATGCAAGGATAGAAAGAAATGGCGGTTGATCTGTGATGTTGGCGGCTAGGGTTTGTTAAAGTGAAATTGGTTTTATGATTTTGTTTTTTATGTCCATGTATATATTGTTATTTTTATTCTTTGATTGAAAAAAATGTAATTTGTCATGTATGTTCCTTGACTTATAGGTTGTTATGCGGCTGACCACCCATAATATAAAAATTGGTTCACTTTGCCAATGTCACCCCTGTTTCAGGGAAGGACGGCAAGAGTTGCAAGGCTTATGTTCATTTGAGATTGGGTTTTTATATTGTAGGTCCACATGCGGCATGTGTTAGCGCGAAATTATACATATCTGCTTGTGGGAATGCATTTAGTATAAATCTTGAATGATATATATCTTTGCAGCTTAGATTAGATTAGAAATAACGACTTATAAGTTGGTGATGCTTATACCTGCTTCTAGCCAGGCAAAATAGGTTGTATATTGCATTCCTGTTCATAAATCTATAAAAAAGACACAATAAGGAATAGGAGGCAAAGAAGATGAAGAAGTAAGAATGTTGCGCTGTATAGCAAGTAGGTGAGTAAAGGAGTGAGTGGGGCGGGGTGCGCACTTCCCATATTATTGTGTAGCGAGATTAATATTTCATTCAATTCCATACAAGCCAGAGTGATAATGGATTATAAATTATCTCTCGCGAGCGCTTACTGGGACGGGCGCCCATATATGCGAACGTGTGGCTGCTCCTTGATGACGCACACGTTCATTTTGCGTGCCATTTCTGAGTGTATACCCATTCTAGTGAGCGTGTCTTTAAAAACGATTAAACAAAGATGTTGTAGGTCTAAAGAATTAAATCTGTGATCGTTTTTTGATAGGATCAGACTTGTACAAAATAAATTGGAAACAAACCCAGCTTGTGTTCTGTGGCCTCAGTGATTTAAAAAAATCGAAAATATGATTCAAAGACGACCTTTCCAAAAATTGTTCTAAAATCACATTTTAAACAATCTGAGCTAAGAAAAAAAATGTAAAACACGATAATGTGAGGGATGTTTTAAATATATTAATTATAAATTTCCAGTTTGCATTAGACACATTTGTCCAGTACACATGCAAACATTGCTCATGTGAAATTACCTCTGATGGACAAAAGCCAAAAAAACGCTGAGAAGACAATACGTATAAGGCCTATAAGATTGGAAAACAGTTGGTTGTTGACATCACAGGGTAGATATGAACTAACAAATCTGTCAGTCTTCTTAGATTGCCTACAGCAGTACACGTCTCTCATATGGTGAAATCAAACAATTTTGTTTAAATGATATCGCTGTAATCATTTTCAAGATCATTTTTTTCTCAGACACTTTTCGACTTACGGCAACTTAGATTTTAGGATACAGCATGTTCATGTAAAAATGCCACGCATGAGGCACCGTTTAAACAGGCAATAAGTGTTGCTAGTACGGGAGATGTACCTTAAAATTAAAACAATGCTATCAAACATGATGAATCTTCATTTAAAGGTAATCATGCAGGTGCTAGCAGAGTAACCTCATGGATGAAAACAATCATTTCATCAATAATTTGTTGCAAAAATTGTTTTTTTTACCCTATTTTCATTGACCGGATTACGAACAACAACAATCCACCTAATTTTAGGTTGAATTATTCGGTAAGTACTGTTTTTTTTTGTGAATCACAGTCCGGTCGATATCTCAGTGGTAGAGTGGTTGCATTCCTCGCCGTGAGCTTGGGTTCGAATCCCACCGAGGGCGACAGAAATTATTTCCCGTTTCGGTGTAAATTTCAAACTCAAAATAAAATACCGGCAAGGATTACTCAGCCTTTACAAAAAAAATGTACCAGACCCCTCGGGAGCTGGGAAGTCTCCACCTCAACTGAAGCGGTTGGCGCCCCCCTTACTTGTAAAAATAAATAGGTTCCTCTCGCTAAGCACGACCTCTTCGGGAATAACGCGGCAAAAGGTTACACTAAATGTGTAGCTAAGTAGTAATCAGAGTTGATTTTGGAATCAAAATCCAATCGCTGAAAGGCTGGATGAAACTTTGGCCACCGTGTTTTTGGTAAATGTAAATGCATTTTTTACGCTCTTCTGAAAAATTGAACTCATAACCTACCGATTACGAGCTCGTAGCGTCAAAAACTGTACACTGGACTATGAACCGGTCCTAAAAGAATGCAAATAAGTCATCTCGTGCATTTCTCATTCGACGTACGTATGAGTGGAGTGGACATTTCATTAACTGTCAGATGGCGATTATCGCGAGGAAGAGAGATGGACCCATTGAAAGAACAGCATGTGCGAGAGATGAAATTTTATGAATAGTTTATTCATTGCGTGTACACGAGCTTTGGAGATAACGAGAATAAGAAGGACAGATTGCATCGACAGTGAGGGCTGAGGGCAGTGCTATTGAAAAAAAGTGTGCGTAAGATGTATTTGTGTTGGTAAAAATTCTATCTTATTCTTTTTGTGTTACTTCTATAGAAGATCGGCGATCATCATCGCAATTTTGACTTTGGATGCCGCGGCTGGAAACAAGGACTTGTGCTTCTGCCGAACCATTGTCGCAGATTTTTCCCCCACGTTGTCCTTCGGCGTCCCTGAGATCTTCTCCCTCAATGTTTCCCTGTATTATAAAATGCAGGAGACGGTATTTCTTATTTCTCAAAATGCGATCGAAGAATTCTACGTAGACAACTTAAATTCTGGCACTAGATTTGCTAGTAAAATTGCACTCCTGTACCTATTACCTTTCGAGCTCGCGCACCGTGTATTAGCTGCTACTTTATAGCAGCTACATCTTACATCTTACATGTCCGCAGATATTCGCAGGCCGTACATCATCGGCCGCTAGACTGCTTCCTGCATCTCCTGCCTCCCTGATACATTACAAGCCACTAGCTTATAATGTACGGCATACATCGCACCATTGTACAACATGCTCGGTATGTGGATCGACCTCCTATGGCATTCTGTACTCCTTGTTCTCCGAGTGCATTTGCAGTAAAGATTGGTGATCGTCATGGTAATTTAGACCTCTGAAATAGTAGTCTTGTGTATTTGCCAAATCACTGTGTCAGATTCTTCAGCTTCCTGCATCTCCTGCCTTCCTGATACATAACAAGCCAATAGCTTATAATGTACGGCGTACATTGCACCATTATAGAACTAGCACGGTATGTGGATCGACCTCCTATAGTATTCTGCACTCCTTGTTCTCCGAGTGCATTTGCAGTAAAGATTAGTGATCGTCATAGCAATTTAGACCTCTGAAAGAGGAATATTGTGTAATTGCCAAATCACTGTCACAGATTCTTCAACAAAGCTTCTTGCATCTCCTGCCTTCCTGATACATTAAAAGCCACTAGCTTATAATGTACGGCATACGCATCACTATTTTAAAACGAGCTCAGTATGTGGATCGACTTTCTATCGCATTCTGTACTCCTTGTTCTTCGTATGCATATCCGGTAAAAATTGGCGATCATCATAGCAACTTGGATCACTAAATGAGGAATCTTGTGTATTTGTCAAATCATTGGCTCAGATTCTTCAGCTTCCTGTATCTCCTGCCTCTCTGATACATTACAAGCCGCCAGCTTATAATGCACGGCATACATCGCACCATTGAACAACATGCTCGGTATGTGGATCGACCTCCTTTAGCATTCTGTACTCCTTATTCTCCGTGTGCAGATTCGGTAAATAATCATGATAAAAAATGGGACGTGACTAAGCAACACACATAATGTAACTTCTCACCACGCTATCTCCGAAGGGTTTCACAAGAGCTGGAAAACCCCCACTTCTCACTGTACACAGAGCCCTGAACGGCATGACACCCCCATGTCTCGCTAAGCTATGTTCTGTCGATAAGCCTTCAAAACGACCACTACGCTCTGCCCTCACTGCTGTCAACAAGGTCATAGTGCCCAAAAGAGCAAACACATCAAATTTTGCAGACTGGAACTTTGCGGTGGCTGGGCCGGTTGCCTGGAACAATTTGCCCGTCGGTGTTCGCGCGAACCAGCCTACCACCACCTCCAGAAAGGGACTGAAGACACTGCTTTTCTCCAGAAGCCATGGCGCCCATGAGATGGTCCTGGACCAGTAAATGACGCCACAGGAAAGAAATCATCCATCATCATCATCATCTTCAACTGAAGCGGTTGGCGTAAGGCCAGCCTCCTTAACTGTAACAAATAAATAGGTTCCACTCGCCACATGCGACCCCTTCAGGGATAATACGGCAAGAAATAACACTATATGTGTAATTGTGTACTGTGTAGCTTAGTTGCGTTGCGCACCGCCATTGTCAAATCCATAGATGATGTCGATCATTTTCAATAGTTGCGGCTCCAAGCGCAGAATTAATACTACCGCTCTCATGGTACGAGCAACAAGTTGTTTGTACCACATTCATCTCAGGGGAGTTGTAACATACGCCTGGTATGCGGCTGGGTGCTGGCGAGACCTCCTTTACCCCCATGCGCTCCTATTTACTTTGTAACTTGCGGACTCTGTACTTACACCAACTAAACTAAGGAATCTAACCTAAATATGTGAAAGGTAAGACTGAATAGTGACGTATTAAGCTAAAATGGGTTTCTCAAATAATTGCATATCTATTTTCTACGAGAGAAAATACAACAAAGCTCTTCCTTATTATAAGTTCACTTACTGTGAGAAGTTATACACAAAAAAATGTTTTACTGATGATTTCCTAATTTTCAACCCCAAACATTTCAGCTGAAGAGGAGTTTCCCCAACTCCCGAGGAAGATGGTTCTCATTTTTTGTGAGGTCTAATAAAACCTTGCTGGTATTTATTTTAGTTTTGAAATAAGATATAAGGTGGGGATCGAACCCTTGCTGTCAGCATGAAATGCAAACATTTTAACAACTGAGCTTTCGACCGGACTTCTTACGTGCTTGGCTGTCGCTTCAAAGAGCCAATTTGCAAGCAAGACCCAGTTGCTGTAATATTGAATGGACTTTTGGTGATCGGTCTTTCGTAAAGGTAGATGAAGTTTTCAACACAGCGAAGAGCATATTTTAAAATATAAATGGTTCAGTTGTTGTGCTCCGTCGGGATTCAAACCTACGACCCTCCATTTACGAGTCCAAAAGCATTACCAATGGACTGCGGACTGGTCTTCTTACTTCAGCACTTCCTTATAATTAGTTAGTCAGTTAATCAGTGAATATGTAGGTATTTCTTTAGTTTTACCTTTAAAGTGACGATATGAATTATATCGTATCTTCAGGCAATAATATTTTTAGTTTGGTACGGACTGGTCAAATGGAGACTAGAGGCTTTCGAGATGTGGTCATATAGAAGACTACAAGAAATTTCCTGGAAAGACCACACTACAAATGAGGAGGTTCTCCAAAGAATCGAAGGAGGAAGGCATCTGCTCAGGACCTTGTCCGAAAGGCGTGCAAGATGGATGGGCTATGTAAGACGACAAGAAGGTCTCTTGCATGCCATAATGGAGGGGATGACTGAGGGGACCAACTCTAGGGGACGCCCACGCAAAGAACACCTGGAGGACCTGTTGATAGACGTGCGCTGCTCCTCATATGTAGACCTTAAAAGAGTCGCACAAGACAGGGAAGAATGGAGGAGAAGAATAAAAGAAATTGCTGCAAGCCAATCCCAGGATTGAAACTAGGGAAGCCTTCTTCACCTCCAGGAACAGAATGACTATCAGGTAAGTCCCTGCAGTTACTTTTTAATTCTGTTGGCGCATCAGAAACCCGCCCCTTGGGGTAAAAAAGGAAAACTAGTGGTTGAACCACCCTATGGCTACAGGATCACCCCTAAAATACAGTCCACTGTCCCAAAACCCACCAAAGAAGGTCAAACTAAAAAAAATGACGACACACTTTTTTAAATACAATCTTCAACACATAAAATTGCCCTTGGAATGGTGAGTGTGCCACAAAACGGTACTTCATAAAATTCAATCAAAGGGAATGTTTGTATCCATACTATGCATGGAGACGAAATGGCTAATAGAAAGAAAAAGAGGTTTTTTAGTGGATTTTTAAGTGTGAACCAATATAATCTTGATTTCATTGTGTGAAGTAGGCTGTCTAGATTTTTATAATCGAATAAATCATTTCCACAATGGTGTACGACGATAAAACGATAAAAAATAGAATAGCAGAAACGCGTGGTTCACACAATAAATATTGTGTTTTGACAGTTTATATCAAAATACATGAATAAACATGTGGGTTTCTTAATTTCATTAAAAAATAAATATTAGACTACCTATGTAGTTCATCTCATTACCGTAAAAAGTACGAAATATGAATATTTTGCTAATTTAGATTAAATAAAATGTTAATTTTTGCCAAATTTATAGTATTTTTTTATTTTAATAAGTCTTCCTGAACGTTGTTACAACTATCTAATCTAAGTTGCAAAGATATGTTACATTGGAGATTCACGTTACATGCATTTTCACAACCAAACACGTACAAATTCGTGCTTGCACATGCCGCATGTGAACCTACAACATAAAAACCAAATCTCAAATGGACATACACCCTGCAACTCTTGCAGTCCTTCCCTGAGACAAGGGTGACATTGGCCAAGTGAAACATTTTTACATCATGGGTGGTCAGCCGCATACCAACCTATAAGTCAAGGAACTACATATAATAATCAATAATTCATATTAAACGCACTTGTAAGATCGCGCTTACAAATGCTACATGTATATTTACAAATAAAAATTAATACCTCAAATGAACATAAGCCCTGCAACTCTTGCCGATCTTTCCTGTAACACGGGTGACATTGGCAAAGTGAACCATTTTTTACAGTATGAGTGGTCAAGCTCATTCCAACCTAGAAGTAAAGGAATTTAATACTCTAATACTAGTAAAATTAATTTTATATCACACTTTAGCTTCCATATCTTAAAAGACATCGCAGATACTGGCGAAACGTCCGGAAGCTTCAGCTTCGATGAACAGATAACACATCCCAGAAAACAACCCTGAGGTTCTTCACAATATTTTTATTTTTATGCTATAGCCGAAGGCTATAAAGAAAGTTATGATTTGGTGTGAAAAAAAAATTTCGAGGTTTTCACGGAAATGAGTTGTCCTGGTGCAGGACATGCCAAAAAACACTATCTTTCAAAAACGTCCGTCTGCATGTATGTATGTGTGTGTGTCACTTTCCAAAGTATTAGACCTAGAGATACCAAATTTTGGCTTTATCAACTTTTTTGGACATGTATTAAGTATGAATAACATGGCATTACACCAACTTGAAAATTTAAGATGGCTGCCATACAAATAAACATAAAATTGCACTTTCTCAAAAACGGCTCCAAGAATTTTTCTTAAATTTTCAGAGTTGCCACTAATTAATTTTTAACTTAATAAATTAGTTATGACAACACTCTTACTAATCTGTGTCTATGGGCTGCGATATGAAAAAAACAAACGATTGTGATTTTCTCCAAAGTTAAGGGGTCAACAAAAATATAATGTTCTACAATATTATGGACAACATAAATTTGCACAAATTTACAAAAAATTTTTTTTGAAAAAAATAAATATAAAGCACCGTTTACACGACCTGAAATTTTAAATCGAAAATATTACAAAAACCTATTAAAATGCAAGATATTTAAATTTGTTTTAGATTTGATAGTAAGAACAAGCTTATCACTTTAATTCGTTGTCATTTTTTTTTTACTTTTTTGAAAATTCAAGATGAATTCCGAAGAGCTGAAAATTTAAAATGCGATTTTCTCAAAAACGGCTCCGACGATTTTTCTTAATTTTTTTGTGAATCCAGTTTTATAATAGTTCTATCTAATAATTATAATCATTTCTTCATCATAATCTCGGTTTAGGGAGTTGCCATATAAAAGAAAAAAATAATGGAAAAATTCTCGGCAGTTAGAGGGTTAATAACAAAATAATGTAATGCAAATGTACAACAATAATAATAACCTACATATTACCACCATTATTTTTTCCAAAAAGTGAATCAAAAGTATAGCCGTCATACAAAGTGAAAATTTTCCATACAAAATGTATTAGCAATTTTCTTGGTAGTCAAAGGGTTAAAAATAGATAAAAGGCTGCGATTCTTAAAATTTTATAAATACCAATAATAACCAGTCGTTACTTTTCCAAAATATAACTAAAAAGTGTACCCACCATACAAAGTCCTAGTTTGCATACAGAAGGGTTCAATGACCATCTATAATAATCTAGAATATAAGTTGCAATGAAATATAAACATTCAAAACTAATATGAAATGCATGCCCACAAACAGGTACGTGTAAGTTCACGCTTACGAATGCTGAATTTGTACTTCCAAATTCAAACCAAATCTCAAATGAACATAAAACCTGCAACTCTTGCCGACCTTCCTTGAAACAGGGGTGACATTGACAAAGTGAATTATTTTTTACACTTTGGGAGGACTGAGAAATGCGAGAAAATTGAGATAAGACTGAATGAAAAAAGAGTGGAGGTCGTGAAAGAATTTGATTATCTGGGAAGCAAGTTTGAGTCGAATGCGAAATTGACGAAATAATTGGAAAAGCGCGCTAGTAGAGGAAGAAGTGTAATGGAAACGATTGGAAGAATTGCAAAAAATAGGAAACTTACAAAGAATATGAGATCGGCGGTCCACAATGGCATATTGGTTGGTAGAAGTGAGGCTTAATAAATGTGAGCTGAGTAAAGTATGTAAGTACGGTTGAAATGGCTTACCTGAGAGCAATGGCTGGAAAGACACTGAGTGATAGAGTACGTAATGCTTGAGTGATGAACGAGTGTGGTATAAAAGAGAATATGAGAATGAAAGTAAAAAAAAGTACGATGAGATGGTTCAGACATCTTGAAAGAAAGGATGATGAACAACTAACGAAGAAAGTGTACAAAGGAAATGTCAGAGGAAAGCGCGGAAGGGGAAGGCTGAGGAAAGAATGGTTAGACCAAATAGGTGAGATTGCGAAAGAATGGATTCTGCAGAGTGAGAATAAGAGAAGAGTATCTATGAAAAAGGTGATGACAGGAAAAAGTGGAGGCGCATCTGCGGAGGTACCGGCCACCCCTAATGAAACGGTGGCAGGATACAGTACAGTACAGTACTGAGGTCAGCTTCATACCAACCTATGAGTCGAGGATCTTTCTTGTGTAATTGGTACTTTTTCAAATAAATCAACAAAATATTTATATTCATTTAAGTATTTATATGCCTATATCCATATTGTACGAGTATGCAGGTACACACCGCGGTGGAATAAAATTGATTTATTATTGATATATTATATTTTTATTGAAACGGCATAAGCTGGTAGATGATTCTAGCTTTACATACGTCATCAGTGGGTTAATTTTTGCAAGAAAGTCGAGTACAGATTCTGTGCAATGTATTTTGTTTTAAATTTTACTTTCTCAATTACGTAGAAAATTTGCACACAATTTTCTATTAGCAAGCAGTAAAGACTTTTACCCTGATAAAGTATTAATCTATGTTGTATAAATTGATAGAATTTATCAATGCGTACAAAAAATGAATACCAATCTTTGAGTCTATTATCAGCTAAATTACTACCGATGTGTGTTTAATATGTATTAAATGTAGTCTCGTTCAGACGCAGACAGTTTTTAGGACAGCGGTTAAGTTGTAAGTTAGTAAAGTAAGTATATAATTGGTCAGTATTCTAGTGGTTAACACTTCAGAAGCCCTATTCTGCTAAATTCCTTACGACCTTAAGGCGACGAGCTGGCGATTCGTGTCCCAAAATAAGGCTAGCGCTCTCGACCTATATGGATATCCAAAGTGCTAGGAATCTAGCAGAATAGCGCTTCAGATTCGTGATTGGAAGGTAAGGGGTTCGAATGCCGGCGGAGCACCAAAAAATATTTACTTCCCAGTAGACCAGTAACAAAAGTAAGTAAAAAGACCAGTAAATAGGTTCATCCAGCCTGACATCAACTGGGTCTTGCTTGAGAATCGACGCTTTCTATTGGGACGAACAAGCTCGCAGAGAGTTATTGATGTGTGATTCACACAAAAACAGCGCTCACCAAATAAATTAGCGTAATATTATGATTGTATCAAAATATTTAAGCATGGACTACCAGGGGCGGTAGTCTCATCACCACGGTAATTCTTACCTTTCGAATATCGTTAATATTTGTATACTAATATACTTACAGGCGTACAATCATACATAATAATAAATAGGCGCGGATAGTACTTGGATGGGTTACCGCTCAGGTACACCGCGTGTCGTTGGCATCTTGGACCGGTCCGTAGTCCAGTGGCAGCACTTCGGACTCGTAAATGGAAGGTTGTGGATTCGGATCCCGGCGGAGCACAAAAATTTACCATTTATATTTCGAATGTGCTCTTCGCTGAGTGGAAAAATTCATACACCTTTACCAAAGACCGGTCACTGAAAGGTCCATCCAACCTTACAACAACTGGGTCTCGCTTGAGAATTGGCGCTTTCTACAGCTACGATGACGTTCGCAGAAACCTCTTGAGGTGTGATACACACAAAAACAGCGCTCACCAAATAAATCATCCTAATATTATTATTATTATAAGTCACATTACCCACGTAACCAAATAGCTCTCCACTTTTTGTACAAGGACACTGGCAAGTGGCAGAGTTGTCCTCAGACTGCATCGGTTTGAATAGCCTTTTAGCCACATTAAACATCCATTTCAGTTTCTTACGGCCATTTCGTACAAGCGCCCCCTAAGTGTCGGTTATTACAGATTCCATTAAACCAGAGGAGCGTAAAGTATAGGAGTATGTGGATGGAATGACTGCCAATATGCAGATTCAGGTGATTGATTTAATTAATAGATATAGCAGGGCGACTTGACAACTAAACTACTGACATGACTGCTCCCCGCATGCGAGCACAGCTTAATGAAAACTTAATCTGTTTTAAACGCGGTGACTTTAAAATTTTAAGATAGCACTTGTATGCATTTTTAGTAATTTTTTTTAAGAAATCCTGTGGGTGAGACTCCCTAGATTCTAGAGATTCTAGAGGTCTATGACACTTGTTGTAGTGACGCAGAGATGTACGAGCTTGGTCGTCGCTACAAAGCGCCAATACTCAAGCAGGGCCCAGGCGCTGTAAGGCTGGATGGACATTTTAGTGACCGGTCATTGGTAAAGGTTTATGAATTTTTTAACCCAGCGAAGAGCAGATTTGAAAATATAAATGGTATATTTTTTGTGCTCCGCCGGGATTTGAACCCACAACCTCCCCATTCAGAGTCCGCAGTGTTACCACTGAGCTACGGACCGGTCAAATGTTAGTATTTCTTTATTTTCTTTCGTATTTCTCTTTGAAATACAGTTTTTTTGTACAAAAACACATAGGTATGTACATACAACTGAAAAAAGATAAACCCTCCTATGTGGATTATTAATTAAATAATCACAGTTTTAATTCACTTTTTTATATATTTTTTAATTTTTGTCAAGTACTTTCGCCTAAAGCATCATCAGGACAATGACAATTTAAAATTAACAATTAAAATTCTTTTCATGGGTTTATACCCACATGTGCTTTGTAAAATCTATAATCAAAGTTGCAAAAAAATATTAACATTTAAAATCCATACAAAATACATCACAGACGCGTGTAAGTTTGCGGTTGTAAGCTGCAAAGATATAAATTCAAATTAAATTCATGCCCACAAACAGACATGTACAAGTTTGCGCTTGCAAATGCTGCATGTGTACGTTCATTAAATCCAAACTTCAAATGAGCATACACCCTGCAACTCTCGCCGACCTTTCCTGAAACAGGGGTGACATCGTCAATGTGAACCATTTTTTACAGTATGGATGTTCAGCCTCATAACAACCTATAAGTCATTGAGGTCTTTCTTATACAATCTCTTGTGCAGAAAACGATCATGTTTTGACTTAAAAAAAAATTAAAATATCGCCACCTGAAACGTAAAACTGAATAAATGCTGATTCACTCATTTCAGAAATTATTATTATTATATTAGACTGCAGCACCTGCAAAACAATAGGAAGTAGCACGATCAGGCCTAGGACTCTACCAAAAAACTGTCCACTTAATTATTTTTGTTGGTCAGTTCTCATGGATCTTTAAAAATCAGAGCAGGGGTAAAGTGTGCTGGCGAAGCCGGACTTTTAACTAGAATGCCGTAATCGTGCGTAGCACGAGTAGGCAGGCTAGTTATGTATAAAACATATTATTGGAAGTAACTTCTCATGGTAAGTAAAGTAATTCATGAAAAACTTCTACACCACAGGGTTTTTAAAACATTTTTAGAGTTTTCTCTCGTAGAAAATAGGCAAAAAGGTGCATTTATCTGTAAAATTCATGCTAGCTTAAGATGGCTGTAATTCAGTTTTACACCTAATCTAATCTAAGTTGCAAAGATATGTTACATTGGAGATTCACATTACATGCATTTTCAAAAGCAGACACGTACAAGTTCGCGCTTGCACATGCCGCATGTGAGCCTACAACATAAAAACCAAATCTCAAGTGGACATACACCCTGCAACTCTTGCCGTCCTTCCCTGATACAGGGGTGGTCAGCCGCATACCAACCTATAAGTCAAGTAACAAATACCTACACGTTTTTTTGCAAAAATACCCTAGTTTCTTATTTTGTTATAACATCTCGTATGTTACGCCCTGTCTACGTATATAACCATACTTGGCTTTAAATTAAATCGAATCGATTTAGCGGCAAGGCTGGGCTCTGGACCAATATCATTACACTGTATGCGGGCATGCTAACTATGCGCATACTTCATACCACGTACAAACAACTCGAGAACACCGGCCCGCCGCGTAGCTAAGGAAAAAAAGGTGTACTTTGAAATCGGCCGCCCGACTGACAGGTTGATCAGGGGAAAGAGGAATGAGGGGAGACTATACGCCCAGTACTTGTTTGGCTTATATACCATTTGATTATGTTTGAAATTATCCTAAAATTCACAATCTGAGAAAAAATGAATGATGATAGACTGACAAAGTATGTAGGTACACAGAGAAAGTGTGAAAGGAAAAAGAGGGAACGGACGACCGAGAAAAGTATGGAGTGATCAGATTGAGAAGATTGTGAAAGAATGGTATATACAAAGTGAGCGTAAAAGAAGAAAATGCATGAAAAAGGTGATGGATATGAAGGAATTGAAAGAGGTATGTCAGGATAGGAAAAAATGGAGGCAACTCTGCAGAGGCTCTAGCCACCCCTAGCGGAATGGCGACAGAGTTACAGTTACAGTTACAGAGATAAGAAAAAAACGTTAAAAACAATAATGTGACAGTCCGGTCGATAGCTCAGTTGGTAGAGTGCTTGCATTGCATGCCGTGAGCTCGGGTTCGAATCCCACCGGGGGTGTCAGAAATGATTTCCCATTTCGGTGTTTATTTGGGTGATTGTTTATTAGGTGGGGATAACGCGGCAAGAAGTTGCACTATATGTGTGTTTGAGAGTTGCTTTAAATATTTTTAAAATAAATTCCAGTTTTCAGACCGGTCCGTAGTTCAGTGGTAACACTTCGGATTCTGAATGGAAGCTTGTGGGCTCGAATCCCGGCGGAGTACAAAATATATATATCATTTATATTTTCTAATTTGCTCTTCGCTGGGTTGAAAAATTCATAAACCTTTACCAATGACCGGTCACTAAAAGTCCTTCCAGCCTTACACGTAGTCTTGCTTGAGAATTGGTGCTTTGTAGCGACGACGATCAAGCTCGTAAAAAGGTCGATAGCTCAATTGGTAGAATGCTTGCATTCCATACTGAGAGAAAGGGTTCGATCTCATGGTTTAATCAGCCTTTACAAGAAATGAGAACCAGCCCCCCCGGGAGCTGGGAAAACCCCACTTCAACTGAAAGTGGTTGGTATGAGGCCGGCCCCCGTACCCGTAAAAATAAATAGGTCCCGAATCACCACATGCGACCCCTTCGGGGATAACGCAGGCAAAAAGTTACACTATATGTGTAGCTTAGTTGCGTTGCGTATAAGACACATTGGTCTAGTAAATTGCTCATGTGAAATTACCTCTTATGGACACAATACAAACAAGCACCAGGGGAGATTCTAGTTATATATTATAGTGCCCAAGATAACTTTATAAAACAAGGATTATCAGCTTTTAGTAACGTAGTGTCGGCGCTATAGCCAAACGGATCAAGAAGTTGGCTTTGACTATAAAGCCAATGTTTGAGAAAATATGAAAGAGAAAAAATAACATTGTAAAAACATTTCGGTGATGATATGGGAATTTTTACTTTAAATAATAATACATAATGGTAGGTATAAAAAGATAATAAAGATCCATATTAAATGCATTCTCACAAGCAGACACGTACAAGCTCACGTTTATACATGCCACATGTGGCCTTACAATATTAAAACCTAATCTCAAATTAACACAAGCTTTGAAGCAGGGGTGACCAACCATTTTTTTGCTATATGGATTGTCAGCCTCATGACAACCTACAAGTCAAGGAATAGATATTGATCCTGAGTTAAAAACTACTTTCTATGAAAAACATTGTTTGATTTTTATAATCTAACTTTTACATTCAAACAATTTAACTGGGAAAATAAAACAATAATATTATTCATAAAAATATTGTTTTAATAAAGTAATAATAAACTTTATTTTGTATTTTTTGTGTATTAACTCTGTGAAAATTCATAATAATTAATATTTAAATTTTTAGGATTAATTCCAATCAAACGCTATTTTTATTTTCACGTATATAATTTTTTTTTTTAAATTACAAACGTTTTCGATATATTATATTATAATCATTTCGATATATTTGGATTTGAATTTTAATACCTGACGATGATTATAAATACGTCGAAAAGTTTGTAATTTAAAAAAAAAAATTATATGAAAATAAAAACAGCGTTTGATTCGAATTCATCCTAAAAATTAAAATGTTAATTAATAATTAACTGTTTATTCTTGATAAGTTCAATTGAAATGATACAAGGAGAGAATGTTAGGTTAACTGTTAATGGGCTTGAGTATGCGTTCAACACCTCATTATGAGCTTGCATGAGCCTAAGGCAGGAGATCCATGCTAGAACGACACGAGGACAAAACGACACATGATATAACGACACATGACATAACGATACATGACAGTCATGTGATGTTTTTTCAAGTGCCGTTATGGTATGTTCTGTTTTAGGTATGTGATTCTTTTCCTTGTGTTGTTCTGTCATAGTGGTGTATTTTCTGTACTGTTTTGTCATAGTGATGTTTTTTCATATGATGTACTGTCTTGTGTCGTTTTTTCCAGTGTCGTTCTGTCATATGCAGTTCTGTCATTTTTCTTTCTGTCACTGTGACTTTATGTCATGCGTCATTTTTCACTGTGCCGTTATGTCATGTGTCGTTTTGTCACTGTGTGCTTTGATGAATGATGATAGACTGACAAAATATGTATGCAGGGGTAGTGTGAAAGGACAAAAAGGTAAAGGACGACCGAGAAAAGTATGAAGTGATCAGATTGAGGATATTGTGAAAGAATGGGATATACAAAGTGAGCGTAAAAGAAGAAAATGCATAAAAAAGATGATTGATATGAATGAATTGAAAGAGGTATGTAAGGATAGGAAAAAATGGAGGCAGCTCTGCAGAGGCTCTGGCCCCCCTAGCGTTCTTCCATGTGCTGTTATGTCATTTACCAGTATGTCATGTGTCGTTTTGTCACTGCGTGCTATGTCATGTGATTTTTGTCACTGTGCTGTTATGTCATGTGCCGTTTTATCACTGTGCCGTTATGTCATTTGTCATTCTATCAAGTGTCGTTCTGTCATGTGCCGTTAAGTCATGTGCCAGTATGTCATGTGTCGTTTTGCCACTGTGGCATTCCAACCTGTCACTAAAGGCAGGAATATCATTAGCCATTACGGTCACCATTTTCCTCGAGAAACTTAGTGAAACTTAAACTAGTCGGATTATTGTAATTAACGCTGACTAAACAGTTAACTAATTAACATAATATCACCTCAATTAACATACTAATTAGATTAACAATTAAAATCTAATGATTAAAAATACTATAGCTTAGACCCTGTATTTTCAGCGTTAGCTTTTGTGACTTTTAACTAACACAAAAAACAATCCATATGTTTGACATGTCGATATGCGTTTCGCTTGCGAAGTGGGGGTTTCCCAGCTCCGAGGGGCTGGTTCTCATTTGTTGTGAATGCAGAGTAAACCTTTGAGATCGAACCCTTGCTTTCGGCATAGACAGCAAGCTAATACCAATTGAGCTATCGACCTTTTTACAAGCTTGATCGTCGTCACTACAAAGCGCCAATTCTCAAGTAAGACTCAGTTGCTGTAAGTATGGATGGACCTTTGGTGACCGGTCATTGGTAAAGGTTTTATAAATTTTTCAACCTAGCGAAGAGCAAATTTGAAAATATAAATGGTTTATTTTTTGTGCTCTGCCGGGAATCGAACCCACAACCTTCCCATTCAGAGTCCGCAGTGCTACCACTGAGCTACGGACCGGTATTCGTGTATCTTCGTGTTATTGCTCTTTTTTCTAGTGGACGAACAGGTAAATCTAGAATCACTGTTGGGTCGGGTCACAACCATCGGGAAGACCTTCCACCACAAAAAATAAAGCATTGCATGAGCGTTCTGTGATAAGTTTCCCCGGATGAAAGTGTATAAACGGAACGGGTAGGAAGTGGGGTTTCGCAATGTCAGGGAGTAAAAAAAAAGCATCATATTAGGATGATTTATTTGGTGAGCGCTGTTTTTAAAAACGATTTGTGTAAATAACATCTCATGAGCCCTCTGCGAGCTTGATCGTCGCTGTGGAAATCGTCAATTCTCAAGCAAGACCCAATTGCTGTAAGGCTGGATGGACCTTTTTAGTGACCGGTCTTTGGTAAAGGTATATGAATTTTTCACCAAGCGAAGAGCATATTTAGATAGAAGAGACATGCTAACTTCGATTGATGTACTTTTTTTTTCATTTTTTCGGCTTACGCGATCGAGGGGAGCTCACGTAAAGTTTGATACTAGGGGGACAGGTCGTGACAGAGCAAAAGTGATTTTAATATAACGTGGACGCAAGTATAGAAATGTTGACCGGCAGGTAATACGGCCTGAAATAAATTCAGCACTGTTGGTTTCCTTAGCACGAGCAGTGGCGTGCCTACAGTTTCTGCCGTACGCATGCTGGATAATTAAGGTTGCACTAAATTACAAATAATAAATCTTACCCCGATGTTTCTTTTCCCCAGTGCTTCTTAATTTCTTCAGGCTTAGATTTTGGATTGAAACAATAAAACCTTCACACACTTAAGATCCTCACAAGGCACAACAATATTTTCACCGGAATTAATTTTATATACTATCAAAAAAGGTGGATTCGATCGCAAACAAGGAATAAGTCAATTATTCAGATATTCGAATAAAACGCACCTGACGCGACAGTGTATTCAAAATACAATCGGTCATTCATACAACTGTAAATGGCTCCAGTCTGGAATCGTAAAATTGAATGGACGAAAAGCTAAGCATATGGTGATATTATTATCATGTGTACTCCCAAGTACAATCTGTAATAATATTGTGTTCATTTATAATGACAAAAGAGCTTAACCGACTATATTCATACAAGCTTACAGAGATCAAGCTTTTTTCATACGTTAAACAAAGCCAGGGATACATTTCTCAATAACGGTTGCGTAACAGAGTTAACTTCATCAATGCCTAATAATAATAACCTACTGCCACACACAGATGGCAGCAGCACGACTTTTGATGGGAGGAAATTTAAAAAGACGAATGACTTTAAATGTCTGTAATCTACTCAAAAATATTCATTATTTGCATTTCTGAGGGTAGGCATGCTTAGCTTTTTAGCTTGTATGATAGTCACGCCACTGAGCACGAGGCAGTGATGAAATGTGGTACTAGGACAAATATTTGCATACGGGAGGCGTACAAGAGGAAGTGACAAAGAAAATTTCGTTTCCGAAACGTGATTTTTTAATATTTGGATCACCCCACAAGTTTCAGGAAAGGACGGCAAGAGTTGCAAGGTGTGCGTTCATTTAAGTTTTGGATTTTTATTTTGTTTGCACACATAAAGCATATTTTAATATATATATGTACCTAAATGTTATTTATTATTGTATTCCTTGACTTTTAGGTTGGTATGAAGCTAACCACCCATACTGTAAAAAATGGTTCACTTTATCAATATCACCCGTTTCAGGGAAAGTTGGCAAGAGTTGTAGGGCTAATGTTCATTTGAGATTGGGATTTTATGTTGTAAGTTCACGTGCGGCATGTGTGAACGCGAACTTATACGTGTCTGCTTCTGGAATTGCATTCAATATGAATCTTAATCGTACTGTACATAGGGCCCTGAACGGCACGGCACCCCAATGTCTCGCTGAGCTATGTTCTGTCGATAAGCCTTCAAAACAACCACTACGCTCTGCCCTCACTGCTGTCAATAAGGTCATAGTGCCCAAAAGAGCGAACACATCAAAATTTGCAGACAGGAGCTTTGCGGTGGCCGGGCCGGTTGCCTGGAACAATTTGCCCGTCGGTGTTCGCGCGAACCAGCCTACCACCACCTTCAGAAAGGAACTGAAGACACTGCTTTTCTCCAGAAACCATAGCGCCCTTGAGATGGTCCTGGACCATGAAATGGCGCCACAGGAAAGAAATCATCCATCATCATCATCTTCATGCTTTAGTTGAAAAACACGGAGTTTCAGGCCCCCTTACCCTAAAAAATAATTAGTTTCTACTCGCCACATACAAAACCCTTCGAGGATAACGCGCCAAGAGGTTGCACTATAT
The DNA here is from genome assembly GCA_951799405.1 of Agapetus fuscipes. Classification (NCBI taxonomy): domain Eukaryota; kingdom Metazoa; phylum Arthropoda; class Insecta; order Trichoptera; family Glossosomatidae; genus Agapetus; species Agapetus fuscipes. The sequence continues at coordinate 11,105,828 of OX637359.1, forward strand.
GTGTAGCTTAGTTGTGTCCGGTAATTTTTGGACAATCCGGGCAGATTCGTTGTGTCTGAAATGTCTCGTAGAGTCTCTGAATCGTATACATTTTTAAAATTATTTATCAGTACCCTTAGTACGAATTGCAAAACTTGAGAAAAGTAAAGTTTACGGAAAATATTAAAGAGTGATTTCTCCAAAAATCTGCCGTTTTTGTTTCTTACACTTTATGGTCTTAGCACCAAGAGTGATGAAGAAAATCAAGTTCAAACAAACAAAAACGGCAGATTTTGGGGGAAATCACTCTTTAATAATTGCCGTTCAAGACACTGTTTTTTTCCAGGCGCCCTTGAAATGGTCCTGGACCATAAATGGCGCCACAGGAAAGAAATCATCCATCATCATCATCATCAGTACATCTTTGTAACTTACATATATTAGATTTAATTAGATTTAGATTCTATTAAGTAACCACTCACGCAATCTCGAGCAAATACAAATACAATTATTTAAGTGTCATCTAGAGTCTTTACAGACTCACACAGGCACACAATTACACATTCGCCACAATATTAAAGTTTTCTTGTTAGTTGACTACTTTTTCTGTACACCGTCGACATAGGAAATCTGTTTGTGGCCATAAACAAGACGGCACTTACAGGGAACATGTGTAGCGACTGGCCGGTGAGCTTTATGGTCTGATTGTGTAGCTGGAATAATTTTTCAATCAGGAGATTGACGCGTTAGCTGAGCTTTCATATCACATCGTGTTGCAGAGCAAAGAGATCATGTGACTCTATCGCTTTTCCTGGATCCTACCCTACGCAACGCTATGCCACTAAGCTACACATATAGCGTCACCTCATGACGTGTTTTCCCCGAAGCGTGTATTTTATTTTTAGGTTAAAAAAACGCAACTAAGCTACACATATAGTGTAATTTCTTGCCTGCGTTATCCCCGAAGGGTTCGCATGTGGTGATTCCGGACCTATTTATTTTACGAGTAAGGGGGCCAGCCTCACACCAACCACTTTAAGTTGAAGGTTTAGTAGCCTGGTCGTCGTCGCTACAAAGCGCCAATTCTCAAGTAAGACCCAGTTGCTGTTAGGCTGTATGGACCTTTGGTGACCGGTCATCGGTAAAGATTTATGAATTATTCAACCCAGCGAAGAGCAAATTTGAAAATATAAATGGTATATTTTTTGTGCTCCGCTGGGATTCGAGCCCACAACCTTCCATTCTGAGTCCGAAGTGTTACCACTGAACTACGGATCGGTCAAACCTTTTGAAAACAGGAAATAATTTTTTCCACCCTCGGGGATAATCGATCAATTGTTTTTGCCATCGAACGCAAGTATTCTAGCAACTGAGCTATCGAACGGACTTGATAATATTTAAGTCTGTAAAAATTATAAAGTAAAATAAGTTTTTTTCAAAAAAATTTAATGTGTCTCTGTGCGAGCCAAACTTCAGCCACAATAATATTTTCAAAAAAATTATAGTTCAATAGATTATTTTTCAAAATGAGTGGTCATCGTCGTACCAAACCAAAAACATTAATGCCTGAATATTCAAAATTTTCAATTTAAATTGGGTAAAGAAAATCAAGCAGCCGAAATTACCAAAAGGATATAAAAGGTCGGCAAGAGTTGCCCTGCTTATATTCATTTGAGATTGCGTTTTTTATATTGTAGGTTCACATGCGGCATGTGTAAGCGCGAAATTATGCTTGTCTGCTTGTGGGAATGCATTTAATATGAATCTCAAATGATACATATCTTTGCAGCTTAGATTTAGAGATTTAGAGATATCCCTGACATGGACAGCTTTCGGGAATCTTGACTACATCCTCAACGACACGAAAGTGCCTGTTAACCTGAAACACAGGGTTTTTAAGTCATGCGTGTGTTCAGTATCCACCTACGGCTTGGAAACAAAAGGGCTCACTCAGTATAGGATACAGCCAACAGACTGAGAACGTGCCAAAGAGACATTGAAAGGAGGGTGCTGGGAATCAGTCTCAGGACAGGGTTCCAAACCAGGAGATCCGTAGATGCACTGGTTTCACTGATTTCATACAGCGAGTGGCCTGCTTAAAGTGGCGCTGAGCTGGTCACGTCACAAGGCAGGACCATGATAGGTGGCCGAAAAGGATCGTCCAGTGGTGATCCAGGATGTCCAAACAGGGAGCGGGGAGACCCCAACTAAGGTGGCTGGACGACATCAAGAGAACTGCAGGCAGAGGATGGCTGAACACAGGAAATGGAGAGCGTCGGAGGAGGCCTACGTTCAGAAGTGGACTAAGAAAGGCTTAGAAAGAAAAAGGAGGAAATGAAGAAGATTCAATACAATGCACTTTAGTATTTTAGATTACTAGTATGACCACCCATACTGTAAAAAATGGTTCACTTTGCCAATCTCACCCCTGTTTCAGGGAAGGTCGGCAAGAGTTGCAGGGCTTTTATATTCATTTGAGATTGGGTTTTTATATTGTAGGTCCACATGCGGCTTGTGTGAGCGCGAAAGTATGCGTGTCTGCTTGTGGGAATGCGTTTAATATGAATCTTAAATAACATATATCTGTTCAGCTTCGATTTAAATTTAGATTATGTATTTGTATCTAAAATTATAGGAAGAAGACTTAAAACAAGACATTTTCCTTTCAAGATGCGTGCATTGGTATCTGTACAATTTTTACGAAATACATTGTTTGTGCCATAAGGAAAACGACCTCAAATAGGTCAGTTTCCTTGGAAAGGTCATCCATATAACATTCTACGTTAGTTTACATAACACTATTTGATATTCTGAGTAAACTCAGGCATTGCGTTACTGGCGGGCACGCATAAATTTCCAGCCAAGTGTGTATGTAGCTGAAGTCGTGACTCTTCGTTCACTCTAATACTCCTTTCTCATGTAACCGCTGGCATTCTGGGGCTTACATATGACTTCAGAAAATGCCACATAGCCTCAGATGATGTGGTACTCTAGGACCTCAAGATGTAAGCAAAGAAAAATGCAACCAAGCTGCACATACAGTGTAACTTCTTGGTTGCGTTATCCCCGAGGAGATCGCATGTGGTGAGTGAAACTTATTTATTTTTAAACGGCCGGCTTTACGCCAATCACTTCAGTTGAAGTGGGGTTTTCCAGCTCCCGTGTTGGCTGGTACTCATTTCTTGTGAAGGCTGAGTACAACTTGTCGGTATTTAATTTTGGGCTTTGAAATAAACACCGAAACGGGAAATCATTTTTGACACCCTCGGTGAGATTCGAGCCCGAGCTCTCTCGCCATGGAATGCAAGCATTCTACCAACTGAACTATCGACTGGACTTTTTACTAGCTTCGTCATCGCTACAAAGCGCCAATTCTCAAGCAAGACCCAGTTGCTATAAGGCTGGATGGATCTTTTGATGACCGGTCTATGGTAAAGGTTTATGAATTTTTCAACCCAGCGAAGAGCAAATTTGAAAATATAAGTTGTATTTTTTGTTGTGCTCTACTGGGATTCGAACCCACAACCTTCCATAAACGAGCCCTAATTGCTACCACTGGTCTATGGACCGGTCCTTTATCAGAAATGATTTCCCGTTTCAGAGATTATTTCAAACGCAAAATAAATACCGGCAAGGCCTGAAGCGGTTGGCATGAGGCCGGCCCTCTTACCCGTAAAAACAAATAGGGCCCAAAGCGCCACATGCACATGCAAAAAGTTACACTATATGTATAGCTAAGATGGGAAAATAAAAACTAGCAGTGTGTTCGTTTGTCTAAGTGTCTAATATTGAGGTATCTATTTATAACGGAATTTGCAGTTTTCATGCGTTGTCGAAACACAGCTTTGCAATACGAGTATATTTGCAAAAACACACGTGATCAACTTAGGGTCATAAACAGTATTTTATCTTATTATTTCAAAACCATATAAATTAATAACTCAACAGCTTTCATCTTGTCCTTTTTTATAACTTCCTGTTTAGATTACCCGTAAGAATAAAAAGGTCCCAAATCACCTCCTTCGAGGATAATAGTTGCGAAGTTGCGAAATAAGATTTGATATTGTCTGTCGATAGCTCAGTTGGTAGAATACCTGGATGCCTGAAAGCTAGGTTTCGATTCTCACCAATTATAATAAAGTTCTAGGGAAGGTGAGCAAATGTTGCAGTGTTTACATTTGAGGTTTGGATTTTAATTGGTAAGTACACATTCAGCATTTGTAAGAGCGAATTTACACGTGTCTGTTTGTAGGCATGCATTTTATATGAGTTTTGAATGTTAATATATCTTTGCAACTTAGATTATAGATTATACCCCTGTTTCTGGGGTGACCACAAACTTTAACAGTGACGCCTAAGCTCGCAGAGAGCCCTTAAATTGTGATTCACACGAAAACAGCGCTCAGCAAAGAAATCAAGTTTATTATTAATATTATAATAATCAAAGGCACGACCATCTGGGGGGGGTCTTGGATTCCTTGATCAACCGCAGCCACCCCTGCCTTCGTCTTCCGGTCCCATATTCCTACCGCACGACAGTCTGTCATCACTCCGTACAACCAACTCAATCTAGGCTTTCCCATTGTCATCATAACTAGCTTTTACAGGCTGTGATGGTCCATTGGCTGAATAAGTCAGTCAATATAATCTGCAGACTTTTATTAGCCGGACCACATAAACGCAACGACGTCATAAGTCAACGACGTAGGCCATGTTGAAAGCACCGGTTCCCATAGATCACCGAAGTTAAGCAACATTGGACGTGGTCAGTGCTTGGATGGGTAACCGCTCAGGTACACCGCGTGTCGTTGGCATCTAGGACCGGTCCGTAGTCCGTAGTGGCAACACTTCGGACTCGTAAATGGAAGGTTGTGGATTCGGATCCCGGCGGAGCACAAAAATATACCATTTATATTTCGAATGTGCTCTTCGCTGGGTTGAAAAATTCATAAAACCTTTACCAATGACCGGTCACCAAAGGTCCATCCAGCCTTACAGCAACTGGGTCTAGCTTGAGTATTGGCGCTTTGAAGCGACGACCAAGCTCGTACACCTCTGCGGCACTACAACAAGTGTCATAGACCCCTAGAGTCTTTAGAATCTAGGGAGTCTCCCGCACAGGATTTTCTTAAAAAAAAAAAAAAATGCCTTGGTACATTATGTACATTTCAGAGTTAAGTATTGTTTGAAATATTTTTCGGTTCTTTTTTGGGGTGTTAATTCGAATTTTTGTTTGAAATGGATATATCGTATGTAACCACGTGTTTATCTCCAACTGCTAATGGACCCCTTTATTGCCTCTTACCTCCTTTACTTTAGCGATGCAGGAGGTACCTTTAGTACCTCCTGCATCGCTTCCTCGTGCCCTGATTGCGTATTGTGAGCCGAGAACCTCTCGACACATGCTATACCGCTTGTCACCACACTCGGATACTAAATGTGCCATTTGCATACACTAAAACTGGGTGTTTACCAACGATTTTAGAGGAATTATAACGCAAAAACATTGTGAACATCTACCTTGAGTATTTTATCAAAAGCTATAATTTTTTTATAAAATATTACAAAATATTAAAAGCGAAAAATAATGTAATCTTTACTTTAAGCTGTCCATGTTTGTTTAATATATTTATTTAAAGTTTATTGTCTTAGTAGATATTAATGTGATATTAATGGGGAAAAAACGGTGTGTTATTATTTTTTTACCTAAATTTACAAGTTCAAAAAATGATGTATGAATCAACGCTGCTAAGCCACACATATAGTGTAATATGCAACGCATTTTTCCCAAAAGGGTCGCACATGGAGAGTGGAAACTATTTTTTTTACAGGTAAGGTTCAAGTGGGGGTATCCCAGCTCCCGAGGGGGGCTTTTACTCATTTCTTGTAAAAGCTGAGTAAATCTTGCCGATATTTTATTTTGGGTTTGAAATAAACACCAAAACGGAAAATCGTTTCTGACATCCTCGGTTTTCGAACCTGAGATCTTGGCATAGAATGCAAGTACTCTACCAACTGAGCTATCAACAGGATTTTTTACGATCTTGGTCGTCGCTACAAAACGCCAATTTTCAAGCAAGACCCAGTGGCTGTAAGGCTGGATGGATCTTTGGATAGATCATGAGTCTGTTGTTTCCGTTTTTTACCTATAATTGTGTTTCGTGGCACGTTTGTTACTATGGGAAGAAACAAAAGTACACCATGAATGTCTTATACATTGATCGATGATTTCTTAGCTGTTTAGTTACTTTAAATGCTATACACCCTGCTTTACACCATTCAGATTAATATCAATTGGCGATCTGAAGTATGCAAGAGTAAATATACAGGCCCGAATTAAGGGCGGTGCGTGAGGTGCAACCGAACCAGGCCCAAGGAGCCCCCAAATGGCCAAAAAAAAAAGTATTTTTTTCAGTGCTCAAGTCTTTGCGGGTATTGGCGCCCAAGCGGCACCTTGATTGCAGATTTGATTGAAATTAGGTTAATGCATTACAAAAAATATATTTAGGGCTCAAATGCTATGAGACATGCTTGATACAAGGGGCCCCTCAAAAACTAAAAATTATCGTTTGAACAACATTTTTGTTTTTTTTTTTAAAGATATGCATCTTTTCTTCTTCTGCGATGGCTTTACAGCTCATATATCCTCTTGGTCTCCATCAGCCTTCACCTCCAACTTCTCCTGTCTACCGCTGCGGCTTTCCAGTCTATCACCTGCAGTAATTGATTTGCGTCCTTCCTTACCTCATCCTTCTAGTCTGCCAACTCTTCTTTTCCCACCCGGATGCATCTTTTACGTTGTGAAAAAAAATTGGTTGACGGAGGGGAGGTAATTTTCAGAGAGAGGGGGGGGCATATAGGAGGACCCTAGCTTTTTTCCGCACCAGGGCCCCCAGAGGGGTTAATCCGGGCCTGATGTGCAGATTGAGTGAAAGGAAAGGCGGCTGGAATGCGTCTTTATCGGAAACCTAATGAACCAACGCGGAGCTGTGTGTGTGGATTTAATTATTGGCTTTCTGTTTCTCAGCATGGCGCCTTCTAGAACACACTAGAAGCTTCCGTGTGCTGGAAATATCACCGTATTCAAATGCGGAAAATTATGGCCGAGCGGCCATACTAGCCAATATCATATTTATTAATAAAACGTCACCGCGTTCAAACAGATGTGATGAAAATCTGTGTTGTAACTTTAGCTGTGCTTTTCACTAAGGCCCGATATTTCCAACGTTAGCATAGTGACTTTATACTTAACGGAAAGGACGCATTTATGTCGATAGTGTGGGTATTTTTTTAAATCAATTTAAAGTCACATAAGCTTACACTTATGTTCATATACTGAGCCTTAAAATTGCTAACAAATTAGTACAATTTTGTTAAGAAAACGCTCTTCTTTTTATTCACGCCACTCTGGTGATCATCATGCCTATTTTGGCAGGAAGGCTTTTCTCCATAAAAAAATATAGAAAGGCATGAGCGTTCTGTGATACGCTTCTTCGGTTGGAACTTGGAAGTGTGCAAACGGAAAGGGTATGAAGCTTGTTTTTCGCAATTTCTTCTTAGTCTAACCCTGTGTGATAAGATGAAGGAGGCCGTTTTTTTTTCATTTCTCAAAACAAGACCGAAGAACATGAGCTTTCTCTGCTCAATGGTCGGCAGAAGTTCTTTTTAAGATACGTATACGTTGGAGGAATTCCTTCGGGCTGATACTCATTTCTTGTGAAGGCTGAGTAAACCTTACCGGTATTTTTTATTTTGGGTTTAAATAAACACCGAAACGGGAAATCATTTCTGACACCCTCGGTGGGATTGGCACTCGAGCTCTCGGCATGGAATGCAAGCACTCTACCAACTGAGCTATCGACCGGACACATTTCAAATACGTTTAACTTCGTCACACAAACAGGCATGTTTAAATTTCTTATAATCGTCACTTTACTGCTTGATTGTCTTATCTTCAACAGAGGTAATTTCACATGAACAACTTTTGGTATGCATAGTCTATCAGCGTGTCTTGCGAATTCTGGAAATTTATTTTAAAAATATTAAAAACAACACTCACTTTACTGTGTTTTTTTTCTAAGATCTGGTTATGTTGCTTGTGAATCTTAAGACAATTTCGTTAAAGTTCATCTTTGAATCAAATGGTAGATAAACCAAAGAATTATTGAGGAGACAAATAAACGAAATCTTTCAACTATTGTCGGCAAATGTGGTTCATAAACTAACATGACCAAATTCATGGCGAACGTTTGGCTAAAGTCGCATTTGTTGCAATGCCATAAATCACATAATTTCAATAAACAATAAATGGAATTATCATAATCTGCAGACACCTGCTGAAATATTGCCGAATGGCTGCACACAAAGAGCATTGACAACTGAGAATGCAATGGCTGGAAAAATAGCTGCAAATATGTGGGGCATTCGGAATGGTTAAAGTTGGAACAAAGATATGAAACTAACATAAACTATCCAACAGATTTGAAACATTCATTTATTCTTTTTCCCATTTTTTGTGTAAAGACACGTTGCCTGTGGCAATAAGGATAGCCTGGAACAGCTGGCTGTGATTGGTAACTTAGAAGCAAGGAGAGGAAGAATAAGATCCAACACACGATGGAACGATAAAGTGAAGGCATTAGCTGACATCTCGGTGGTTGGAGCGCTGCGGGCAGTGAAATCAAGAAAGATTTGGGAAATGGGGATTTCTTCTATATGGGTCACAACTTTTTTTTTTTTTTTTAATTTTTAATTTTTGAAGAATTCAAAGAAAACACTGTTTATTTTCACTAAAATTTATTTAGAAAGATTAAAATCTTTAAAACAAATAACAAACGCGTTTTCGACCTAGTAGGTCATCATCAGGTATGATTACAGTGTTTTTTTTTTTAAGAAATCCTGTGCGGGAGACTCCCTAGATTTTAAAGACTCTAGGGGTCTATGACACTTGTTGTAGTGCCGCAGAGGTGTACGAGCTTGGCCGTCATAATATAATATAATATAATAAGTGTGCAGTACCTATGTGTCGTGGGCCGAACAGAGCCGAACGTCCACGGAAGCAAGTGCGATCTAATCGGGCCATCGCTCCTCAGTTCTCGGCAAGATGTGAACAGATTCAGACGTCGGCGACCAAGCACCAAGCGGTGCAAGAGGGGGCATTACCATGGAGCTCCCTCCTCCCCATATACTTGGATTTCCTGCCAGCAAGGCACCCGCCTAGTGGATCAGAGACGGGTTTATAGGAGCGCCCACCCAGGGGCTCAAACGTGTGGAGGCATCCGCCTCGTGAGCCGCCGCTGCCTCAGAACTCCAGTCAACAGAGTAGGGAGTGTCTTAGTGACAAGGTGCAGGTCGGGCCATTCCCTTATTTCTCCTTTTTCCCCATATTACTAAAGTAAATAAACCCTTATTTGTTCATGTTAAACTTATCTTTTAAATATACAACCCTTCCAAAAATACAAGTAAGCAACACAAGGAAAGAACCCCACGCCCTGAGAGTGATGCTGATGATAGCTAGCCGGAGTAAGTATCCTGTAGGTACATCCTGGAAGGTACCTTTCCATCTAAACATAACACCAACTCGTGAAGAAAAACTTAGTTTTAATTTTTGCATCTATAATCTAAGTTGCAAGGATATATTCATTCAAAGCTCTCAGATGTATGCCCACAAACAAACACGTGTAGTTCGCGCTTACAAATGCTGATTGTGTACTTACAAATAAAATCCAAACCTCAAATGAACATAAGCCCTGCAACTCTTGCCGACATTCCCTGAATTGCATCATTAATATAAAATTATTCTTCACTATGTAAATACACAAAACCCTTTATCACTTATTTTTTCATTCAAAATGCTTTAGAAACTTCATACCAATACATTTTATACGACCTTATTTTAATGTTTTATCGATGTAAACGAAACAATGTAACCTCTTTGTTTCTCTATAACCATACAAGCTGCAGTAAACTGGCAGAAATGGGTTTAATAAATATCAACTTATTGACGGCTTTCCCGGGTCGTGACTGGTTTTTAGCTTAACCATACTCATACCGGGACAGAACCCTGACTTTACGCTTAAACAACATAATGTAGGGAAACTTAAGCGCTCACTAGAGGCTGTTGTTTCGTTTACGTAAGCTTTTTGGTAAGAGTATAAATATTATGTTTTGTACTGAAGTTGCAGGTCGCCGCCGCGCGTGCCGAACTCTCGGTGTGGCCCAAGATAATCTTAACAATGCATAGCTCAAATATTTTGATGTCCTATCTATGTACATTGTATATCTTTATTTGGTAGGTATGAAATAATTCTGTTTTCATTACATCTGTGTTTAGTAGGTATAAAATAATTCTGTTTTAATTATTTAAAAAATTCAAATGGAAACAAAGTTTTCATTCACTTATTTATAAGTGAATTAAAACTTTGTGTCCATTTGAATTTTTTAAATAATTAAAAATGGACTTTCACTGTGTTAATAAATCCACCCTAAAAAATATAATTCTGTTTTCATTATACCTTCATTTGGTAGGTATGAATTTATTTGTTTTCATTAAATGTTTATTTGGTAGGTATGAAATTATTCTGTTGTTATTACATCTCTGTTTAGTAGGTATGAAATAATTTTGTTTTCATTTTGTTTTATCTGGTAGGTATGAAATTGTTTTGTTTTCATTATAAGTTTATTCGGTAGGTATGAAATAATTTTGTTTTCATTATATCTTTATTTGGTAGGTATAAAATAATTTTGTTTTCATTATACCTTCATTTGGTAGGTATGAAATAATTTTGTTTTCATTATGTTGTATTTGGTAGGTATGAAATAATTTTGTTTTCATTAAATGTTTATTTGGTAGGTATGAAATAATCATGTTTTTATTAAATCTCTGTTTAGTAGGTATGAAATCATTTGGTTTTCATTGTATCTTTATTTGGTAGGTATGAAATAATTTTGTTTGTATTAAATGTTTATTTGGTAGGTATGAAATAATTCTGTTTTTATTATACCTTCATTTGGTAGGTATGAAATAATTTTGTTTTCATTATATCTTTATTTGGTAGGTATGAAATAATTTTGTTTTCATTGTATCTTTATTTGGTAGGTATGAAATAATTTTGTTTTCAAATTATTTCTGTCCTCTTTTTCTTCTTTTTGTGCCACTTCTATTGATGATCGGCGATCATCATGGCTTTTTTCACCTTGTATGCTGCGGCTCGAAACAGGAACTAGGTGTTTTCACCGAAACATTGTCGCAGGTTTTTCAGCCACGATGTCCTTCGGCGTCCCTGAGTTCTTCTCCCCTCAATCTTACCCCGTATGATAAGATAAAGGAGACGGTATTTCTCATTTTTCATAACGTGACCGAAGTGCATCAGCTTTCTCTGCTTAATGGTTGTGCAGAAGTTTCTTTGAGGTATGCTGTTATGTTAAGAAGATACCTTTCAATCGAAACATAACAATGCATACCTCACATAAACATAAACTTGCAACTCCTACCACCTTTGCCTGAAACCGAGGTGGCATTGACAAAAGCGAACCAATTTATTGCAGCATGTAGGTCAGCCCCATACCAACATGGAACTATTAATTAATAATATTGGATTAAATAAGCAGCTATGTTTATAACGCATCGTCTATGTAATCTAATATTTATAGCTCTCAGACGCTTTCCCATACTAACTATCGCATGTGTCGTGCGGTTCAGCTGTGCACCAGGTATATGATTATATTTGTACAGTAAGCCAACAATTAATAAACCACCAAGAAATTGTTAATAAACGTAATAAAATAACCGATTACGTATGGAGATTTTCTGACATTAATATAATTTTATTTAATTTAATCAAAAATAAATAAATATAAGTACAAGGTAGATCACCAATGCTGTCAAATTGAAAACTTTCAGCCCTTTTTAAATTAGTGCATAAAGAGTACCTATAAAAGTATGAAGTTTATGTTAAATTGGCTAATAAATTGTAAGTAAGCTACACATACACATAGACTAATTTCTTTCTACTTATCTACTTACCTAAAATAATGTAATTTGAAAGAGGATGTGAAAGTTAAGATACAAAAAAATGTGACGAGATGGTTTGGGCATGTGGAAAGAATGAATGATGATAGACTGACAAAGCTTATATACAAATAAAGTGTGAAAGGAAAAAGAGGGAAAGGACGACCGAGAAAATTGAGGAGAAGAGGCAACTCTGCAGAGGCTCTGGCCACCCCTAGCGGAATAGCGACAGAGTGACAGTAACAGTTACAGTACCTGCCAAAGGTTATGACTCTAGGGCCGGCAATAGCTATCTCCTCCTAAGTTGATATATTTTAACTTTTTGTAGGTATACACGCAGCATGTTTAAGCGCGAACTTATATGTGTCTGCTTGTGGTCATATGTTGGTAAATGTAATACATCTTTACAACTAAGATTAAAGATCGTATCTGAATGAATTAACTGAATAAGTTCTGATTCACTGATTTTGAATTTAAGTTGCAAAGATATGTATAATTGGAGATTCAAATTATATGAATTCTCACAAGCAGAAACGTACAAGTTTGCGTTTGCACATGCCGCATGTGAACCTACAACATAAAAACCCAAATTTTAAATGGACATACACCCTGCAACTCTTGCCGTCCTTCCCTGAAACAGGGGTGACATTGGCAAAGTGAACCATTTCTACAGCTTGGGTGGTCAGCTGCACACAATTCAGTTCGATATACCTACTCTCAGAGTTACGTAGACCGGTCCGTAGTCCAGGTGGTAACACTTCGGACTCGTAACTGGAAGGTCGTGGGTTCGAATCCCGGCGGAGCACAAAAAATATCCCATTTATATTTTCAAATTTGCTCATCGCTGGGTTGAAAAATTCATAAACCTTTACCAAAGACCGGTCATCAAAAGGTCCATCCAGCCTTACAACAACTGGGTCTTGCTTGAGAATTGGCGCTTTCTACAGCGACGACCAAGCTCGCAGAGGGCTCTTGAGGTGTGATACTCACAAAAACAGCGCTCACCAAATAAATCAGCCTAATTTTTTTTAATTAATTTTACGTAGTAGGTATCTTCCATGCATTTTCGATTTACGCAATGGAGTCAATTCCCTTGACTTATAAGTTGGTATGAGGCTGACCACCCATACTGTAAAAAATAGTTCGCTTTGCCAATGTCACCCCTGTGTCAGGGAAGGTCGGCAAATTTGTAGGGCTTATGTTCATTTGAGTTTCCGATTTTATTTGTAGGTACACATTCAGCATTTGTAAGCGCAAACTACACGTGTTTGTTTGTAGGCATGCATTTGAGAGCCTTAAATGTTAATATATCTCTGCAACTTAGATTATAGATTATAGAGAGGAGCTTACGCAATATTTTATACTCATGGGCTTGAACACAACTTTAATCGCATTCCACAGCCATATGCACAATTTCTCCCATAAATTTATTGGTACAACAAATTCAGATTTCGCTATTATTCAATACCTCCTTGCGCTGCCATAATTAGAGATACAGTATGCAAATATACCGACATGCGATAATTCTAATGAAACCACTCACTGCAACTCCACTAACTACCTGATAACTGGCCCGTTGTGTACTTGCTCCTTGCGGTGTGTTCAGACCAACTAAGGGCTAGTATATAATTATATATATTGACATCTGAAGCTGCTAAGATTCTCATTGCGTCCTTTGTTGTGTCGAGACTGGATTATTGCAATGGTCTGTTCTGGGGTCTTTCAAGGTTTCAGCAGTCTAGACTGCAGTCCGTCTTTAATGCTGCAGCCAAATTACTTTTAGGAGGAAGAAAAACTGACCTTGTCTCTCCTCTGTTGCGGCGCCTTCATTGGCTGCGGGTCCCAGAGAGGATTGAGTACAAAATATGTGTTTCTGTTTTTAATGCCCTCAGAGGAGTTGCCCCATCGTAATTGTGTGAATTGTGCAGAGTCGACCAGATAGGTGGAAAACGATGCACTCTTCGTTCTGCACAGAGGGACGCCGTTAAACAGGCTTCAACTGCCTCTTCGACGGAACAGAACCGGTTTCGGAGACAGGGCTTTTAGTTCAGCTGGTCCATCCTGCTGGAATAGTCTACCTCTGGAGTTGAGAACAGAGACCAGTGTTGGCAGTTTCAGGAAGTTGCTTAAGACACATTTGTTTAACAGAAGCTTCAACACATAAAAGCGCCCTTGGGGTGGCTAGTGCCACTAAACGGCGCTGTATACAAATTGTCCAATTATTATTATTATTATAACGTATAACTTATATTTCTTAAATTTATTAGGTAAAATGGGTAACTCTTTAAATGCTTAAATTACTAGAATATCGTTTTAGTTTATAGTACAATGCACAGATGGCAATAATAATAATTAATTGAAGTTTTGGGTACAACAGCAATCTATCCCTGGCAAGGATGATTAAACATTTTTGAGGTTATTAACCAAAACATTAAGGACATAAAACATTAAAGGAAAGAAATTTTGAATAATAAACATTAAATGTCGTTTCTTTGTTTGCAGGTAAGATAGTATGATTTAAGTGAAATACTGTAATTTGTTGTTGTGTGTATGTAATTCCTTAAATAAAACTTTGTTTTCAGTGCAACGCATAGTTTATTTGACAATTCACAATTTCTCTTGTATATACTTATATAAACGAAAGACCAAATATCCGTTAGTATCTCGACAATTAACTTACGGATGGACGTTTACGGATTGATCTTACCGATGGTCGTCCTATAAAGCTTGTTTAACCATCCGTTAGTTGTCAATAATGCACTCGTATTTTCGGTGATTTTTTAAGTGCATTCATGGACATACGTCACCCGTTTGCTGTCAGAGACGAAATATAACCTAAAGTTGCTTTTGACAAATACGAAAATGGCTAATACAGCCCAATTAAAATTAACTCTCTATCACTGTCGGAAGAATAGACTACAAGCTTTGGTTGATGGTCTTTCAGACTCTTCATGAGCTGGCTCCTGAGTCCTGACTACCTGGTTGAACTCACGAGGAGAGCTTCTTTAGATGAAAGGGGAGCTACTCTGAGGTCGGCTGGGTCATGTGCCAGTCTGTTGGAGCTGCCGAAAAGACAATCAAGTACAGTCTTCGGGAACCGCTCTTTCCGTGTTGCCGGGCCAGCGGCATGGAATGCTCTCCCAGAGAGGCTGAGAGTCCAGAAAGATGAGACAGCCTTCAGGAAGATGCTTAAAGCATTCCTGTTTTCCCGCTAGAGCCCATATGCGCCTTTGTAGTGTTGTAAATCACAAATAGGCGCATATAAATCTAGTTTACTATTATTATTTTTATTAATAATAATAAATTATCTTCAACAGGACAGAGCGTAGTAGTCCAATGACACGCAAAACTCACCGCAAAAAAAACGATGCTTTGACAGCTGACCTAACCTCAATCCTTAACTAACCGGCCGGTATCTGCGATTAAGGGCCGGTCTTATAAACGAGAGACCAAATATCCGTAAGTATCTCGACAACAAACTAACGGATGGACGTTTACGGATTGATCTTACCGATGGTCGTCCTATAAAGCTTTTTTTACCGTCCGTTAGTTCTCAAAGATGCACTCGTATTTTTCTATGACTTTTAAGTGCATTCATGAACATACGTCACCCGCTTGCTGTCAGATACGAAACATAACCTAAAATTTATTGTGCGCGTCATATTCTCTGGTTAAAGTTTATCAATAAAATGAATGTAAGTACAGTTATTTACTTGTGATAACTTATGTACTATTATTTATATATAAAATGACTTATGTGCAATGGTTATATCTTGATAAAAAGTTAATTTTATCATGAAAAACAATGACGCTTCTCTTGCATCCTTCTAATGTGATTTTTATAATTTCAGACAAAAGGCAGGAGCAAACAATTCTCGGCAGAGGAGGTGACAAAATTAATTGAGTTATTAGAGGATAACAACGTACTTTTGTCGAAGAAGACGGATGTGGCATCAAACGCCACTAAAGAACAAGCGTGGCAGTGCTTGGCGATGAGCTTTAATGCCACCAACAGGGTGCCAAGGGATGTGGCCCAGTTAAAACTCAAGTGGGACAATTTGAAGAAGGCCGCAAGGAAAAGAGCAGCACTTAGCAACAGCAATTACAGGTATTCTTTATTGTTTATCAATATTGTAGATTCCAAAATGTTCATTATCATTTAACAGTCATGCCAAATATCATCATTGATAGAACGGCGGCAGGAGTTGCAAGGTTTTTGTTCATGTGAGGTTTTGCTTATTTGTATGCACACATGCAGAATGTGTAGGCGCGAACCTACATGTGCCTGTCTGTGGGCATGCACTTAATATGAACCTTAAATGTTAACATATCTTTGCAGCTTAGATTATAGATAGATAGATTGTCATTTGCCATGTGAAGCTTAAAAAATGGCAAAATGCATTTCGCTGTACAAATATTAGATTTTCATAACACTAGCCGTCCGCTCGATAGCTCGATTGGTAGAGTGCTTGCATCTTATCCCGTGAGCTCGGGTTCGAATCCCGCTGAGGGTGTCAGAAATGATTTCCCGTTTTGTTGTTTATTTCAAACCTCATAATAAAGAACCGACAAGGTTTACTCAGCCTTCACAAGAAATGAGTACCAGCCCCCTCGGGAGCTGGGAAACCTCCCACTTCACTGAAGTCGTTGGCGTAAGGCTGGCCCCCTTACCTGTAAAAACAAATAGGTTCACTCGCCATATGCGACCCTAACACGGCAAAGAGTTACACTTTATGTGTAGCTTAGTTGCGTTGCATTTAGCCAGACACATTTCTGCCCTAAATTCTGTTTGTTAATAGTGCATAAAATAAAACATAATACGTTTGTTTACAGGGCAACTGGTGGAGGTCCAATGCTACCAGTAAGCGAGGATGCTACCCTGGATAAAGTGACATCACTGATCAAACTGAGTTGCTATGGCCTAGAAAATCAGTTTGATAGTGACGCCATACAAATTGAGTACGTCTCACAGCCAACAACCAGCCAGCCAGTTTTGGAGCTTGTAATAGACGTGCCACCAAATGATAATTTTCCTCCAGAAGAGCCTGTGAGCAATGTCGAAAGTAAATGGCAGACGTGGACCCCGGCATCATTAAAAACACCTGTTGATTCAAGATTGACAGTGAGAAATGAAAAAAAAGAAGCAATCGACAAAAATAAGCTAACAAAATCAAAAATTCGTCGAAACAATGCTATAGCTAGCTACTACGAGTATAAATTGGAATTATTAAAAGAAAGTAAGAAAATTTAATTTCAATTTAATAGAGCAAAAGATGCTAATTTGGAAAACTAAATTTGTTTTTGTGATCATTGAGGCATTAGCGAGGCGTAATAATGTATTGTTCTGTGCCATTTAGATTGAAGTTTATTATTTGCTGCTCTTCAGTTAGATTGCCTTGTCTTGTCTTGTATCCTGCCTCCATTCTTTTAGGGGTGGCCGGTACCTCCACTTGACTCTGTCCTTGCATACTTCTTTCATCTCATCTAGTTTCATCACTCTTTTCATGCACACTCTTCTCTTATTTCCATTCTGTAAATTCCATTTGTTCGCAATCTCACATATCTGATCAATTCATTCTTTCCTAGGTCTTCCCCTTTCACGCTTACCTATTACATTCCCTTCATACACTTTTTTGTCAGTCGGTCTTCATTCATCCTTTCAATATGTCCAAACCATTGCTGTAAACTTTCACTTTCACGCTTTCTTTTACTCCGCATTCATTCAGAACCCATTCGTTTCACAATTTATTTTTCAGTGTTTTTTTCTGTCATACTTCTCAAATGAATTGTTTCTACGGTGCTTACCTTATTTGCTTCTCTTTCATTCACGGTCCACGACTCACTTCCATACATCAGGGTCGGCAGCAATATACAATTGTGTACCGCCATTTTAATTTTTTGTAGATTCTTTTATTCTTCGCTATTCTACCGAACGCTCCCATCACGCATCTTCTTTGCTGGCACTCTTTCTAATTCTCTCGCCATCTTACCATTTGCCTCAAACTTACTTCTACTTCAACTTTTGTTCCATTCAAATTAATTATAAGTTCCTCACATAGTTATGATTTATTTAATAGTGGTATTCCAAATATGCATAACTTACTCTATAACTTTTAAGATAAGCACTTCCTACATTTTTTAATTAATTAAAATTATGTTGTATAATTATGATTTATGTTGAAAATCTTGAGGTTTATAAACTCTGTACATTATCTTGTTCACTTTTTAAATAAATAATTAGTAATAAACTATACTTTATCCTTAACTGTGTTCAATAAAGAAAATGAATATAAAACCTTAGAAATTATTTTGAGTTGGAACAATGGCTCTAATTGGTTTATTTCAATGTTAAATGCATTTCTTATTAAATATGTTGCCTACCTTATACTTACATGTGCCTTTATTGGATGCACGCCAGTGGCAAAGGGTGCCATACAAGCCGATTCCCATCGGTTTCCCGTTTAAAATGAGGCAAAAATGATAATAAAGCAGACTGCATGGTTTCAATGGGGGGAAAATATGTATTGTTTCTTTGGTTTTAAATGTATTTTTTTTTTTTACTTTGTGCCTATATTTTAAACTACTTAGTTACATCATTTTAAAAGGGAAGCCGATGGGAACCGGCTTGTATGGCACGCTTCACCACTGATGCACGCCCCTGCTCAACTCTCCCATAATATGAATAAGTAATGTAATATTGATACTTGTAGAGGAGTGTCCCCAATAATAAGACAAAAGGTTTTAAGATTTCAGGAATATATTAAAAAATGGACAAAAAAACATTTCAAAATACAACAAAAGTAATATTTACATAAAAGAAACATCAATATTCAATCTCATAAAATATATTTACCTATCATCTAATTTGCAAAGATATACTAACATTTAAGATTCATATACCTTGCATGCACACAAGCAGACAAGTGCTTACACATGCTGCATGTGAACCTTACAAAATAAAAACTCAAATCGCAAATGAAAATAAGCCCTGCAACTCTTGCCACCATTGCCTAAAACAGAGGTGACATTTGCAAAGTGAACCAATTTTTACAGAGTAGGTGACCATCCTCATACCAACCTTATAAGTCGACGAACAAAAATTATAAAATGCAATATTTAATATAAGTACATAAAAAAAAACAGAAAAATCATTTACCTACATGGAGCTGCAAAGTACATTATAATACAGGTATGTATAATATTTTTTTAAAAGTCTTAACCACCAACATTGTCGATTAACTGCCATTTATTCGGCCCTTGCATACTTCTTTCATTTCATCCAGAGTCATAACCTTCTTCATACAAGCTCTCCTTTTATTATGACCCCATTAAATCAGAATGTACAAAAAATAAAATCAAAGTTACGAGTATCTAAGAAAAATATAAATCAAACATCAAAATATACAAAAATAAAAATCAAAGATATCGGAAAGAAATAGAAATCAAAAATCAAATTAAATATCCAATCAAGAGAAACAAAACTACAAGTCATCGTCATAATTTCTTACATTAAAATTTAATTACACCAAATTTTTAAAATAATTATCTATTAAATCTCTTCTGTAATAATCTTGTGTGCCAGGACCCGATGCAACACTTTCTGCTGATGGCAAATCGTTATCCTGAGGTGACTCTTCTTGGACATCTGGGGGTAGGATGTCTTCACTGTTCAATCGGCAAATGTTGTGTAAGACAGCTGTTGCCACAATGACAGACTGAGCTCTATTCACAGCTATTCTCAATGGCATGAAAAGAACTGGAAACCGCCGCTTCCATACGCCAAAACAACGTTCAATAGAATTCCTCGTTCGAATTTGGGATTCGTTGTAGAGAATCTCTTCTGATGTCTGGGGATTGGAAAGAGGAGTCATGAGGTACCGTTTTACAGCATATCCGCTGTCTCCAACCAACATAGAGTCTCCAAATTCTCCACTCTCAAAACGGGACTTCAACATGGATGAATTGAAAATATGAGAGTCATGTGAAGCTCCCGGCCATTTCACAACAATGTCTGTGATGCATAAATTGGCATCACAAACACACTGCACATTCAGTGAAAAATAGCCCTTCCTATTTCTGAAGGCCTCAGCATCCCGTCCTCCAGGCGACTGAATCCGGATGTGCGTACCGTCGATTGCTCCTATCACACAAGGAAATCTGGCCAAGTTATAAAACAATTCTTTGGTAGAATTATCATTGGTTATTTTTATATAGCGAGCTCTTATGCCACATATTTTCTTGGATACTTCCCAGACAATATTGCTTGCACTTTGCTTCGATACTCCCACAAAATCCGCAGAGGCTAATAATATTGACCCTAACGCATAAAACCTCAATGCAACAAGTAGTTGGGTTGATGGTGTCAATGCATTATTTCGGGCTGTAGGTCGGGTCAACGTGCTCCCAATCATGTTTAATACATTTTGTGCACTGCTCTTTGTCAATCGAAAGCGACACACAAAATCTAAATCATCTAGGATGTTGAAATAGTCCACGCGACATCTGAACACTCTTTTTCTTCGTCTTCCTGCATCCTCGTCAGAAGACGACGAATACAGCACATTCTCAATTAATTCACTATCACTGTCGGAAAACATTTTAGAGTCAGCACAAAACACTTCAATAGGACAGAGCGTAGAAGTCCGATATGGATTACACTGGATGACACACAAAACTCACCGCAAAGAAACAATGCTTTGACAGATAACCTAACCTCAAACCTTAAGTTACCGGCCGGTATCTGCGATTAATCGCTGCCTCGGCTGTCGGTTAGTTCTGTCGGTAACTTTTTACGGAAATTAAACGAACGGATCGTTATAAGACGAAAAATGTGACGTTTGTATTATTTTTCGGTTAATTTGGTACGACATTTAACTAACGGACGTTTATAAGACCGGCCCTAATTGATGGGTGGGCGGTCGATTAGTTCTGTCGGTAACTTTTTACAGAAATAAAACTAACGGATCGTTATAAGACGGAAAATGTGAAGTTTGTATTATTATTTCGGTTTTTTACCCCCTAACCTGTAAAAATAAATAGTTTCACTCGTTTCGGGGATAACGCAGCAAGAAGTTATATGTGTAGCATAGTTTTTTTCATGGCAGTTTTCACTATTTCTATTTATAATAGAGCTATTCACTATGAATTTGATCTAAAGCTGCTCAATGGATCATTGTTTTTTGTATGGAAATATTATGTTGGCCATGAATTTGCTACTGTGAATTACCCAAATGTGTTGTTGTTTTATTTGCAAATATGTCAAACGATACGCAGAATATTTAAAAAAATACTCATATTAGATGTTTCCGCTAAAGTCGTTTAAAAATCAAGTGAGAACTCAGAATGAGAAGTGATAAAATGACATTCACTAAGCTCGTGTGATCGAGGCTTTATTTACATACCAGCCCAGCTGTATAAGGTACTTACGCCTTACATTTGATAACAAACATACAAAACACGAGGCCAGTATTAGGAAATGTTCCTCCTGCTAATGCAACTATTAACCTGGAGTAATGAACTAATTAACTTACTCACTTACTCGGTGAGCAAGCCTTCTCATTCTTTTTCCAATGCCACTTTTATCGAATATCGTCATTCTCGAGCAGCGTATTTAAATCTTTTTGATTTCACGACCGCCTATTTGAGGTGAGGTCGGCAAAAGTTGCAGGGCTTATGCTCATTTGAGGTTTGGATTTAATTTGTAAGTACAAATGTAGCATTTGCGTACACGGAAACTACATAACACGTGCCTGTATGTGGGCATGCATTGACTATGAAATTTAAATATTACTTTATCTCATAAGAAACTCCCTTTTCAACTGAAGTGGTTGGTATTTACAATTATAATAAGTAAACAGTTAAAAAAAATATTTGGATACTAGACGAACCATCATAAGAGAACTTGCATTATTCTCGACGTTTTGTTAGCGACGCGGACGTAGCTAACTTTTTCAGGAAACACCCTCTTTGCATGTCTACTAAGGATGAATTGATTTTTAATAACCAAAATTGTCACAAATCACTAATAATATAATAATATAATAATAATAATTTTATTTCTATAGATAAATACAATACAATTCTGTAATAAGTGAAATACATTTTGAACTATATATTGAACAAACTTTATTTTGGAGAGCTGGAGCCTAAACTAGGTCTTGCTTATTTTTATTGGTCACTGCATTGACATTGGCTACGACGATTTCAAAACGTCGAGAATAATTTAAGTTCTCTTAGAACGGTTCACCTAATATCCGAATGAAAGACAAATTAACTTTGCAGTTATTATAATTGTAAATATTACAATAGATAGTAATTTCAACTTAAACCTAACGAAGTGGTAGGTGTTTAGCCACCATCCTACTATTTTAGGAATAACGCGGTAAGAAGTCCTATTATACATGCAGCTTAGTTGCGTTAGTTATATTTAAAAAAAAAAAAAAAATCTAAAACGTAGTTTTATTTTCACAATAATATTTTCTAGGTACCTCAAGTACTTTCGACCTTCAATATTCAGGTCATTACCTTAGTTAGTTACAATTGACACAATATGATTTTAACGCAGAAATTTACTTCAAAAAGTTAGCCATCGACCAAACTCGATGTATAAAAACATAGATGAATTATATTTACATTCGGTAAGCTTAATCTGTTATTAGATAACATAGGCATGACACTGCCTCACGAACATATTGTTATTCCACAATCTCCATAGACATCTCGTGTAGCCAATTCCAATTTTATAGAAATAGCGTATCGCTTAAACTTCGTGTTTCGTGTCAACAGAGCAGAATGAATGATAAACGTTTTTGAATATTCAGGCCGCAACAATGGCTTTGGATTATTTATAAACCACGCGTAACACACAAACTACAAATCAATAATCTAAGTTGTAAAGATATTTAAATATTTCAGATTCTCAGTTCATACTGTTATGAATTTATGTCTTTGTGTTTTACTTACTCGTATATGTGTGTATAGACGTAAGTACATATTTGATATTTTCACTTCCCGTATTTGCTTGAAATGTCCACTCGAGAAGCTTCTCGTATAATCTGGTACATGCAAGAATATGTAAGCTTTAGTCTACTTTAAAATATATGGACTGCGGTGCCTTGGAGCAGGCAGTGCCTCATTAATATGCTAGCCTTGCAAAGCGAGAAGTATAAAGATTTATAGTGTGAACCTTATGTAATCAAATTCTAAAATATTTTTTGGAAAATAAATCCAAGCGATATTTTATTAAATTGAAACCAAAATAAGTCATCATTATCCGTACAATTTTCGTGTTGATGGCTTCGATGCATATACATAAGATCTAAAGAATCTATAATCTATAATCTAAGCTGCAAGGATATGTAAGCATTTAAGGCTCATATGAAATGCATGCCTACAGACAGGCACTTGTAGGTTCGCGCCTACACATTCTGCATGTGTGCATACAAATAAAGAAAACCTCACATGGATATAAACCTTGCAACTCCTGCCGCCGTTCCCTGAACCGGGGTGGCATTGGCAAAAGTGAACCGATTTTTACAGCACGGGTGGTCAGCCTCGTACCAATTATAATAAAGACAGCGGAGGTCCTGCTTCCAACCGAGAAAGATAGAGAGACATTTTCGCAAGTGGTCGTTGACGGCGGGGGGACCTGAAATGGTCTGAAACGGGAAATCATTTTTGACAACCTTGATGGGGATCGAACCCTAGCCTTCTTGCATGGAACACAATCATTATACCTACTGAGCTATCAACTAAAAATGCATATTCCCAAAATAAACTTGCCACTTTTGAAAATATACAGCATAAGAATCAAACGATCATACATAATAAGCTATAACATCAAGCTACGCGTGATCAGCTGGTCAAGCTGTCAAATATTCTCCTTACAAACTTAAACAAATTGAATGGAAAAGCGACACCAGCTGATCATGCACGGAGGTGTTTTATCGCTTTCTATCTATGCTAAATGATCGGAAGATACTTAGAGACGTTGACCCACAAATGAACATACGATCTGCAGCTCTTACCGCCTTTACCTGAAACAGGAAACAACAAAAAAACATTTGTACAGATGGGTTGTCAATGTTTTGCCAACCAATCTGTCAAGGAAACATGTTTTTTTTTCTTATTTCAGATGAAAAAAAACAGAATTGAAGTGTTGACACGGCATATACAAAACCGACTTATATGTTTTTGAGTCCAAATGGACCTATAATATTAATATTTGTTGTATTTATATTTCTTCACCATATTGTGAATTATGGATTACAAACGATGCCTTGAATTTAAACTCAACAAAGCTAATCTAAATATTTTCATATCGTTAGAAAGCAATAAATTAAGGGTTAACAATTTGATGTAAGAAATTATTCATCTAGAACCAATGTCGGCAATCTAGACTTATTTGAAAATTGAATAAATGTATAGAAATGATGAGAATATAATTATCTTTTATTCTATGTATTTACATAGTTTTTAAAAAATACTTAGATTGCCGTATTTGATTCTGTATAAATTAAATTTTAAAGATTGATATCACGTCTGGAAGGTGAAAAGATATAAAGCGCTTTAAATAAAATGTACAGAAAGCTAATTCGCTCACTAGAGGCAATGATTTCATTTCCGTATAATATTGAATAAACGCTGTGCCGGAACTCAAACATACAGTTTTATACTTAGAGTAAGAGCCGTTTAAAACGTTTTGCAATCAAAAAGTCATGGGTTCGAATCCTGTGGATCCCGAGATTTGTATTGTGTGTAAATTGTCACATAATTTTGATTAATTTATGCTTAAAGCCGCTTACATACTACAAGTACAAAATATTACGTTTAAACTCAACTTACATGTTTTTGAAAAATGTACTGAAATTAAAACAACGCCTCTATGAATCGTTTTAGTTTCCTTATATTTTTCGGTTAACGATATGTTCGTGTGTTTGTGTACGTATTATGTACAAGAGCTATTTTTTCACTTATGCTAAATCAGCCAACTTACACGCTATCCACTATCCTCGTCTGAACGGTTGGTAAATCCAGTATTGTTACAGTAAATGTCACAAATCTTGATACATGTTGAAAATTTAAAAGTCCGTAGGATCGCATTTGGTGAGTGGAACCTATTAATTTTCTCAGATAAGAGAGCAGCATTTATTACGCGAATTACTTTTTTTAAGGAACCCTGTGCGAAAGACTCTCTAGATTTCCAACGGGCCTATTTTTAGACACTTTAGTCGTCGGTTGAGCCCACGCTTTGACAAAGTAATGGTGCATTTGTATGAAGACCTGTCAATCCAAGATGGCCGCAAGTGAACAGCTGATTTGTCATCATACAAATATTACAAAATTCGGTAGGTAAGAATGACCGAGCTGATGAAACTTCCAGCGCAGGCACCATTAGTTTGTCAAAACGGGGACTCAACCGACGACTAAAATGTTTAAGAATATCCCCGATAGAATATAGAGATCTATGACATTTTTTGTAGTGCCGCAGAAGTATTGGTGATGTGGCGGCTGATGTCTAGATCTTTTATAACAGGACTGTTAGCTGCGTAGTGTTGTGTTAACTTGGGGAAGGATTTCTTCTCTCTCCCGACGATATACGAGTAGGTTATCATTTGTTGTGAAGGCAGAAGAAACCTTGCTATGGGTAACAAGATGACACGTAAATGGAAAATTTTGTAACATATAAGCAATCAAAAACAATATTAACAAATAAAACACTGAACAAACTTATTTTAACAGATAAGGGTGAAAGCTTATGAATTTTGTAAAATGTTGAACGATACCTTCTAAGCACACGCACGGTAATACGATAGTTCGTACCAAAATGCATGGTGGGGATAAGGGCTTCGTGTGAGTTGCAGAAAAAAAGCAACTCTAATTTTTGTTGTAATAATTTGATAAACATTCAAACTCTTCCATACATGTTTATTTTTTAATCAGTTTGACCACTAGTACTTAGTGGTTATTTCAACACAACCATTCATTTATACGATGAGTGGTTTCATGAAATTTAAAAAACAGGCTTCTATTGTTTCGAATGACTCGCATAAAAATCACATCAGTTAGCGGACCACTAGCGAAGCGTAATCAAAAATAATTGATGGTTCAATTTCTGATAACTGATTCGACAACTGATCTGATTATACCAACAATCAACTGATATCAGTCGATGACGAATCAAAACATTATGAGAGATTAGATTTTACAAATAATTCTAAATTTCTATCTATTTCCAAAATAGAGTGTGAAAGTATAGATTAAAAGATGTTTATTAAGATGGTTTGGGCATATGGAAAGAATAAATGATGAAAGACTAACGAAGAAAGTATATGTTGCAAGAATAGATGGATGTCGTGGTAGAGGAAGACCGAGAAAGGTATGGATGGACCAAATTTCCGAAATAGCGAATGAATGGAATATGCAGAGTCATAATAAAAGGAGAGTATGTATGAAGAAGGTTATGACTCTGGAGGAAATAAAAGAAGTGTGTAAGGACAGAAAAAAATGGCGGTTAATCTGTGATGTTGGCGGCTAGGGTTTTTAAAATTATAATTTGTTTTCTGTTAGTTTTTGATGTCCATACATGTTATAATTTGTTGATTTTAAAAATGTAATTTGTTGTATATGTTCCTTGACTTATAGGTTGGTATGCGGCTGACCACCCATGCTGTAGAAATTGGTTCACTTTGCCAATGTCACCCCTGTTTCAGGAAGGTCGACAGGTGTATGTTCATTTGAGATTGGGTTTTTATATTGTAGGACTACATGCGGCATGTTTAAGCGCGAACTTGGACATGTCTGTTTTGTGAAAATGCATATAATGTGAACCTCTAATATTACTTATATTTTGCAACTTAGATTAGATTAGAGTGCGTTGATAGATGAAAACTATTTATTTTTGTAAGAGTCTAGGGGTGATGGCACCTTTGGCAGAAGTTTTTATATCCACAAAAATATATATTTGCTACAATTACATCGGTCCGTAGTCCAGTGGTTATTGATTTGGTCTCGTGATTGGAAGGTAGTGAGTTCGATTGCCGACGGAGCATAACAAATAATTATAAATATTTAAAAATATAAATGGTAAAACATTGTTTTAATTCACTTTATTCCTTTTTTTTGCTCGAATATTTTCGCCTAATGAGGCATCTTCTGAGGATAATGTTTTAATAATTTAATTAACTTATATTTTGCCAATGTCACCCCTGTTTCAGGGAAGGTCGGCAAAAGTTGTGGGGCTTATGTTCATTTGAGGTTTGGATTTTATTTGTTAGTACGCATTCAGCATTTGTAAGAGCGAACTACACGTGTTGGTTTGTGGGCTTACATCTGAGAGCTTTAAATGAATATATCCTTGCAACTTAGATTATAGATAGTGTAGAATGTGATTCTGAAGACAATTAAATTGAAAAGTCATCATTTAATCAAATTCTAGATAAGCCAAACAAGCACTGGGAAGGGGACATACAATAATTAAATGGAATAACATTCACGAATTGTAGTTCCATATACATACATACAGTGCAAAAGTTTACCGTCTACCATGTCTGAACTTTCACTTGCATGAAAACATATCATTGTGAAGCAGAAACCACCTAGGACTGTACCTACTCCTAGTTCCACACGGTAAAATGAGGGAGCTTGAATCGCAGAGGTTCTCAAATTCTGTGCGTCATAAACCTAGTCTAGTGGTTAACGCTTCGGATTCGTAATCTGACAGTAGTAGGCTCAATTCAAGCCAGAGCTTAGAAATAATCAAATAATCTCTTCGCTAGGTAAACGATTAATCTGTTTTTATCCAAAAACGTTCACAAAATGTCGCTGCAGTCTTCCAGCAATTGATTTTAGTCTGGAGATTTGTAGCTAATACAAAAAAAAACAGACGACTCTTGAGGTCTAATTGGACAAAAGAACAGTACTAACCAAATAAATCATCACAAGAAAAAAATCTCGGGTCTTTGAGAACAAAATACTTCGAAACATTCTTGGACCTGTACCTGAGGGTGACTGGTGGCGCATCCGTATCCGATGTCTTATGAAATGGGGGGCATACAATATCGAGACCAATGCCGAAATTCTGGGAGTAAGGGAACCATGGAGGGAAGTGGCACAGGACAGAGAGTCCTGGAGGATTGTGGGGTGAGAGGCCCTGAGCTTTCAAGGCTTGTGAGCTGGAGAAATAGAAAAGAGGTTAATCTACATCATCATAATATACCCATACCCATCTTACCTCACATATGATATAACTATCGAGCCTTCGTGGACAACGGACTGGATCTCCTCCCAGTGGATTAAGGACGCCATCAGTACATCCTTTGTGATTGGCACAAAGGAATTAAAAGCGCATCTCGATGACATTGCACCGAGTCAGTAACTTCGGGTTTTTTTTATGTTTTCTCTAGTGGACGAATTAATCTAGAATCACTGCTGGGTCGGGTCACGACCATCGGGAAGGCTTTCCGCCACAAAAAACTATAGCATTGCATGAGCGTTCTGTGATACACTTCCCGGATGGAAGTGCGAAAACGGAACGGATAAGAGGCTGGGTTTTAGAAATTACCACACCACGTCACTGTGTCATTGTGTCACGACAAAATGTCCCAACACTTGACTGTACCAAATGGCCAAACGACATTATGTCGGTGAACATTTTGTCGGTGGATATCTTGTCGTGGAACCTTACCATACATATACTTATTTAGGAATCCCTGCAATATGCTATCACTGTTGGATGAGAACAATGAGCAGGTTTTGGTTTAAGGGTTAGGGGTTTTGGTTTGAGACTAACGGTGCGTGTTCGCGGCCCGTGACTGTACATGACTTTTAGCTTACCGGCTTTTGTTCAGAGTTATTACATTGTCAATTCTCGACATGCTAAATAGTTTTCTAATACGAAACATTGTTCCTGCAATACCAAGATAGAAGCTGAAGTTTACACGGGTAAATTCTAAGGAAAAAGAAGAGACGGAAAAATGACTGTTTAAATCCGATGGTGAGGAAAGACTGACGAAGAAAGTATATGTTGGTAGAATAGATGGATGTCGTGGTAGAGGAAGACCGAGAAAGGTATAGATGGACCAAATATCCGAAATTGCGAATGAATGGAATATCCAGAGTCATAATAAAAGAAGAGCTTGTATGAAGAAGGTTATGACTCTGGAGGAAATGAAATAAGTATGTAAGGATAGAAAGAAATGGCGGTTGATCTGTAATGTTGGCGGCTAGGGTTTATTAAAGTGAAACTGGTTTTATGTTTTAGTTTTTTTTATATCCATGTATATATTATTATTTTTCGATTTAAAAAATGTAATTTGTCATGTATGTTCCTTGACTTATAGGTTGGTATGCCGCTGACCACCCATACTGTAAAAAAAATGGTTCACTTTGCCAATGTCACCCCTGTTTCAGGGAAGGACGGCAAGAGTTGCAGGGCTTATGTTCATTTGAGATTGGATTTTTATATTGTAGGTCCACATGCGGCATGTGTTAGCGCAAAATTATATGTACATGTCTGCTTGTGGGAATGCATTTAATCTAAATCTTAAATGATGTATATCTTTGCAGCTTAGATTAGATTAGATTAGTACACTGAGAGCATATAATATGTATACACAGCTGAGACATACTGTATCTCTATAAAATATCTTTAATCAAATTTGCAAATATATATTAACATTCAAAACTCATATAAAATGCATGCTCACAAACAGACACGTGTACAAATGCTGAATACGTACTTACAAATTAAAATCCCAACCTCCAATGAACATAAGCCCTACAGCTTTTGACGGCCTTCTTTGAAACAGAAGTGAAATTGGTAAGGTGAGTGATCCATATTACAGCACGGAGGGTCAGCCTCATACCAACTTATCAGTCAAGGAGTACAAGTATTGGATATTAATCTGTAAATCTAAGCTGCAACGATGAGTTACAAATTTCAAATCGCTTCGCTTCCAGACTACACATATAAAAGCTTCTTTTAGCGTTACCCCGAAAGGTCCTTGACAAACTGTAAAAAAAAATCTCTTTGTCGATGTCACCCCTGTTTCAGAAAAAGTCAGCAAGAGTTGCAGTGCTTATGTTCATTTGAGATTTGGGTTTGTATACTGTAGGTCCACATGCTGCACGTGTAAGCGCGAACTTACACGTGCCTACTTATGGGAATGCATTTAATATGAATCTGACATGATATACTCATAATGCTCCTATCATATCATAAGCCTATCATATGGCTATCATAATGCTTATATCTACGTTATTCTAACGTCCAGCGTTAACATGATAACTCATAATGCTCCTTAACTAATTAATATTCAAATTTGTTTTATAACATTAACTATTAATTGTTAACTGATGCCATTAAGTATTTATTAAGTTAATTTATAGGTCGCCATGAATACGCATACAAACGTCATCAGGCAAAGCAATCGCTCTTATATAAGATCGCGTGTAAACGAAAAATATGATTAATTAACTATCGATGAATATTCATTAGTTAATATTGTTATTTAACTGATTAACTAATTTTAATACTGCAAATATTGTTCTGTGTAATGCAACATAGTTTATCGTCTGTAATCTAAGTTGCAAGAATACATTTTCATTTCGTCACCTTACTGCTTGTCTGTCTTATCTCCAACATAGGTAATTTCACATGAGAAATGTTTGCATACATATATACTCAGATTGTGCAGAATGTGATAGTTAAGACGATTTCGTTTAAAATTCATCTTTTAATCAATTTGTAGATAAGCCAAACAAGCACTAATGGAACGATTTTACAAAGGTAGATTAATGTATTGGATGAGCTGAAGGAAGGAAGGTCCAAACTATTTTGTCTGGCCAGAAACATGTATTTGTAGGTATTACAATCAATTAATAGTTCATTATTTAATATTTTCATACATAATTAATGACATCTCTTGAACCAGGGTCAAAGTTACTGTCGATTGGATACAGCGCAGGCGGGGCTCGAACCGGTGATGGGGTCAATAACACAAATTCGAGTGCCAACGTTTTAACCCCTCGATCATCCATCCATCGCATTTTTTGGCAGAAATAAAACAATATTGTGAAAATTTATAGCCTGGGAATTAGAAAAACTGATTCATGTCGTCCAGTTAAGGTTGAATTTAGAGACCCGATGACAGTGAAAAAACTATTAAACTTCAAACGTATTATACCCAATGGAATAAAATTGAAACCAGATCAAACATATCAACAGAGGAAACAATTGCTGGAGTTAAGGACTGAGTTGGAGGAGAGGAAAAAGAAGGGAGAGGTTAATTTAACCATAAAGTATATAAACTCGTCACCAAAAATTGTTTCAAGCACACCAAAAAACTACAGAGACATAAATTAAACTGCTTGTATCAAAATCTGAGAGGTGTTTGTACTAAAGTGAGTGAGTTTTCCTCAATAGTACCAACCCTAGCATACGACATTCTCATTTTTACGGAGACTTGGCTTCACCCAAATATCCACACTGCTGAACTGGGGCTCTTCTCTTACACTACATACCGCCTGGACCGAAATGAACTCAATAGCACTAAAGTGAGAGGTGGTGGAGTGCTGATCTCAGTGAATAGAAATCTCAATTCCCGCAAACTCAAAACGATCAACTCTGATGTTGAACAAGTTTTTATCTTGGTGTCTTTTAGTGGTTTTAAAATGGTGTTGGGTACAGTGTATATTCCGCCCTCTGCTGATATAGCGGTCTATCGAAGTCATTGCGATGAGGTGGAGCGATTAAAGATTGCCTATCCTGACGCTAAATTTCTTATTGTGGGAGATTATAATCTTCCAAATATTAATTGGATGGAACTGGGATCGGACTCATCACCGAATCCTAATAGATGTAATTTAACTGAGCGTGAAAATACTGTATTTGATATGTCTCTTCTTCTAAACCTTAATCAAGTTAATAGAGTTAGAAATGCAGGTGATAGAATACTAGATCTAGTTTTTTGTAGTAATATGTCTGCAATTGTTAACGAATCAGTGGAAGCTGTTGTTCCTCCGGACAGTCACCATCCGATTTTGGATATTGTCATTGATATTACTAAACCGCAGGTCTGTAATGTTGACTCTCCAGAATCCTATCGGAATTTTGTCAGGGCTAATTATGAAGGTGTAAACAAGTTTTTGTCTGAGGCCAATTGGTCATTCATCAATGCGAAAAATAATAATTTAGGCGAGATGGTTGAGGAGTTTTACAGCATTCTGAATGGAGCCATTGATTTGTGTATACCAGTTACAAAAGTTAGAAAATCATCATTCCCTAAATGGTATAGCCGTGATCTAATTGATTGTATCTGTGAGAAGAAACTTGCTCATAAAAAGTACAAGGAGACCAGATTAGCGCCAGATTATGAGAATTTCAATTTTCACAGAAAGCAGTGTAAGAAAATCTTGGTAGCGTGTTATAATGAATATATTAATGGCATTGAAATGTCTGTTAGGTCTGATGTAAAAAAGATTTTCAATTATTCACGATCTCTCAAAAATGAGAGTCAGAAAACTATATCTAATAATAATGTGGGAGAAGTACCAAACCTATTTGCTACGTTTTTTAAAAGTGTTTTTACTACTGATAATACTGGTCAGTCCTTTGATTTCTCATCTCACATTGATTTTCAGCTCTCGAGCTTGTCATTTGAAGTGTCTGATGTTACATCAGGTATAAAATTAATGAAACCTTTAACTTGTCCTGGCCCTGATGGGGTTCCGGCATTTTTTTTAAAGAATTGTGCTTCTAGTTTGACACAACCTTTGTGCACTATTTTTAATTTATCTATATCTTCTGGATGCTTTCCACTTATCTGGAAGACATCCTACATCACTCCAATATTCAAAGGTAAGGATAGGAAGGATGTCACAAACTACAGACCTATTAACTTGCTCTCGGCTATTCCCAAACTGCTTGAAAAACTGATTTTATCGAAAATTGGATTTGTGGTCACTAGATCTTTAACTAATTGTCAACATGGCTTTTTACCCAATAGATCTACGACCACTAATCTCATGTCTTATGAGAATTTTTTGTCGGGGGCTCTTGGTAGACGTAAACAGATCGATGTTATTTACACAGATTTCGCTAAAGCTTTTGATAGAGTTTCTCACAATATCTTGCTTACGAAACTGGAAGCAATGGGAGTATCTGGTAGCTTTTTGTTGTGGATTAGGAGTTATATTATGAATCGTTCCCTGATCGTGAAAATAAATAACTCTGAGTCTGATCCTTTTACACAAACTAGTGGTGTCCCACAGGGATCTCATCTTGGTCCGCTGCTATTTTTATTATTCATTGACGATATTGTTAATGTTGTCCAGGACTGTAATGTACTTTTGTTTGCGGATGACATTAAAATTTTTCGTGAGATCGACTCAATCAACGATTGTATTAAACTACAATCGACACTTGATAGATTAAATAACTGGTGTTCACTTAATCATCTTAATCTTAATATATCCAAATGTCAAGTGATGCGTTTTTATAGATTAAAAAACCCATTGATTAAAGATTATGTTATTATCATAACTTATTAAATAATGTTTTAGTCATCTCTGACTTGGGGGTTCTGTTTGATCATAAACTCTCATTTGTCGCCCACATTAACGATATCCGCGCTAAAAGTATGAAAATGCTTGGCTTTGTTTTCCGAATTACCAAAGATTTCCGTGATTTACAAACAATAAAAATTCTTTATACTTCACTGGTCCGTAGCGTTTTAGAATACTGTTCTACCATCTGGTCTCCTCACTTCTCGGTCCATATTGACAATATTGAAAAAGTTCATACTAAATTTTTAAAAATCGTTAATTTTAAACTAAATATTCCTATTGCTAATTTTGACCCCATCTTCCTTAACTCCTTACTTAATTTAACTAGTTTGTCTAATAGGAGAAAAATTATTGATTTACTCACACTCTATAAAATTAAGAATGGTCTAATAGATTGCCCGATGTTGCTTGAAACTATTAATTTTTTTATATTATCTAGGTTTTTGGCAGTTACTTCGTGAAAGTTCATTTTAATAGATTAAAATAAAAAACTTATTTGTTACAATTCACATGAGCTTTTATTATTTTTTAAACACTACCGGTTTCGGGAGAAGCAATACCTCCCATCTTCAGGTGTAAATATAAACTAACATACAAATACAATACATTATGACGTGAGGATTTGAATTACTGAGGGGGAGGGGGGGGAGTGTTATGTGGGCGGGGTGTAGTAGGAAACATAGAAAGTAGGGGAGAAGTGTTAGGAAATATAATACTATTTAAGAGGTTATTTACTGAATTAATATTTTTTTGGATTTCTAGGTTTTCAAAATTATTCATGATTTTACCTTTGTAGGGAATGGAGTGAAGGAGTTTTAGTGTGTGGGTATGAAAGGAATGGTTAGACTCTATTATATGGTTAGCGAATTCAGAATGACCGTTGCTTGTTAGGCAACGGCGGTGTTCTTGAATTCTAGTTTTAAGGTTTCTTGCAGTTTGACCTATATATTTCAGATCGCAATCTCCACAAGAGATCTCGTAAACTCCACTTTTCATCATGTAGTCTATTTTATCTTTTGAGTTAAAGAGGATAGTTTTTAAGTTCGTATTTGTATAAAACGCGGGCTTAATATTGGTGGGGAGTATTTTTGAAATTTTGGTGGATAATGGGCCTGTGTATACAATTTTTTTCCAGTATTTATTTTCTGTGATATTATTATCGAGTCCAGAGTACAGATATCTTTTGGTAAGTATTTTATGTTTTTTATTATTAAGTAATTTGTCTATTAGTTTGTGTTCATATCCATTGTTGCTGGCTATTAGTTTGATGGTTGACAGTTCCTGATTGTAATCATTATTATTGAGTGGGATTGTGAGAAGTCTGTTGATCATTGAGTGGAAACTAGCTAATTTATGTGCGGTGGGGTGGGAGGAGTGAAACGGGATTACAGTGTCAGTGTGTGTTGGTTTACGATAGATGTTGAAATTTAGTTTATTATTTTTTATTTTAATAGAGATGTCTAGGAAGTTTAAGTTATTATCGGTGTTTTTCTCAAGTGTGAATTTAATCTTGTTGTGTAGAGTATTAATGTGGGAAAGGAGAGTGTCAAGTTGTCTATCGGTGCCATTAAATATACAAAATATGTCATCTACATATCGATACCATTTAAAAATATGTTTAACTAGGGGATGGTTTGAACTAAGTAGGTCTTTTTCTAATTTATTGAGGAACATATCGGCTAATAGTGGAGAAATTGGTGAACCCATGGGTATACCTTCTTTCTGTTCGTAAAATTTATCATTAAATTGGAAATAATTTTGCGTTGTGCAAACATTGAAGATTCTCATCATTTCCTCCACCGTATCATCACTTAAATCGGATTCATACAGTAGGTCGTTGAAAATAATTTTTGAATCAGGTACGGGAACGTTGGTAAATAGGTTAACAACGTCAAAAGAAATGAGTTTTGAGTTTGAGGGTACAGTTAGATTTTTAAGTAAGTTAATTAGTTCTATGCTATTTTTTATCGTGTGAGTAGGGTTGAAAATTTTTGAAGAGTTTATAAGGTAGTTAAGATGTTTACAAAGTTTATAGTTGGGGGCACTGACATATGATACAACAGGTCTTATGGGAATATGTGTTTTATGCAATTTGGGAAGTCCATACAGTCTTGGTGCTTGGGGGTTCATTAATGTTAGGGAAATCCCGACATTTTTGTTGATGTTAGGGCAGTTCTTAATTACTTGTTTCACTTCTCGGGATCTCGTCAGATAGTTCCTTATCGCCCTGTAGCTTCCAATACAAATGCACATTATAACAGTTGCATAAATCGCCTTCAACGTAGTGGTAATACCTGTACACTGGACTTTGACCCACCCAACAATAACTTTGATAGGTATAGAGCTGCTCTGTTGAGGTACTTTTTGGATGAATAGTGTTTTTATTTCTGTTGCTTGTATATTTCATTTGATTTTTTATTTATATTTTTTGATTTATATTTTTTCTCTAGATAGTAACTTTGATTTTTATTCTTATTTTTATATAGTTTTTGTTATTGTGTTTATTTGTTTCATTTTACTTTCATATACTTTACATCTTTTTGGTATTTTTATGTATTTGTGTTATTTTTTAAACTATGTAACCATTTCATGTAAAAGGCACTAAGTGCCGTTAATAAATAAATAAATAAATAAATAATAAATAAATAAATAAATAAAATAAATACTTTTTTTCCAAGGCTACCCCTGTTTTAGGGAAAGGATATAAGAGTTGATGGTACATTGAAGGTTTCACGGCCGGTTCTCGTTGACACAACAATCACTTTTTTCGGGCTATGTAGCCGTGGTCTGTCCCCTTAGTACGAGTTGCAAAACTTGAGAAAAGTAAAGTTTACGGAAAATATTAAAGAGTCAATTCTCCCAAACTCTGCGATTTGGTTGGTGCGGGTTGGTATGCGGCTGACCACCCATGCTGTAAAAATGGTTCACTTTGCCAATGTCACCCCTGTTACAGGGAAGGACGGCAAGAGTTGCACGGTGTATGTCCATTTGAGATTTGGTTTTTATGTTGTGGGTTCACATGAGGCATGTGCAAGCGCTAACTTGTACGTGTCTGGTTGTGGGAATGCATGTAATGTGAATCTCCAATGTAACATATCTTTGCAACTTAGATTAGATTAGATTAGATTAGATCTGCCGTTTTTGTTTCTTACACTTTATGGTCTTAGCAAAAGAGTTACAGTGATGAAGAAAATCAAGTTCAAACAAACAAAAACGGCAGATTTTGGGGGAAATCACCCTTTAATAATTGCCGTAAACTTTACATTACTCAAGTTTTGCGACTCGTACTAAGGGTACCTACTGGTAGATTCTTTCCGGACAGTTTCGCCCATTGCTCCGATGGGCATTATCAGCGGTTGGCTAGTCGCTGTGATCTTCTTACAGGATCTGGTATTAGAGTTGCTTATTCGGGTAAAATAAAGCGAACTAAATACAGTATACAATATGGCGGACTAAATCAAATCACATAATTGTGTTGGTCTTGCTAACAATACGAGAAGTGGTTTCATATATTAGACAATACATTAAAATGTCTCCTGCTACATACATTTCCAATTAAAATTTAAAGAATCGCGAATGTGCAGTACTTTTCGCGAGAAGGAGTAAAGCGGTCTGCATGTCCGCTACGTGCCGTCATTCATGCATGTCATTCTTGCATGGAGGACCTGCGAATGAGACTTCAAAATTATTTTAAAAGTAGCTCCTTTTCATTCTTTCCCCGAAACAGGGGTAGCTATAATCTATAATATTTATTCTAAGTTGCAAATATATAACTCGCAACTCTGGAGCCATTCGTTTTAAAAATGCTTTTTCAACCAACATGTTTTTCTTCGGCTGGGAGCTCGTCTTCCTTAAATACTTATCGCGGTCGATAGCTCAGCTGGTAGAGTGCTTGCATTTCATGCCGAGAGCCCGGGTTCGAATCCCACCGAGGGTGACAGAAACGATTTCCTGTTCCGGTGTCTATTTCAAAACCCAAATTAAATTACCGCCAAGGCTTACTCAGCCTTCACAAGAAATGTGAACCAGCCCCTCGGGAGTTGAAAAATTCCCACTTCAACTGATATGGTTGGCGTAAGGCTGGCCTCGTACTTCACTCGACGCATGCGACCCCCTCGGAGAGGACACGGCAAGAAGTTACACTATGTATATAGCTTAGTTGCATTGTATAGTTGCGTCACCTAAAATCGAGCCCACTACACGTCCCTGTAAAAATAAATAAGCGGCAAAAAGTTACACCATATGTATAGCAGAGTTGCGTTTTTTTTTCGTATGACAATAGTTTATGGGTGAATAGGAGTCTTAGGCTTACCGGCTGATGATGCTGAAGAAGATCATCTTCATCATTTCACTTTCACGCTGAAGAAAC
Organism: Agapetus fuscipes; assembly: GCA_951799405.1. Taxonomy (NCBI): domain Eukaryota; kingdom Metazoa; phylum Arthropoda; class Insecta; order Trichoptera; family Glossosomatidae; genus Agapetus; species Agapetus fuscipes. Next base: position 11,143,750 of record OX637359.1, read on the forward strand.
CCATCGTAGACATGGGCAAAACATCCGGAAGCTCAAGCTCCCACACACCACAGCAACAGATCCCAGTAAGCATCTCTCCAACAAAACTTTAGATTTCACTTGGATGATTTCAGCCAATCATTGCAGTAACTATGTCTCCTTTCCGCTAGGGGTGGCCAGAGCCTCTAAAGAGCTGCCTCCATTTCTTTGCGGCTGTCCATATATTACGTCATTCGTATTAAGGGGAGGGAGTCTGGTCTGCGGATGATGGCAAATGATGTACGAGTACCAAAAGTGACGTCGTTCTTGTAAATACCAATTTCTACAAAATATACAAAATATTATGTAAGTAATATAACATTATTAATTATTAAGCTCATCCATTATTATAGCACGAGAGGGGGGGGGGGCATTAGATAATAACTATAGGATGATTGTAAGGGGGGGGGGGTCGAAAATCGACCAAAATCGATGACGTAATTTATGGACGTCCCCTTTGCTGTGGCTTCACGCAAGCATGTCATTCATGAGTGTGTGTTCACGAGCAGCTGGTACGTTGAACGCAATCACGCTCCAGCATCTCACCTATCGCAGTAAATCAGAGCAAAATAACAAACAGCATAAACTGCAGCAGTAGAGCGCTGCGGAATTGCATTTTACATTATTATAAGTGTCCTGAGAGGAGATGATGAAGTGCTGGTATGTATGCGGCTGGTCACCAGGGTATTCTAATCTATCTGCAATCTAAAATCTACATATTAAAATGCCCACAAGCAGACACGTGTAAGTTCGCGTTTACAAATGCTGCATGTGTACTTATTAAATACAATCAAAACTTCAAATGAACATCAGCCCTCCAACTTTTAAATGTAAAATATGTACCTATTGTTACTTTTTTTACTGGATTTTATTTTTAATTCAAATGCCAGTTTACGAATTTTAGATGTGCTACTTAGAGGATTGTTCTCTTGTGACTTCTGATGTCTTACCATTTTGACCTCTTATATAGTGAACCGGAGAGGTCTTTCTCGCAAATTCTGGATTATTCCACCACCAGAACATTTACGCACACACAATCACTAGAATGTCATTCCAAGGCACGAATACTCCTAGATGTTTCTGTATTACGTGCTTCAGTGTGTGTAATCATTTTGATGTATGTGTGTATAAGCGCAAGTATTTCAAGTTCGCAACAATATCTTTGCAACTTCGAACCTCAAACTTAAGCACATGCTTTCCGATCAGAACGCAAGCGCACTACCGACGGAGCAATTGAACATCCCTCTTTCACAAAATACTGTGGAAAAAGGATCAAAAGTGCGCATATCTTTGTAATTTTATTATCTGTGCAACTTAGGTTATAACAAAAGCCAGTTGTTGTAATAATGATTATGATAATGATGAGAACAATGAGCCGATATCCACTCAAAAATCGATATAATAATAGCAACATACGCCGACTTTATATATGGCGGGCCTGCAATAATTGGATCACGAAGTGGACTGAGATCAAATACTTTTGTACGTAGGAGTTTAAAATAACATACACCGTGCGTTGTGCACGTTACAAATTTACACTATCCAAATTTTCCTCAGCATGAATGTGTCAGAAGGATCCACAGGAGGAGACGCGTTCCTTCGAAGCTATATTTTTTTTCAACTAAGATAAGACCTGTAAATAAAAAAAAGTAGATAGGTAGGTACTACAATGCAAGAAATTGTAGGTCAATTGTAACTTAAAAACGAAGTGGGTCGATCCGTAGTCTAATGGTTAAATTTGTGGAGTCGTCATCTGAAGGCCATGGGTTCTGTTCTCGGTGAAGCACAAAAAAAAATTCAAAATATGCTTGGATCAAAAACCCATCAAACCTTTAAAAAAATTTGATCTCGATGACCTTACAAAAACGCAAACGCAACTAAGCTTCACATATAGTGCAACTTCTTGCCGCGTTGTCCCCGAAGGGGTCGCATGTGGCGAATTTTTCATCCATTTTTACAAATGAATCATATGAAGAAGGCTCCCCAGGTTTCAAAGAATCTAAGGTCTATGATATTTTAGGATTGCCGCAGAAGTGTGGTTGTTAGTTTTGGACCGGTCCGTAGTCCAGTGGCAACACTTCAGACTCGTAAATGGAAGGTTGTGGATTTGAATCCCGGCAGAGCACAAAAATATACCATTTATTTTTCCAAATGTGCTCTTCGCTGGGTTGAAAAATTCATAAACCTTTACCAAAGACCGGTCACTGAAAGGTCCATCCAACCTTACAACAACTGGGTATTGTTTGAGAATTGGTGCTTTCTACAGCGACGACCAAGCTCGCAAAGGGCTCTTGTGGTGTGATACACACAAAAAAAGGGCTCACCAAATATATCATCCTAATATTATTATTTTTAGTGACATGTCCTAATCTGTTGAAGATGGGATGTTAGCTACATAGTGTTGTGTTGTGCGCTGCGTTGTCTTTGCTTTGAGACGCTAAAGGGAAGCGGCATTTGATGTTAGTTTTGAATAGAGCAAGATTAAATTGGGCTGGGAACATACATACCAGCAACTCGACCCTTTTATCATCAAGATACCTTTAGGATTGACATTTGTTTTGTCAACCGTTCTGTACCTCTGTCACCATTCCGCTAGGGATGGCCAGATCCTCTGTAGAGCTGCCTCCGTCATCTTTTTCATGCCTTTTTTTTCCACTCACTTTGTATACCTATCTCATTCATTCACAATCTCCTCAATCTGAACACTCTTTACTTTTCCCTGCCTACCTCTTTTTCCTGTCACAATTCCTCTGTATTTATACTTTGCCAGTCTATCATCGTTAATAATAATAATAATAAGACAAAATTTGTATAGCGCCTTTTATGACAGTGTGTCACTACAAAAGCGCTTGTCCATATGATTGGACGAAGAGGTGAGTCTTGAGACTTCTTTTCAATGGTCTCTCCATATCCAGTTCCCTCAGTGAGGCGGGAATAGCATTCCAAGTCATTGGAGCGGCTGCTTTGAATGCCCTGTCTCCAAAAACAGTGCGGGGACTTCTTGCAGGGATGTCCAGGCAGCTGCTTTTTGATGCAGCCGACCTCAGTGTTTATCCGCGCGAGGTAGTAGTTGCTGGAGACACCAGCTCCATCCGTTCATTCTTTCCACATGCCCAAACCATCTCATCACATTCTTTTGTACCTTGAGTTTCACATCCTCTTTCAAATTACATTCTTTTTTTACCCATTTATTTCTAACTCTACCCTTCAGAGTTTTTCCTTTAATATTTCTTAAATACTTCATTCCCACCGTACATACTTTACTCATTTCACTGTCACTCACTGTCCACGCTTCACTTTCATACATCACAGTTGGTATCAATACACCATTGTATACCGTCATTCTCAGATCCTAGATTAAGCTTATCCTTAACTATGAAGTAGGAAGCCGCAACAAACAAAAGTTAACTTTGTATTTTCAAATCATTACTTTTGTTGTCTTACCGATAGAATGTACCTTAGTATTAAAGCTTATGGATACTGAAGAACAGACTAACTGTAGAACATACACACTGCAGAATAGAGACACTGGAGAATATATACACTGGAGATATGGACACTGGAGTTGTTAGTAAAATAAAACCTCGATTATCCGAGTTCGTTTTCCCAAGGTTGTAATTGACCGAGCGTACAAATTGCCTTTCCTAAAGTCATGTGCAAGCCAGAGGAGTGAGGTTTTGATCGAGTAGATTTTTGTTATTTTAAACCTTGATCTGTATTTTATACTGTTTTATCTTGTGTGGACCAGAAAAATAAACAAATGACAGGTTTGGACCCGTCCGTAGTCTAGTGGCTAACACTGTAGACTCTTGATTGAAAGGTAGTGGGTTCGAATCCCGGCGGAGCACAAAAAATATCCCTACCATTAAAATTTTCAAATGTGCTGTTCCTTGGGATGAAAATTCATAAAACCTTTACCAAAGACCAGTCACTAAAGGTCCATCCAACCTTACAGCAAGTGAGTCTTGCTTGAGTATTAGCTCTTTGTAGCGACGATCAAGCTCTGCTGCACTACAACAAGTGTCATAGACACCTAGAGTCTATGAAATTTAGGAAATCTCCCACACAGAATTTCTTAAAAAAAAATAGAACCACTCTATGTACTGCAGATCGGTCATTAAGAAGTCCGTTTTATCCGCGATTTGATTTTCCGATGTAGACTCACTCCACAATAATCGAGGTCTTATTTATACTTCAGAATAAAGGTACTGTCTCTCCAGCTCTGGCTATTGCTATGCGATTCATAAACAACGCTACACCCATGTATCAAATTGCTTGAAAAGAGCATTAATCCCGGCTAAATTGGCACGAATGCCTTACAATGCCTTAAACAACTTTCCATTAAATTAATACGGTCAATGCGATAACCTGCATACTGTTATGATCATACTTTATGACTCTCTCAACGAAACGTGGTTTCCTTAGTTTTTATTACCAATATTGTGCTGAAAGAACTCTGGATTATGATGAAGTTATCAACAGTGTTTGGTGAGCGTGATTTTGCACTGGCAGCTCCAAGTGAAGCTCACACTGGAATGAATAGCGGACAATTGCTTTTATGTTCACTCCTGGACATCCTCCAACTCCTCTCTATTCCTGTCTATCGGCTGCTGTATTCAGCCATCCTCTGTCTGCAGCTCCCTTGATGTCGTCCAACAACCTCATTTGGGTCTCGGCGCTCCTCGCTTGGACATTGTGAGCTGAAACTGAATGATTCTTTTCGGCCACCTTTTTAGTCGGCTTATAAGTCAAGTAATATCCAAACCATCTAAAAAAATGTCAGTCACGAAAGTGCCAATGAAAGAAGTCAACCGGTTCATCATTCTTTACAGATTAATTATCATCAATGGACCAGAACTTTTTACTCCTAATATCTATCCACTTGGACGTGTCAGGGTATGATGAACAGACAATGTTGAAACCAAACCTGAAGTTCTGGGAGTGAGGGGACCATGGAGGGAAGCAGCACAAGACAGAGACTCCTGGAGGATTGTGGTGCGGAAGGCCCTGAGCCTTAAAGGCTTTTGAGCCGAAGAAAGTAAAATATTAAATATCACAGCTTTCTACCTTAAAAGTTATGCTTACATATTGATTACTCTCCTGATGTAGTTGGGTTATGTGGAAGGTCTGAGGCAGTTGTATCACAATGAAACATTGTAGCACGCTGGCTACCGGCGCGGAGGTAATTTGTTTTTGTCGCACGATCGCTATCACCTCCGTGACTGGGATATCCACCGACACACATTAAACAATAAACAAGCTCATGCTGGCCAGTCTCTTGTAATGCCTACATGTAAGTAACCTGCTTACAGGGGAAAAAGATTAACTTAATCATAAGTTAATCACATTATTTTTGTCGCAAAAGTCCACAAATTCTGAATATGGGTACTGTTCATGGCTCTGGTGGTCGCTGGTGATTTCGGATTGGGCTTTAAATAAAAGGACTTGATTCTTGCTTTATTGTTTAGAGATCTTCTTTATTAACACAGACTAATGTATCACTCTACTCGAGAAGAATTTCATTTAGTAAGAGATCTTGCTTGTTAACTCGCGTTTTGCGGCCTTCTACCCATCAAAAGAAGTGTATCAACAAATACCATAAACATGTCAACGACGATACCATGTTGAAAGCACCGGTTCTCATCAGATCACCGAAGTTAAGCAACATTGGGTGCATATGCTACCTGGATGGGTGACCACTCAGGTACACCGCGTGTTGTTGGCATTTCTTGGACCGGTCCGTAGTCCAGTGGCAACACTTTGGGCTCGTAAATGGAAGGTTGTGGATTCGAATCCCGACGGAGCACAAAAAATATATCATTTATATTTCCAAATGTGCTCTTCGCTGGGTTGAAAAATTCATAAACCTTTACCAAAGACTGGTCACTGAAAGGTCCATCCAACCTTACAACAACTGGGCTTTGCTTGAGAATTGGCGCTTTCTACAGCGACGACCAAGCTCGCAGAGGGCTCTTGAGGTGCGATAAACACAAAAACAGCGCTCACCAAATAAATCATCCTAATATTATTATTATTATATAGACAATTAGGGTTGAGGTCGGCTAATTCAAATTCCCCGACATACATTATTTAACCATTTAATTTACCTACCATTATGTAAATGTTTGTGTCAATGTTATTTTTTATTGATTGTAGAGGCATTAACTTTGTAATCGTTCATCATTAATGATAAAAGAAAAACAGTTTTGTTTTCGATTACGTGAGTATATTTTTATATACCACAACCGGTTTCGCAAACATGTATTAATTTATCCACCTGATGATGCGAACGGATGTTTGCGAAACCGGTTGTGGTATATAAAAATATACTCACGAAATCGAAAACAAAACTGTTTTTCTTTTATCGTTATTTTTTATTCTCAAAAATCCCAAACAGGAACCTTTTTAAAGCTTATTGTTAAATGGCATAGAATATTGTGTAACGAATTTGTAATTGTGTGTCTGTGAAGTCTCTAGATGTAGTTACTTAAATACTTGTATTTATATTTGTTAGAAATTGTGTTAGTGTTTTACTCTAATATTGTAAGTATAATATTCTGGCAAAATATCACATGTGTCAGTTCTTAATCTTTCGAAAATAACCCTTCTTCTTACCTATAAATAGAGACCAAGATGCTCTTTAGCCAGACTAGTATCTAAGCAATCGAGCTATACAGTTCAAAAGCATCACTGTCTACGAACCGAACGTGAATCGTATCTGAAATAAATTGTGCAAAATAAATAATTGCAATGTTTATTACATTAAACCCGATAAAATCATAACAATAGAAAGAGACAGGCTCTTCGTATCACGAGGACCAACACATATTATGTTGGTTTCATGAAATGTTATTGTGCCTTTAATGGTATATATACTTTCCCGTTTCTTTTTAAATATACCTTCAACAAAAATAGCAAAACAAACATATGCACATTGTCTGTTTTTTTTAATCTGGTCAACTCATGAAATTAATCTGACTTTGTAATATACTGATGGCTTAGAATACGAATCTATCTTCTTGGTTATTTATTTTTCGTCAGTCAGTTATCTGTTAAGAGTGTGTCAATCTTTTACTCGTAGAAAAGGTCATGCTTGATAAGATGCGTACTATCTAAGGCAGGTCATTTATAAGGATTAACAGTAAACAAATCGAGATAACCATGGCTTTTTTGAAGCTTCAAAAGACATTGGAAAAATAGCAAAAGTATGTAATAGTCTTCTGGAGATTGCAAACTGTAGAACTGCGTCGGAGAACAGACAGAATTGAAGGCAGTGCGTCCACCCCGTGCTTGTTTAGCGTATCCACTATTTTATTCAATGATGACCTTTCAATGAAATTGTCTTAAGAATCACATTCTGCACAATTTGAACTGAGAAAAAAATGTATAATACGAACAGTGGAAAAGACTGTCACCCGGAGTGAAGTACTCCAAATCTGTGGGTGTATTTCGCGGAGCACTCAAGACACACCTTTTCAAAAAGTCTTATTCGTAATCGGAGAGGGCTTTTGAGGTGCGACACACACAAAAACTGCGCTCTCTTATCAAACGTAATTTAAAATAAATAAGCCTGATATATTATATATAATGTGAGAGTTGTTTTAAATATTTTATTAAAAAATCTCCAATTTTCACGCCACAACATCAGTACGGCTTTCCGGTACGTGAAATAAATCATGACCTCGCCCTCGGGTGTAGTCGTCAGGCATATACAACCTGTAGCTCTCCAAGAGGGTGGGACTGTCAATTAAGCCGTTGATGACGTTATGAGAGAGCACCATAAGGGACCTGTTGCGCCTGGTTTCCAGGCTTCTGAAGCCAGTCTCCTGAAGCAGTTCCTCATGATATATGAATGGTGGATAATTTCCACGAAGCCTCATGAAAATATACCTGAGAAAATGTTTTTTGGACTCGGGTCATCATAAATTCTATGTTTTATCATATTGTTACGAACTTGGAGTACCTACGTGCACATTTACATGCATACATAGTGTGTAAAACAATATGGCTCTAGTATGATGATGGTAGTGCTACGAACTATGAATTCGAAGTGCCTACGTGTACAGGTAGACTAGTGTGTGTAGAACAGTCAAGTATGCTCCATCATGGTAGTGGAACAGCTGTCTAGTATAATCTAGAACATGAAAGAATGGTATCTTTTGTACCTATATATACGGGCTGCAGTGGTGCGGAGGAGATCAGTTGGTTAGTTGCATCCAACATTTGGACGTGAATACCATATACGCAGAGATTATCAATTATTGTAAACTGTGAACCAAACCGTGTAAAATAAATTCTGTTAAAATAAATAATTGCAGTTTTATTGATTTATACGGCATTAACTTTGCAATCGTTCATCAGATGATGCGAACGGATGTTTGCGAAACCGGTTGTGGAATTAAAATATACTCAAAGTAATCGTAAACAATTTTTTTTTACTTTTTATCTTTTAAATAATTGCAGTTTAATTAAAATAACCCAATCAGAATCATAACTATGTAATATGAGAGTTCACCGGCTACTTGTTGTACTAGCATTATGAGAGAGTTCACTGGTTACTGGTCCACTGGTTTGCTTGTCCCACGTGGGCAGCGTTATGACCTGGTCACGACTCTGCGTTACCCCATATGCTGTAACTCTCCACATAACCTGTACTGTTCAAGTAATGATATTTTACCTGTCTTTTATTGTCGCGCCGCAATGTTGCATCAGCTCCAGAACACAACTAAAATCTAACAGATGCATGGAAGAGAAAACAGAAACTGCATTATTCTTTCTATAAGCCGATAGTTTAGTCGACTCGTGAATCTATAATCTATAATTTAAGTTGCAAGGATATATGTAGTAAAATGTAAAGCTCTCAAATGCAAGCCCACAAACAAACACGTGGAGCTCGCGCTTACAAATGCTGAATGTGTACTTGCAAATAAAATCCAAACCTGAAATGAACATAGGCTAGCCACACTGTGACATCAAAATGACGTAGATGGATCCGTCCGTCTTCGAGGGTTTAACGGCACACTCCATAGATTCGAAGGTCCATCGATGTCACATCCGCTTAAATAAATAAAAATGTCTTGTTTTACCGGAAATCGAAAATGTGCGAATTTTAAAGAGCTATAATTTAAAAACTAAGCCAGATATAATTTTTTTAAAAACGCAGATGCATTTATTAAAATGTAGTTTATCATTTTATGAAATAAAATACAGAAGTGAAATTACCCTATTGGAGGGTATTTTACCCAGGATTCCTTATAAAAAAAACTTTAGTTTAATCGGCCGATGAAAAGTCTGAATCTTATGTAGCTTACTATGTAGGCTTTAATTTGTATAATACCACAGCATGAGCAATACTCCGCGATCACCAAACGTCCATCCAGCCTTACAGCAATTGGGTCTTGCTTGAGAATTGACGCTTTGTAGCGACGACGATCAAGCTCGTAAAAAGATCGATAGCTCAATTGGTGGAATGCTTGTATTCCATGCCGAGAGCAAGGGTTCGATCTCAAGGCTTACTCAGCCTTCACAAGAAATGAGAACCAGCCCCCCCGGGAGCTGGGAAACCCCCACTTCACCTGAAAGTGGTTGGTGTGAGGCCGGCCCCCTTACCCGTAAAAATAAATAGGTCCCGAATTACCACATGCGACCCCTTCGGGGATAACGCAACCAAGAAGTTGCACTATATGTGTAGCTTAGTTGCATTTTGCAGTGTTTTTGTTAGTCCGTGCATCTCAACTAATGTGTGGGAGAGAACTGACCTAACGCTTTAATATATTATCTACTCTGGTTGTGAATACAATGTATGAGGCTTATCTACTTAAAAAATGGTTGATGGGAAATCGTGCATTACGCAAAGTCATGCAACTAAGCAGCACTTATAGTACAACTTCCATCCGCGTCCTCGAAGGAGTCGCACGTAGCGAGGGAAACCTACTTATTTTCACGTCATACCATTTAAGATCGGCCCGCAGTCTAGGGGTTAGCACTCATTATTGGAAGGCAGTGGGCTCGAATCCCGGCGGAGCACAAAAAAATACCATTTTCCAAAATTTGCTGCTTCAGTTTTGCTTGAAAATTGTCGCTTTCTTCAGCGACGACCAAGCTCGAAGAGGACTCTTGAGGTGGGATTTACACAAAAACAGCGCTCCAAAAATAGAGCACCTAATAATATTCACACTTATAAGGAGACACTTATAAGTTTACACTTAGGTACACATGCCGCATGAGGACCTAAAATATAAATACCCCAAATCTCATTTGAACACTGCAATTCATGAACTCAATAAACACTGCAACTCATGTCGACCTTCTCTGAAACAGGGGTGACATTGGCTTTGCCAAAGGAAGGACAGCAAAAGTTGCAGGGTATTTGTGCATTTGAGATTTAGTGTTTTTATGTTGTAGGTTCACATGCGACATGTGCGAGCGCGAACTTGTACGTGTCTGCTAGTGAGAATGCACATAATGTGAATCCGCAATGTACCATATTATTGCAACTTAGATTAGATTAGATTACACAGCGCTAAAAATGTCGAATAATAAAATTAAACAACTACGTTTTTTTTGTACTTTTTAGGGCCTAGACAGACTTTCAGAACCCACCAGACACTCCTGCAAAGCCCGCGGAAAGTTGGACAGGAATTTCGGGAGTTTAGCCAGACAATCGTTTCTCTTATCCTCGTAATCTCTGCCCGCCTTTCTGCATGATTAGTGTCCCAGACACACGACACTGCTGTCTAGTGTCTACCATCCAGCGTATATTACTGCCTGCTGTCTAAACAGGTAGTCTGCTTTACATTTATGACTGCCTGCCCACTGAATCACCATTACTTTTAATGTAAATCCACTTACACTCCTTTTTCTTTAATTGCTGCTTCTTCTTCTTCGTGTCAGCTTCACACCGTATTGGCCCAGTAACGAGCAATGTCTAAAGCTCTTTGGTTTCCCGCAAAGAGATCATCCATGGAGCAGCTTGTCGGACAGGAGGGACAACACCGCAGGTGCTCCATTGTTTGCTGAGCTCCACACTCACATAGTGTAGAGTCCTCCCGTCCCAGAAATCCCCCGGTCAGCATGTTGGCCCGGGCTCTTCCAACATTGGTCCTCAATCTGTTCATGGATCTCCATACGGGCCACTCGAGGTTCCGAGGATCCAAGGACAAGGGCTGCACGGAACTAAGGAAGCTGTGTCTCGACTTCAGGCGCTGCTGTGATGAAAAGCCACTTCCGTAAATGCAGTGCTGTGTGCACGTTAGAGCCTTCTGCCTCTCGACTCTCGAAGCCACTTTGCGTCTGATGTGGGGTGGGGCTATGCCTGCAAGAGGATATAACTTCCCCGTGGGCGTTGGCTTGAGGCATCCTGATACAATACGGCAGGTATCATTCAGCGCGACATCAACTTGCTTCGCATGTGCGGAGCGTTCCCATACCGGGGCTGCGTACTCTCCGGCTGAGAAACACAAAGCCATTGCAGTTACACGTATTACTTGTGGCTGCGCACCCCAGTTGGTGCCCACGAGCTTCCGGAGTAGATTATTACGGGTAGCCACTTTCATTTTTGCTGCTAATTCTATCGTAGATCGGCGATCTATATACTTCTTCTGCTTCAGCCTTCCTCAGTCCACTCCTGGACGTAGGCCACCGGCAATCATCTCCATTCCTGTCTATCAAATCAGTTCTCCTTGTCTTGTTTTACACTGGAGAGAGTATTAGCCTTACGGGAGAGCCTTCTGCCACTTTCATCCATACAATTTTTTTGCATGCGAGTCCTGTGACACGTCTCCGAATGGGATGTATATATAGGACGTGGGTAAGAGGAAAGAGAACATTTCTATCAAGTCAGTAACTTCAGATTTTGTCTTGTTTTTTCTAGTGGACGAACAGGTAGATCTAGATCACTGCTGGGTCGGGTCACGACCATCGAAAAAGCCTTTTGCCACAAAAAAAACTTATATAGCATTGCATGCGCGTTCTGTGATACGCTGTCTCGGATAGAAGTGTATAAACGTAACGAATATGAGGATGGGTTTTTGCACAACTGTCTACAGGCTGCTGTGTTCATCCATCCTCTGCCTGCAGTTCTCTTGATCGTCCAGCCATCTCAGTTGGGGTCTCCCCGTTCCCCGCTTGGACATCCTGAGTCGCCACTGGACAATTATTTTCAGCCACCTGTCTTGCGACGTGACCAACCCAGCGCCACTTTAAGCAGGCCACTCACTGTATGACATCAGTGACACCAGTGCGTCTACGGATCTCCTGATTTGGAACCCTGTCTCTGAGACTGATTCCCAGCATCCACCTTTCAATGGCTATTTGGCACGTCCTCAGTCTGTTGGCGCTATACTGAGTGAGCCCTTTTGTTTTTAACCTACAGGTGGATATTGGAAGCACGAATCTATAATCTTTGTAACAAAAATATATTAACAATTAAGATTAATATAAAATGCATGCCCACAAATACCCACCAGAGTAACGCGTAAGTTCACGCTTCCGCATGCTGGACGTGTTCTTACAACATAAAATCATCAATCAACTCTTGCCGATCTTCCCTTAAACAGGGGATATTTTAGGACATAAAAAGATCCCACTCGCCACATGTGATTTAGTCCTTAAATATCTTCCAAATATTCCTGGAAGCCTAAAACGATGTCTTGCTAGGTCTCAAGGAATAAATATATGTTAGGTACTTATTTAATTTGTATTTGTATTGTTCAAAATTGCTCGAGTGTTTGATCGGATGTTCTAGTAAAGCCTCGCATGTACAAATTTTCAATGATTCGATTATGATTTTTTTTCTTGCTATAAATCAAAAGCCAATAAATACTATCTGTAGTTTAAGAAGTCAACTGACCGTTGTATTGTGCAGGTGCAAAGTGACTCTGTACGTGAACCGAATCTGTAATAAATTGTGTAAAAAATAAATCACCGCAGTTTTACTAAAATTAAACCCGCGTAAAGCATAACAATATTATAGATCGAGCTTTTGTAAACGTGATTACAGTGTCTCGCATTGATTGAAAGTTACCGCCTTTTTGGGCGTTTTCGTACGGAAAGTGCATGAGATGGATTTATAGATATTGCTGAGAATAATTGGGTCAGCTTGGCGGACTGCATTCTTAGTGTAAGGAAACGAACTTAGTGCGCAAGTTTAATATGCAGAAATGTACGAACGTCGTACAAGAAAAAGTGACCAAATAATATAATAGCTTATCTAGATAATAAATAATTATAAAAAATTATAAAAAACACAGAGTTTTATTTTCACAAATTGAGTTTTTATTTCCACCTCAAGTACTTTCGACTTATTCACGTCATTATCAAGAGGATACTAAATTACAAAAATTGACAAGACAAATACCATAGAGAAATAAAATAAAAATAATGATTTAGGTACGACAAATAGGTACAATAAGGAAATGACACATAATATAATTACAATATTATATAATGATATATCAAATTGACAAAACAACAAACCATAGAGAAATCTAAATAAAAATAATAATTTATTTAGATTTCTCTATGGTTTGTTGTTTTGTCAATTTGTTATATCATTATATAATATTGTAATTATATTATGTGTCATTTCCTTATTGTACCTATTTGTCGTACCTAAATCATTATTTTTATTTTATTTCTCTATGGTATTTGTCTTGTCAATTTTTGTAATTTAGTATCCTCTTGATAATGACGTGAATAAGTCGAAAGTACTTGAGGTGGAAATAAAAACTCAATTTGTGAAAATAAAACTCTGTGTTTTTTATAATTTTTTATAATTATTTATAAAAATGAATTTTCACTGTGTGAATACACAAACTTTAAAAAGTCTAATTATCTAGATAAGTTCGCTGAATATTTAAAACTGTATTTTATTTTTTTTGTTATTCCGGAAGCGCTATTCTGCTAAATTCCTTACGACCTGAAGGCGACGAGATAGCGATTCGTGTCCAAAAATAAGGTGTACTGTGATTTTTTTTATCTATGGAGTTCTTCGCAAGCGCTAGCAAGCTCTGACTTGCATTGATATCCAAAATGTAAGGAATTGAGCAGAAAAGCGCTTCTGGACTAATACTATAAAAATTGGTTCACTTGCCAATGTCACCCCTGTGTCAGGGAGGGTGACAAAAGTTGTAGAATTAATGTTCATTTGAGGTTTGGATTTTAATTTGTAAGTACATACTCGTATTCAGCATTTGCAAGCGCGAACTACACGACACACGTGTCTGTTTGTGGGCATGCATTTGATATGAGCTTTAAATGTTAGTATATCTTTGCAACTTAGATAACAGATTATAGATGATCCAGCCATACTTTTCTCGGTCTCTTTTAACTTAATGAAATTTAATATTTTTACGTTATTTCTCTTGGTCGTTTTCACCTGTACAACGTTAATATACGCACTGTTTCGTTAATTACTTATACGAATATCTGTGTCTCGATTTTAAAGTATTACGTAAAACTCACCTCGTTTGCGTAAATCTAAAATGTATGGAATAAACGCCAGCACTTCTAGAGAGTGACTTAGTTTTTATACATTTTGCGAATTACGCAATCGAGGTGAGTTTTACGCTATTCTCTATACTAGGTGCACTGGGCTCCTCCTGTGCAACGATATACAAATATGAAGATTAAATAAAAGAAGTATGCAAATACAAAAAAAAATGCAGATGATTTGTAGCGTTGTGTTCTTCTTCTTCTTCGTGTCAGCTTCACACCGTATTAGCCCAGTAACGAGGAATGTCTACAGCTCTTTGGTTTCCCGCAAAGAGATCATCCATGGAGCAGCTTGTCGGACAGGAGGGACAACACCGCAGGTGCTCCATAGTTTTCTGAGCTCCACACTCACATAGTGTAGAGTCCTCCCGTCCCAGAAATCCCCAGGTCAGCATGTTGGCCCGGGCTCTTCCAACATTGGTCCTCAATCTGTTCATAGATTTCCATCACTGACGGGCCATAA